>OW152829.1:7965966-8350604 GCA_933534255.1 Iphiclides podalirius | reverse complement strand
TTTTGCTAGCTCACTGTTTGGATTCGCGGATGTATATTCTCCTACAATCTGGTCGCATAAATGGATGAACCTAAGCAAGATGTGTGGGTTACCGTCGAACTCCGGTACTAGCCGTAGAGCTTTGAACATAAGGTCGACGTCTACCATATTGAAGAATTTATGGTCCAACGGATATACTAAGGAGTTATCAAAACTATCTAAATCTACGCTAATATTCCTACGACTATTTAATTCGAGCCTACGAGATATTCTAACACCCGGCCCACTAGGGGTGGATTACTTAGGATAAAAAAATTTTGGAAGGTTATAATCTAAGGGAATTATTGAAAGCAACACACAGAAACGATTTATGAGTGTACTTACAATAACTGCATACTGGTTCTTCTGAGATCGATGTCTGGATTTACCCTCCGATGCGGACTTCTGGTTCTTTTCTCAGGAACTCGGGACGCGCGATCGCTCGCGGCGGCGGTAGCGATTGGTTTTCGATGTGAGAATCCCTAATTAGCTACCTGGAGACGTCTCGAGTATCCTACCGACTGCGCCAATTATAGAAGTCGCTGTCGGAGGCCTCAAAAAAAAACCAATGTGCTTTAACTTATTTATTTAAAAAGTTACAATTTAAACTATAGCTAGCCTAACCTAAGTGTGATCCCGATCGATGCTAGATACAGAATGACTCTCTTACTAAAATAAATCGTTAACCAAAGTTCTTGAATACGGTAAGCAGCGGTGTCGACTGGCGACGTTTCCATGGACGTCAGCTATATTGGAAGTCGTGGAACATGTCGTGGTGTCGCCTGACAACGCTCCCACGAACGTGAGCACGTCCTGGATGTGTAATCCGTTTACACGGTTTCAGCAAAACTTGATCGTGGGATTGTGTGTGTTACGAAGAAGACGCTGCTTAGTTGCAATTTTCTATGGGAACGGATATGTAACAGGTATATAAACACCCAGACACTAGAAAAACACTATGTTCATGACACAATATTGTGTCTGTGTGTGTACTGGAGTGGGTATCGAACCCACCCCTCTGGCGCATGAGGCAAATACACTACCCACTATTCCATTCGGGGCGTCATATATTATGTCGTAAGAATGCCAACAAACACATTCTACAAAATCTCATGATACTATATTAGCTCTATTTACTATTTTTTTTACTTTTAAAAGTACTCACACAATCTAACATTTATGGTCGGTGTGAATAACACAGTATTAGCGTCCACCCTGTTACCCCGTTTACGAGGCAAGGGAGCTGTACGTTTATTAAACAGAAAAAAATATTATCTAACGAGGCATAAAAAAGCGATTCCCATAAATAATAATGTCGTCGGCCGAACATCGACGCAACGGCGAGCGGTATCTTGTAATGGATCACTTAATTTCGATTACCGCGGCGGGCTCGGGCCGAGAACAATAAGGCGCCGGAAATTACCCGTTTTCGCTTTTTGATCGTTTTTCAGTTTATTTTCGATATGGGCCGGCAAGTCTTGAACAAATAATCCGTCCAGTTCGCGTAGGTCTCCCTCGGGGTTCTCGGCCGCCGCCCGTTGAACGCTTACGCGAAACGCGGGCGACGCGCGGTGAATCAACTAGAACCGGCCGCCCTATTTGCTATTGAATGCCCTTTTAACAAACGGCGATGATGCGTATCGTTCGTTTAAACCTGCACCCATTATTTTAATGGCCAATCAATACATTCCCCGTAGTTACACAACATATTTCACATCGGTTACTTCGAGGATAAACTAATTAATTTTGTTTGACTGTTTGGATTGTAAATTGTTTGAGTTGGATCGTTATTAAGACGCAGTGCGGGGAGTTCCCCATTTCCCATGAGCGTACTGCTTTGTTACGCCTAATGATTTTAATGACATCCGAAGATTCATAATATAACTTTAATGATGTATGTCCGTTTGTCGGGACTTAATTGCTAAAACATGACGTTGATGTTGAAGTATTATTACGGTGTATGATTTTTAGTATTTACATCTTTTGTCTTTTTATCAATGGAAAAATAAAGAAATTTTCATATCATCATTGAATATCAATATTTCCCACGTAATTAAGTGAAAAATAGGGCTTTTACCAAATTCTTGGTGTAAAGCCTATTCTATATTTAATTACTAAGTATTAATGACGTCTTATTTGAGTATTAGTATCAAATATTTTATAATTAAACATTCATCCTTGAATTCTGTGTCTGTATCGATCCATCTGAATGAATATTTAAACTTATTTATATTTAAACGAATTTCATCACTGAACTGAATACAATTAACAAAATAATAAATAATGTAATTCTTAATATTTGACTCATCCTAATGCTGTTAATGTGCGATAAGCAATATTTCGGTAACAGTTGACGAAATTTACGCTTAAGGACTGCTCGAATAACTTTATATACTATCGGCATGGTACTCAGTTAAAACAACTTACTTTTAGATACAACGTAAAAGATATCTAATTAAGATTTTTTAATCAACGTTGATATACAAATCGATGCTTCATATTATTTATTCTTCCTTGTCTCTAGAGTAATAATATAAATACAAAACGTAAACTAAAGATGATTTTTGTTAAATTAAACAAGGTTTTCTTAACCAGTGTATAGTTAATACATTCATTGTAACGTAACTGAGGCTATCATTAAGAATGTCTATAAAAATATTTTGTGCGGAACACGGAAAAACTTTTAACTTTGCTATCTACCGAATTCATTTTCATCTTAAGGTTGTTGTTAAGGACTGGTAATTGTATAGGTGAGTCATTTTCGCTCCTCGAACACTACACTAAGAACCGTTCCGAATAAATCTTTCCTGTAACAATATTATTTCATTCCCGGGAATGGAAACGTCCCCACTGTCACTCTATGTAACTCTGGCAAGATACTTAAGAGGGAATAGAAAAATGCTTCAAATTATGTATACAAAATTTATTTTTATAGCATAACTGTGCCCGCGACTTCGTCCGCGTGGAATTTAAAATAAAAAAAAAATCTAAAATTAAAGTAGCCTAAGTTACTCCTTATTACATCATCTATCTGTCAGTGAAAGTCCCGTCCAAATCGGTCGAGCCGTTTCAGAGATTAGCCGGAACAAACAGACAGACAGACAGACAGACAAAAATTGTAAAAAGTGTTATTTTGGTACATGTAACCCTGTATACATTCATATGCATTTAGTAAAAAGCGGTTAATTTAATATTACAAACAGACACTTCAATTTTATTTATCTGTATAGATAAATACCTATTATACCTACACCCACAATTGCCGCTAAATCATAGAGTATTATTTTGTGAATAGATTTTGTATAAGATCTTATTTTTCCTATCAGTATCGACCCTGTTTTATAACTATTCGTATAATTAACCCACTAACTACTCTAAGTTGACAAGGCGACAATCACTTTACATCAGGTGAATTGCAAATTTGCACATTAAGATAAATTCAAAGCCTAGATTTGATGAAAAGAACGTTAGACATTAATGAGATCTTCTCTACCAATCTACCTCCGTGTATGTAAAAAGAAAACAAGACACATTCACTAATATCTCACTTCTCAAAGTCTAACATGATGACTCGCTATATCTACCCTATCAGTTTTATAAGGGCTCTTATTATGTGAACCCTCATTGTGTCTTATTTTGTCAAAGCGTACAATAATGAATAATATTAAATACAACAATACGAAACGAGCGCAGCGAGAAGTCCCCATAGTGTTTTGTCCTTAAGAGATTATCGTACATCGCTGGTGGCATGTGCATGCACTGCGTTACGCTCTACTGAAACCCTAGTACACGTAATTTCAAAACGCGGCCCGAAGGCCGCAGGGGAATATCGACCCAATCGCTGCACGATAAACGCTAGAGTGGCTCAACGCAATTTTCGTCTGTATTGAGTTAGCAATGTCCAGCGTAAACGAGAAAAAAAGCAAGAATCCACCATGTCTGACCATTTCCGACGGCTATTATTCTGTCTCCCTCTATATCCGTATCCGGCTGTCGCGAAAACAAAATACGGGCGCGAGCGAAACGTGGAGGCTTCGCGTTGTTCTTTTATACGTCTTGGTTCATTAAAATCTACAATAATCCCACTTGTATGCACAATGTGATATCAAAAGCAGCTTTAAAATTTTTTCTAGCTATAAAACCGTGAAGAAAACAGGCATGAACATGGCACTTAAGCTTTTTTGATATGATTAATTAGATCTGAAAATAATAAATTAATTTATTAAGGAAGACAAAAGCTACGTATTTTGAATTTTCCTTATTTAATTTTAGTTTTGGCTAAAAAACTGATGAAAAGTTTTGTATAACAATTTAAGACTCCGAATAAAGATATATTTTTTATTTCAGAATATTTTTGAGGCCAACGAAAATAAATTCTCTGAGAGCATCCGCCCTATTGCCATTGGTTCAAATTAGCATGTAAAGCATATGTCCCCGCCCTTTAAACTAAGTTCCAGCCTGTTCAACTAATGCTTTGGAAGCCATGGTGTCTGTGAAGCGGCTGTAAATTCCTTTAGAACCTTAGCTTCTACTCATATTCATGGACATCTGAAGGTGGACCCAAGGAATGCTTTTAATTCCATTGATAGAACGACTCGAAGTACCTCACCATGCACCGGAAATTTATCACGATGTTTAGCAATGTTATAGCGAAAAGAGTAATTCATTTTATGAAGACAATATTATAGTTTCTGCCGTCGGTGTTCAGCAGGGAGATCGCTAGGATCAGCATTATTTGGTTTGGTTTAATCCATCCAGTAGTTACAAAATTTAAAAATATCTGTCACGATTTCAATAATTGCAAATGTTAAATTTGCTCTCCCAATTCCAAAAGGATCTGCTCCTCGTGCTCCTTTGTTATTACTAAGGTTGGAACTTCTTTAGAAATTATGGGTTAATAAATTTTTAGATCATATTAACAAATTATTATTAATAAATTCGTATATTGCACTTGCCATTTTAAGACACGTCTCGTATAAGTATCGTATTCGCTCTATTTATTTTTGGAAATGCGGTGACTTTTTGAACGAAATTGATTTGCGTCTTAAAACAGTTGCGAGTTCTATTATCTATTCATCCAAAAAGTGTTCACCGCGCCTAAAGAAGTTTTCTAAAAGTAAAATGCCCTTAAGGCACAAATTACTGTTCTATAAAGCTTGCGTAAGGCCAAGCAGATCTTCGCACATACAAACCCTACGCGCATTAACAAATTGCAAGTAGTTCAAAATAAGTTTATCCGCCGCGCAACCGGTGCGCAATGTTATCAGCGCAACGTCGACCTGCACAGCGATTGCAGACTCCCGACGATTCGCGCACATTTTAAAGATTTGAACAAACGGTTCTTCGATAGAGCCCAGCATCATCCCAACCCTCTGGTGGTAAGCGCAGCAAATTACCAACCCGACACTAACGAAAACGTCAATAAACGTTGCCCGCGAAACGTCCTCATCGATCCGGTCGGACGACCCAGGACTTAGAAACGATGGACCCACCGCCGGGGGTCCCGCCGGATAACACTACACCCACAGTTAGTGTAACAACAATCACACCAGTTCGCCCTCGCCTCCGAGCACGGCGAGATCCACACAACGCGTACACAAGGTACACCCGCGTTCCAGGGCGGTTCTCACCGCTTCCAGCCATCGATTAGCTAAATGCACAGCCGACGGCCATCGGGGTCTCGGTCCGAACCGCGACCTCGAAGGCTCTTAGATGACACACCATTGATAAACGCACGCATGGGCACATGCGCGACCCTACCCATAGCGGAGGGTCCAAACCCGTGGGTTCTGGCTAGCCCACCGGTTCTGCGTCCGATGAAGCTTCAATAGTCTCGGGACTAAAAGCAAAAACATCAGTTAATACAAGATACAAGAAAGAAGTTTTCACTTCAAAAATGTATGGTGACTCATTACTCGACTGCAAAAGGAGGTGGGTAAGCGCTTCAGTTGACGTATGCTCAAATTAAATTTTCATTCCGCTAGCCAATTTTCTTTATTTCCGTTTAATGTTTATGCGGTTTTAAATAGGATAAGGGTATAATATATATAGGACAAAGACTAACAAATTCTATACGGAAGTCCGAACATCTTAATATGTACGTAATTTTATTCCCTTGGTCACGTTAGCAACAAACAGGAAGCAGCGAGTAGAAAGTTTTGGGTTGTTTGCGTTTGCGGACGTCGCCCCTGAAAACCGCAAAAAGCTGTTGTTCCGAACGTCGTGCTTTTATATACAATAGTATAGAAACGTGATCAGTAAAGAGGTATCAGCGCTTTGCACGAACATACAGGCGATGTGTTAAATAATTTTCTTACTTTTTAGGAATGAAAAACAATAAACTACATCGCGTAATTTATCCCTTAAATTATCTTCATTTTAAGTCTTATTTCTGTAACTAATATTCTAATATAGAAATAAACTGTCAAAAGTGATGAAACATTTTCCACGAAGTTATAGAAAAGTTTTAGTTTGGTCGCAACTGGAATTTGGGTTTGCGGAAAGGAAATTAAAGTGAAAATTGTGCGTGGCAGATAAAAGCATGTAAGCATTTACACGATTTACTTGAACCTTAGAATATATGTCCCCGGTCTGGATACAAAAGTGAAAATATTAACCAGAAAGTAAACATTTAACATATCATTATTTTTGTTTTATAGTAGTTATTATATTGTATATTCCGTAGAAATTTTCGGGTGGGTGAAAAAATGTTTACTATTGATTTCCGCAATTGTTCCTTTTCAAATCTTAAATTTTTAGGTGGATGTTCCCTTTATTCTTGTTACTCCACATATAAAAATCGCAGCAGACAGATCGAGTAATATGGAAGGCCACAAACTTATGGAAACTGTACGTAATGCTCGAACACGCCATTTATTTTATTATTTTAGTTCTTTCCACAGCATAATGTCTTATGGTATTCTACTTTGGGGAAATGCGGCCGATATAACCACTATCTTCATCCTGCAAAAGAGAGCTATTATGGCAGTTTATAACCTGGGCCCAAAAGAATTACGAAGATGTTTGTTTAAAAAAATAAAAATATTGACTGTAGTTTCTCAGTACATACTTGCGAAAAATATTATTAGTATTAGTGATTATTTGAATGATAACACACTCCTGAAATGAAGTGATCGCTCCAAACTCTTTCATGTGGAATTTAATTTTTTGTACACATATTTCTTTTATAAAATTATGTTAAAAAAGTCCCGCTGAGTTTCTTTCGCCGGTTCTTCTCAGGTCAGTGGCTCTTTTTTCGAACCGGTAGTAGTGTTTTTCGACAATAAATAAGAAAGTGTAATGTTTCTGTATTGAATAAATATATTTGAATTTGAATATCAAATGTTTGCAACACACCTAAAAAACCCTGGATGTTGCAATAGTGCAACATCAAGGGTAAGTAACATGCAATAGTAGTGCATATAACATGCCATCGAGCAAATTGCGTGTGCATCTTTCTAAAAACTTAAGAAATATTCACTATCATAATTTTTCCCTAACCCGCCAAAAGTGGTGTAACTTCAAAAATTATGCAATCGATCATAAACATGTATCATTCCAGTATTCACAGTTAATTCACATTCGTATAAGATATTTGTATCAATGTTAAATTGGATTAAGAGAGCTAAGAAAGAAGTTATTAATTGCGTTCCCCCTGGGTTTCCGTGAATAACATTATGTCATCTACGACGGTTGACATCTCGAATCTAAATATAAACGGTCGCGCTTCCACAACTCTATACCTCTGCAGAGCAACGAGGGCTCAAAGGAACAAAACTCCCTAATTGCCACATAAAACAGTCCTCACCCTTTTAATCATATCGAAAGAGCAATCTTCCGGCCGGATGGACGGCGAACACCGCGCGGGGCTTTTTTCATCGCAATTAAACCTTTATTAAAGGTGCTTAACGCCTAAAATTCCGTGCGGAAATAACATTATTTTCTCCGGAGTGATTTCTTAACATCCACGAATAGCGGTGCTCTATCATGTCACAAATTCGTTTTTGATTCGTAAGAATCCAATGGTGACGACTTAATTCAGCGCGCATTTTTATCCCGGTAAAGGTATTTGGAACGCACAAAATAATTATTTTACCCATGATATATCTCGCTACTCCGGATATTAATACAAAGCTATGTTCACCTCGTTAAACCTACCTAATAATCTTTAAAAAAAAAGCCATCGAATGAGAACATTATCTTGCCTCATTTAAAAATGATTATGAAATAAAAATCTGGATTCAAGCTAAAAAAATCCATGAAAAATTAATTTTAAAATAAACTTTAGCTAACTATATAAAACTTAGCGTATTTTGATGTGATAATAAAGTGAGCAGGACGTTCTTGTTTTGTTTTTTATTTTGTTTCTTAGGCGTGCCAACAGTAAAATATATAATATGTGTAACAATTGCGTGGCCCTATCACAGTTAAATACAAGATACCAAATGGCCAAAACTAGACTACACTGGCATAACTACAATGGCCAAACACTAGATCCCTACTGGCCCTGTATTGGATTGTAAGCCGTATCTTATCTCCTCTCTCTGATTTTTAATAACAAATGAAAGGGATGCACTACTGCGCGACAGAAATTCATCAATTCAAATTAGCACTTACTAAGAGAGTAATACCGCTTTATTGCATCATAAACATCACTTAGCATTTTATCATGCGCAGCTTTACTACAATGTACGGCGCGACATTCACATATTAATAAATATTAATATTGCGGCATTAACTTTATGATGCTTTGAAGGCGGAAGCGAATGGACGATAGAAATTTGAAATTTATAGTAATTCACCTTAGTTCCGTTGTTTATTATCGTATTAAATATGTGTTTGCGCTCTTAGATTTGCAGGGTTTTAAATGTACTAGTGGTCGAAATTCGACCATAATTATACACGGTAGTGTGTGTAATATTTTTATTGATTTAAATTTTTTGTGCAAAAACATTAGCATTCAGCACTCCTTCTCTATATAAACTTTAAGTGTGGGAAATTTCACAGTCCTTCGCCCGCGCAATTTTCGTAAAAAGGTTTACAAACTTTTTGCTTCACGTATCAATATATAGAGTATGATTCATTTATGAAACGCATTAGTAAGTTCTAGATTTTCATAAATAACCCAATCCAGAATCTCTTATATCCAACGCCAACATTGGATATGTGTAAGCTAGGGAGCATCCGGCATTGCCGTTCTCAATCCGTTAGCTAAATTTGAGGATTGCAACAAATCCTAGACACGTAGAAGTATGTTCAACGTAATAAGAAATCACGTTGAATTGAATGTACGTACTTTTATTAAGCAATTATTGAAATATTCGATGATGATCGCTACTCAGTTCAGTTTTGCTTGTATACAGTTTTGCTTAGCAATTTTTAAAGTTGAAAACCTGTTTTTGGAAATTAAAAAAAATATCTCGAACTGATATAGGTAGGTACGATTTTTTTTTTATGTGAAAGTTGCCAAGCGAGCAGACGGTTCACCTGATGTTAAGTGAATACAGCCGCCCATGGACATCTGCTACACCCGAGGGTTCCGGATGCGTAGACAACCTTTAGAAAATTGGGCCCCGGCCACCTCAGTTACCAGAAGAAAGGCGAAAGTATTATACTTCCACTTTACGCCGGTCTTCTGCGAGGTCGTGGTACTTACCCGGACGAGCCTGCCCATTCGTGCAACAGATGAGGCTGCTGTGTGGCCCTACCACCGTCGAAATTAAGCGCTGAAACCTTATCCATTTACTTTATTTTGTACTCTTACTAAATTTATATAAATACGGTACATACCCTACCCTATTTTTACAGGAAAGTTATGAATTGAGTGTTGTTAAAATATGACGATTATCATCATTATCATTAGTAGATGTTCAATGTTGATTAGGTCCTCCTTAGAAGGCCATAACGAATGACACTTTTTATGTAAAAAAACTTGTTAAACGCGCGGTTCACGTGATGTTAAACGATGACCGTCGCCCGTGGATTGACGATGTATTAAAAACTTTTAAAAATTGGCTTTGTGACGTCGTTGGTCCACCTAGTGGGAGGCTTTCCAACGCTACATCATCCGATTCGTGGTCGCCACTCGAGAAATCTTATTTTCTATTACAGTTCTTCGTTCAACACTGTACTAATCGTCATATAGTGACGGCCCCAGTCGAGGTTCCCTCGGGAGCCCTCGAGATTAGTCACTCATAATTAAGGTGCAGACTAGGCGCCCCCAGCGCCCAGGCACATCAAGCTCGGTACGGCTGCAACATGGACATTCGCCATGATTTTCGTCTTGCTCATGTTCATTTTACAACCAGTTGGTAAACGCAGTTAAAGTCCTCCAGCGACTCTGCCATGATGACTATATTGTGGGCAAAACGAAGCAGAGCGATGTATTCGCCTTTGATGTTGATACCAAGTCCGTGCCAGTCCAATAGCTTGAACACATCCTCTTATATAATGAAAACAAATTTTTACTTATCGTTAATGTGTTATAAATAAAAACGTCCAAGGGAAGATTCGAAATATATATATATATCTCGTATTTAAAATCATTCACACTTGAAACAACAAAGTCAGACTTATCCACAAAAGGGAAGATGAAAGTTTCACGTCGAACTTCTAAAGAATAACGATGATATCCATAACTTAGACGGGACGAAAGAAAAGTAAACTAAACAAAAATAAAAGACGGCGTTTGTGAATCGACTGCCAAGTTTATTTTGAAGAGGCCATAATCACGGCGAGGCGAACTTTACTGCGTTTTACGGCCGACCTTAGATGTGTAACGCAAACAATTCTATGGTGGGTATAAAGGACTGGATATAAACAAATTAAAAGCAATGTCGATTATCAAAAACGATCGATGAGATATCTTTTATTGTGCTGTATAGTTATATTTTATTTGCGTCTTAATTCATTGCGAACAAAATCACGTTACTAACGAAAATAATAAATACGCATATTTATTTTAAAATATTTATTTACGTGAACACTTCTATATACATAAATATTAAATCATGACTAAAGGTATGTTTCACATTGATCTTAGAATCACTGAATTATTATTTTCAACATTTAAGAAAATGGAAAGATGGACAGGAAACTTTCTTCCTCTTTTGAAGGCAATATCACAAAAGAAACTAACGTTAGTTAGTCATCACGGTTCTACTACGTATGCTACGAAATATTATCGAACAATATCGAAGTATATCGAACTCAGGTTACTCGAGTATATTAAATTAAAGGCGAGCGCTCGGACACTGAGCTACGTGTAAGTCGTAAATTATTTATAACGTATTAAAAAACTTTTTTTATACGTTATTTGACAATATAAACTTATAAACGAAATATGCAAAATAACTTTTATTAACATAATAGATCAAAATAGAAACCTGAAAATAAAAGCTTCCACTTCGCTAAGAAACTTTTACCGATACTGCTTCAGAAAGTTCAAAAGTAAAGTACAGAAAATAGTCACAGAATTGAAAACTATTTTACGTCACTTCGTCTTGATATCGGCTCCGTATATATGTTATTCGTAAGAAAAATCTATGTGCTTATATCAATTTGAAAATTTAGGACGGTTTACAGACATTTTTTTACAAATAAGAAATTTTCATAAATCCCAAGATAATTTAAAAGCAAAAATGCATCGACAGCATATATTTAATATAGTGGCAATATTTCAAAGCGCTAAGCTTCCTGAAGGGTAATTTAGGTAAATTGTACACAAACTCTTCAAGTAAATATAATAAAATTATACAATATTTTCCAAAGCACTCGAATTTTGTTAGAAAACTAAGATACGATTTTTTTTTTATTTTAATACACTCTTTAGTATACGCAGTGCTTATTTTCAAGTTTGTATTTTATTAATTTTCTCTTAGGTTCGAAAAAAGTAGATGGTAAATTCAAGATATGACGTAACACTAATAAATATTTCAATTATAATTATTATGGTGCAACTAATGATTGAACTATGTAAAGATAAAATAAACAGACGAACTTCGAATACTTTTTTAACGTTGAGAATAATAAGCACATTCATTACATAATAATAACAAAACAAAATATAAAAACAGAACATTTAACGTCTCCATCCGCGTGTGGAGTAATGGCCTGAAGGCGTGAAAAGATATGCAGATGGATCTTGTAATTATGTTTTTTTTTATATTTCTCAAGGCGAACTTTTATAAAGCGCTAATGTAATTATGCTAAAATGTGAATATTAAGTCTGCTGTAAGCGAGGAAAAGTTGTCGCTTGTATTTTAATGTCTCAGTTCCGACATAAAAATCTCATGATGCACGGATTAATTTATAAAATGCATGAAATGTATTCATAATTTAATTACTAAGAAAAGGACTTAAATAATGAAATAAATAATTACATTAGAATTAAAATAAATCATTGATTGAAAATATTCTAAAGATTTCATCGTTATTAAAATTTAAATCAATAAGATAAATGAGGTAAATTGGGTAACATTTTACATTTAGGGTTTGCGTTAATAAAATAAATAATTATAAAACAATAATAGTTGTTTGTAGTGTAAATCAATAATTTTTAACAAAAAAAACCGACTTCAATCAGAAAATTGTAAACATCATCGATGATGGCCCTCGATTTCTCTGGGATGCCATCATTAGATCCGGGTTATGATACCATCCTTGGAATATCTCCTTTCCGAAAAGCAAATCATCAAAATCGGTTCATAAATCATCACCGTCAAATTGAGAAACCTTCTTTTTTGAAGTTGGTTAAAAATAAAACAAACCGTTAACGATATAGAGACGAAGAACAATAAAAAAAAGATCCGAATCTCGTTTAGAAGCGCACCGACATTTTTCTCACATGCAACCGCGGCATTTCATATTATTTTCGGTCCCGTCACTTACGCTGTGTGTATTTTAGGCGGCTCAGTGTTATTGTAGCATCCCCGACGTATGACGGCGTCCTCTTAATTCCAGCAATCGAGGTACTCGACAGCGACGGACTGCATCTGAATAAACATTCAACGCGATTATAGTTCATTGCAGATTTGCGACACGTACCACACTTCCCAATACTTCGATTAACTAACGAAAATGTTCAGTGCCTTTTAAAAGTTATTGAACGAAAAATCGAACGTAAATTTGTTAAAAAATTAACTTGAACTAGAATTTTAACATGAACGTCTCAATGCTAGTAGTACCATCTTTATAAGATGTTTTATGTGATAAATATTTCCGTTAAAAATTAAATTATTAGGAAAGTAGGTATCTTTTGTCACTGCTGTTTTATTATTTAATACTATCCTATACTCAGTGTCCGTGCGCTCGCCTTTAATTACATTCTCGAGCAACCTGAGTTCGATCCCCGGTGCCGGCACCAATGGAGTTTTTTAACTTTAAGTGCTGAAGTATCACGTGCTCCGCGGTGAAGGAAAACATCGTGAGGAAACCTGCATATTTTCGAAATAATAACAAAAAATGTATTTCGAAAATATGTGAAGTCCGCCAATCCGCAGTGGGGCCGCGTGGTGGACTATGCCCTGATACCCTCTGTATAGAGGAGGCCTTTGCCCAGCAGTGGGACATGTATAGGCTGTTACTTTACTTTTACTTTTTTTATACTATGTGATTTTTATTGGACTAGCATAGCCACTGTTGTCTACTTTTTGAACTTTACAGAGTTAAAATGCCCTGTACTGTTAACTTAATTTGAGTCGCAGTTGTATATACACGAGCTGCTTTTAATTTATTTAATGGAAAAAATTTGGAGAACCATTTTACCTCAGGGGAGGCCTGCTGTAGTCCAAAATATATTATGATTATGTCAATATGTGTTTAACAGTATGCATTGAGGTTGAGAAACTTCCAATAACATATTATCATAACTCAGTTTACTTGATATTTGGTAACCCTATCATATTCCATACCAAAGACAAATTTAGGATTTTTATTGTTTACTGTTTGAAACCATTCTATTGTTCCAAGCCTGTCGTCACATCCTTAAATTACTATAGCGATATTCAGCAACTGTTTTCAGCAATCAATGTGTACGATATTCTACTGGGTTTAGGCGACTTACCGCAGTAGTCCTCCTGCAACCTCGTGTCTTGGAGTTGGCTAAACAGAGCCCGGGCAAGTCGGCACAGCGCAGATATTAAAGTCCCGCAGAAAATATCGCACACGGGTGCATAGGTCACTGAGCACAGTACTTCCAGGGTGAAAGAGATCTCGAGAAGAATATATTGTAATAGCACGCAAAAAACTTCGGTGCGTACGCGGCGATGACAGCAAATCGAATCTTTTTTTTGACTCGACTGCCGCTAGTTTGTGTGGCGCTAGTAGTAGCCGTAACTCACACGTTAAGGATTGAATTCGGACATAACGGCTAATCGCCAACCCAGTTAAGAAAAAATAATAATAATTAAATAGCATTTAGATAATCCAAATTGTGTCATCTTATTAAGTATGTTTAGAATGAATATAAAATTATATGAATTAAACTACTCTTGTTCCAGTACGGAATACAATGATTATTCGACCACCAGAAATCACGTAATAATAATTGCAGTGGCACGCATAGAGACAATCTAAAACTGTTTTCAACTACTCAGATATGTCTAGAGAGAATCAGAATGGTTTAGAAGAACAAAGAAATAAAAAACCGTACTTTCACAATCTGCTTTGTATTTGGCTTCTCGGTATATTTATGGCATTCTTCTTTGTTAAAACACGTCTAAAGTACCTCTAACGGAATCAGCAGCTAATCTCCCCATAAATCAGACGTTGAACCGAGAGCTGTATATCGTCAGCACCGGACTAAATGTCTCTAATAATTTTACCAGTCATATGAAGTATCTATTTATAATGCTACCTACTAGTGTAAGTAAAGTAAAAGTAAAGTAACAGCCTATACATGTCCCACTGCTGGGCAAAGGCCTCCTCTATACAGAGGGTATCAGGGCATAGTCCACCACGCGGCCCCACTGCGGATTGGCGGACTTCACATATAGTCGAAAACAGGGCATAGTCCACCACGCGGCCCCACTGCGGATTTATTTCGAAAATATGCAGGTTTCCTCACATGTTTTTCCTTCACCGCGGAGCACGTGATAAGTACTTAAAGTTACTTATTTGCCGGCACCGGGGGAAAATGCTCGAGTATATTTAAAGGCGAGCGCCCGGACACTAGTGTAAGTAAAGTAAAAGTAAAGTAACAGCCTATACATGTCCCACTGCTGGGCAAAGGCCTCCTCTATACAGAGGGTATCAGGGCATAGTCCACCACGCGGCCCCACTGCGGATTGGCGGACTTCATTATTCGAAATATTTTTCTTCGAAAATATGCAGGTTTCCTCAAAAATTTTTTTCATTGGTGCTGGCAGCTGGGATCGAACTCATGTTGCTCGAGTATATTGAATAAAGGCGAGCGCCCGGTCACTGAAATATCACGGCTCTCAGGTTTCCCTATACACGATGTGCGGACGGACTTCCTTCACCGCGCAGCACGTGATAAGTCAGCACTTAAAGTTAAAAACTTCATTGGTGCCGGCACCGGGGATCGAACTCAGGTTGCTCGAGTATATTGAAATAAAGGCGAGCGCCCGGACACTGAGCTATCACGGCTCTCAAGTAAAGTAACGGCCTATACACCACTGCTGGGCAAAGGCCTCCTCTATACAGAGGGTATCAGGGCATAGTCCACCACGCGGCCCCACTGCGGATTGGCGGACTTCACATATTTTCGAAATACATTTTTTTTTGTTATTATTCCGAAAATATGCAGGTTTCCTCACGATGTTTTCCTTCACCGCGGGGCACGTGATAATTCAGCACTTAAAGTTAAAAACTTCATTGGTGCCGGCACCGGGGATCGAACTCAAGTTGCTCGAGTATATTGAATTAAAGGCGAGCGCCCGGACACTGAGCTATCACGGCTCTACTACGCAAGACTAGTGTAAAAAGGGTAATTATTGTCAGTTTGTAAGATTTGCCACTGACAGTGATCAACAAATATGTGATATATTAAAGTAAATTATGTGATAAATTAAGTTTGTAATGAAATGCTAATGTGGCTATGGTAATCAGCTCATTTGACAACTTTTTACATGAAACGCGGGTGACCTGATACATTCAGGAAAAATTACTACCTCTAATGAACATGTCAGAGGTCAAAAAATTATAATTAATTAGCAGACCCGACAGATGTTGTCATGTACACACGACTTAAATCCGACAAATTGTAAATTAAAAAAAAACGAATTGTGAATCTGAACCATTCTCGAATCGACCTCGTTTAGCCGTTTACGAGGAGTACAGTGACATACACACGTACCGTAGAATTATATATATATATAAAGATTTATTTGTCACTTAGTAACGCATATGTTTTTAATTTTAGTCTTCAAACAGATTTTAATTTGTCTTAAAAAAGGACCAGCTTTTTGTATAATTACCTAGTCAAAGTCTTAATGACACTGACTGTAAAATACTTATACATTACTTTGTACGATGGCTTAATCTGAAACAACGCATTTAAATAACAAAGCTGTGAGTCAGTTAGTCGTCTCCAGATAATTATGTTATGAATGTCAAGGCTGACGTACTCATTATATACCAAGAAAGATTACGCCCTTTTTTTCTCTTACAATGAGTAATATTTAAAATGTACATGTTTGTGCGAAAAAAGTATCAAGATAAAATAAAAACATTGTTATCACCTTTTTTTTAAAACAAACTTTTTCATCAAAAGCAAGTACAACATTTATATGAATAATTTTATGAAGATGTTGTACTTGGAGTTGAGAGGAGTTGCTGTGTAAGCTGTGCATAAAATTACAGCTAGGTCTCAATTTCACTTAACAAACCAGGTTGATAGTAAATAGACTGAAAGAAAAATCAAAAATTCCACGAAAAACAAACTTACTGTAAAAGTCTCAATGAAGAACGATATTCTTACTGGTATTAAAACAGAAGAATACAATATTTACATTTTTAAAATAGTTTATATTAATCTTCTTAAAGCAAAATGTTTTCTCAACCGATTTTTTTCACTATTGTTTTAAGAAATCTTTTATGCTCCTCCTTTAAGGAATACAGGAAAAATATTTTTAATTATATTTAAATACATTGTATAAGTAGGAAATCTCCAAAAACATCCTTTGTTTTCTAAGCATTTAACGTCTTCGAGCACTTTAAGTAATGACCGATTTCATTAAAGTCTGCCTAGAAGAGGTTCAGGAAAGTGTGATTAGATAACAAAAACTCATTTCGTATACATTGTCGAGGCATTCTTATGATAAACAACGTTGGAAGAGACTTAACGGGCACTTAAACAAATTGCATATTTAAAGAACAATTGTTATTCATTTAGAAAGAAACATAAACTTTTATAGATCGCTGAAACGCTTATCAGCGGTCGATTCTTTAAGTCATTATGGCCTTTAACTTGTATTACGTTTATGTATATGACTTTTTTTCTGAATTTTAGCTTGAAAGCATTCTTCTTAACAACCGTTAATCTTATCTAATTACTAAGCTAAATGCCTTGTCCAACACCTTGAAAAAAACCTAAAATAATTATAATTAATAAATAATATCACAAAAACTTATTGATACATATGTAAATATAGAAATAAATTTATGCCAGTACCTATATAAATATACATACAAATATTCTTACATATATAAATTTCTGACTGAAGTGAATACAAAAAAAATTAAAAAGAAAAAAATAAGATCTTATGTGTTATATTTTGAGGACTTCAAGAATGCTCTACTTGGTGCTCCTCTTATGTAGTTGAATAAGGAATTCCGGAGTATGTAGTCTTCACAATATAGGAGTTACTTAAAAACTCTATGAAATGTGGAGGGATACTTATTTTATGATCAGTTACTGAAAACTAACTCTTAATATGAAAGCGACAAAAGAAGAATATTTCTGGAAATGTGATACATGTAATGGTTACGTAAGCCGAAAATAATGAGGATAAAGTTATTGAGGAGACGCTCCGGTTTGTTAAGAGGAACATCTGCATAATCGATGATCGGCAAATAAAGCATTGGACAACAGCTTACAGAGTGAAGGAAAAAAAATGAAGCGGTGAAGAGATCGTAAGGTGTAAATAACTTTTCGGTTAATATTCAAGACTTGATCTTACCAAGTAAAAGTGTTGTCAATAAGCATACCAAGATTTTTGACCTTTGCACTATGTGGTATATTTTTTTTATGAGATGGTTGCAAACAGGCTGGTGGTTCATCTGATGTTAATTCGGCGTTTAGCAGTCCACACTGTCTGATTACACTTTTTTGCAAGGAAATTGAAAGGAAAATCAGTTTTCACTTAAATACTATGAAAGCGCGGTTACGTCTATCCAGTCATCAACGGGGCAGGAGGATATTTCAGCCTTACGTTATGCACTTAAGTGTGCAAAAAGCTAATATTTTCATCTAACTTGTATTATAAATAAATCAAATTAATAAAATAATAACATTGCACACAGTACCATGCATTCGATAGATATACATATATCCACACATGTTATGATACTGTTAACGTTAAATACGTAATAATCTACTGTCAAAGAGTTGCACAGTATAAAGATTTTCCGTAAATAATTTTAAAATATCAATTTGATTCATTCAGAGTCTGACAAAAATAACCATTCCAAATGAATTACAGTCGAGTTTCGACCAATGGGTGACGAGGACATTGGGCGATAATTTTTCTTATCCGTCGTAATTAAAATGTATACCACGCATTGTCAATATGTAATACAGACAAAACATAATGCACTGCGGTTAAACTATTTCCTAAGTATAATACAATCAATAGGAACAACTTCAAAGGGTTGAGAAATTAACGTCAAAACCATTAAAAAATGCATTGGAACGCGGGTGAACCTCAGTACTGCAGCTTTTATGCGAAAGTTAATGTTGCATATTTAATGCCACTGCGATGTTAGTGCTGTTACCGTCATTTGAAATAATTTAGTGCATCACGTCCAGATATTTAAACAAAGGCCTTTTGAAATCAGTGTTGCAATTAAAAATATTTTTGTGTTCTTTCTAATTTGTCATATTTTGAGAGAGTCTACAAATTTCCAGTAAACAGAAAATTTTTATAAGAAAAATATTTGTATTTGAATTCAAGCCGTAGCCATAGATAATTTTAGTTGTAACAAAAAATGTAATTAAAATTGAATTTATTAAACTGTTTAAAATTTAATTAATTTAATTAAAAAAAAATTAAATAACATTTATCACGACATATCAATTTATGTTATTTCGTCATAAATGTTAAAATACTTTTATAAATTTAACCTTATATACAAAAAAACACGCAGTCTATACTAAACAAACGTATTTTAAAACACAATCAATTTAAGACATCATCGGTTACATAATGGATAAATAAATTAGATCCGGTTTATGTGCTAGGTTTCGCCACTTCAACCAAACCAAATGTTTAAGTTTCATGCGATAAGAACGAATTATTCCGAGGTATAAAAAAGGCAATGTTGACATTTTTCATAGTTTTAATTTTGGACCTGAATCATGTGGGAATTGAAATATAGAAACGTCATACTTTCAAAATAGAGGCAAGCTGTGTTACCTCAAGCTTATGTACTATTACTGAAAAATTTTATGCGTCCTTTGTGTAAAAATAAAAGGAAACTCTTATAAATACAGCATGATAGCGCAATGCTTGCCGGATCCTACCAGTAGTTTATAAGAATAAAAGTTAATCTAAATATCTGTAGTAAGTACAGCAAATTTTATGCATAGATATTAGTTTCAATCAATACTTTCATTTCCTCAGTAATATTTTAACTAAATTCCAGCTTATATTATGTATGTACCCACCAACACAGAAACCCGACGTGATATAATATATATATAATAATACTATTGATATGATACGAGGTCAGACCAGTAAGTTTCATAACCGGAGTTGGATATTGGTAATACTCCTGCAACATCATTTGCAAGTTATAATCGGTTCTCATTTACAATCACGAGAATCACTCAGTAAAACTAAAACGAATTGTCATTCTATGTATATTTTTAATGACATTAGTAGTAGTAGCCTTCAGAGTTTCGAAAAATGTTGCCTCTCCCAAATACATATTACCACGGCCAGTGTCGCCAAATGTTAATGGTACAAAAATGCTAACGGACACAATGACAATCTCGCTGGAAGCGTAATCAGAATGGAACACATTAGCCGAGAGCTTCCCTTATTTAAACGTTAATGGAACGGAATGTGGAACAACAAGAAATCCGATATAAGTGGACTGGACGTATGTTATTTCAATTGGAGCGCCGGCCCGCGCGCTGTTTGTCTTCCTCTACGTGTGAATTGTGCGATATGAGACAACAGTCCGGCACCCTTGATTTCAGTCCGATGCACAAGTGCGAAAAAATACGGGAAATTGGAAAAATATTAGTAGAGAAAGCGGGACATGGGCAAACACGAGGATTTGTTTTTTGTTAGTTTTGCTCTGGTACTTCGCTTGGTAATCTGTACGAAGGGTATGATATGCTTAATCGATATGATAAAATTGCGACTGCCAAGTGAAAATTCTATCAATTTATAAGTTTTTAAATATTGTTTTAATTTTGTAATTATGTTACTTTTAGTGTTAGACTTTGTATTCAGTAGAAACTTAAAATGTATTTTTTTTTTTTGATAAATGGACAATCATTTTCGGCACTGCGGCATTCATACCTGCGTCTGCCGGGGTAGTCTCGATTCCTACATACATTCGTACATCTTGTTCAAGTGTGTAAAAATTCAGGGAAGAAAAAATATTGTGTCATATTTGCGTTTTTATGTACAACGTTTAAAATTAGATGAAAGTATGATCTTTCGAGTTATGGTTGATACGTAATGGGTGTTCTTGGCATAACGGATAACGCATTTTACCGTTGGTCTTACGGTGTTGCAGATGTTCATGGGCGGCGGGGATCGTTTTTCACCAGCTGAGCTTCAGGCCTGTTTGCCCCCTTTTCTATAAAAAAACGAACCTGTCTCTTGCAAGGTGTGTGTTTGGTCCCCATTACAGGAAAAATATTCTGTGAAGAATGGAGTATTTATCTCTCAACTGAGTATGTTTCCTTGAGTCCATAGTACAGAATTTATTTGCTTGAGCCTAGATAATATTATCATCTAAATTCGTGACTGGAAATACTGTAAATACATGATTAGAAATTTATAAGTTACGTACCATAATTTTATTTAATCCAATATTAACAACATTAAATGTAACTCAATTATATATCACTATCACTACATAGTATAAAACCAAGTCGTCCTGCTGTCTGTCTGTCCCTATGTATGCTTAGATCTTTTAAACTACGCAACAGATCTTGGTGCGTTTTTTTTTCTAGATAGAGTGATTCAAGAGGAAGGATTATATTTATAATATATTGTACCCGTGCGAAGCCAGGGCGGGTCACTAGTTATCTTATAAACCTAGCCCAAGCGGCATGGTGCCAAGAACGCTAGCTGCATTTCCTCGCTGAACGCCTTACCATTTGAGTGACCTATACATGTCCCACTGCTGGGCAAAGGCCTTCTCTGTATAGAGAGTATCAGGGCATAGTCCACCACGCGGCCACACTGCGGATTGGCGGACTTCACATATCTTCGAATTTTTTTTGTTATTAATTCGAAAATATGCAGGTTTCATCACGATGTTTTCCTTCACCGCGGAACACGTGATAAGTCAGCACTTAAATTAAAAACTTCATTGGTGCTGGCACCGGGGATCGAACTCAGGTTGCTCGAGTATATTGAATTAAGGGCGATCGCCCGGACACTGAGCTATCACTGCTCATATTCAGTTCGTACTTGAATTAAAATCTGCGTGACGAAAACATTTCAGCGTTCTATCCAGTGACTTGAATACTTCAGACCCATCATTTCATAGAGTGAGTAAGTAAAGTTACTGATGTAAATATACTTACCACTAAGTGAGCCGTTGGGACGGTACCCTACTTTTTAAAAATTGATCTCCACTCTAGTTTGACGCTATACAGTTTACGGAGTAGTCTCTTGAACCCGTCATCGCGCCAGATTTAGCGTCCACAGCCCCGTTGACTTGCGCAATTACGCTGTCAATTTTTTTGCGATTCCACAAGCGTTCAGACGTCGCCGGCGGCTGAATATAAATAGAGTTGCAATCGCGTGCGACCACTCCTTGAGGGATTGCTGACACCGACAGATTACAATGATGTACGGTGTGTAATGAAATTGGTCGAACGTTTAAGAGGCGCGTCATTCTCTTAACGTTGCCGGTGATAACGTTATTGACTTTTGTTTCACTTATTACGCAGTACACGCAATTAAGGAAGAGAAGACTGAGTATTTTTTTTTATGTTTACGCACGAATATGTGGTTTTATATCTAATATCAACACAGTGATTTTTAATTTACCATCGTTTTATTTTTTTTTTATTTAATGAATACGGATGTCCGGGCGCTCGCCTTTAATGCAATAGATATACTCGATTAACCCGAGTTCGGTCCCCGGTGCCGGCACCAATAAAATTCTTAAGCGCTGAGTTCTCATGTGCTCTTTTGAAATAATGACAAAAATATTTCGAAGATATAAGAAGTACGCCAATCCGCAATAGGAGCCGCGTGGTGGACTATGCCCTGATACCCTCAATACAGAGGAGGCCGTTGCCCAGCTGTGGGACAAATATAGGCCGTTACTTTTTTATTTACAAGTATTCAAACCATTAAAATAAAATATTCCACAATGCGATTCAATAAATCAAAAAAAAATTAAACAATTATGTAGTTTTATTTTCCATTAAACTTAGGTATTTTAGGAGACTTAAGTGTTGGTTGTTTCATCAATATCGAATAAATTTGAAGCGAAAATTTTTAATTAAACTATTTGATACTGTCGACCTACGATGCTGTAACCTATTTTCAAATATATCGCTCGCGTTCCTCGCTCAAAACAATCCCCGGTTATTTAAAGCTAGCGATAAATTAATAATATTATTGGCAAATGATTTACTGTAACTTTCGAAGCGTACAACTTCGCATTCGATATTTGAATGTGCAGTACTGCAAATGAAAAAAAATACAATTACTACTAACACACGACTCCGGCACCGTGAATCTGGTTTTTTAATTACATTTGCAACTAAAAGTTTAGCCGTAGATTCTCTAAAATCTTTTCTCTTCTAGTTTCTAGCCTTGCTAATTGATGATTTTCTCGAGTCAATTAAATAGCAAATTGTACAAGCGGTAAATGTCACCTGCTGGCTGCTGGTCATTGAAGATTGAAGCCTCATTCATACCTACATTACAATTCAGAAGTGTAAAATGATTTTGGGAAAAGTTCTGCAATAGAGAAAGGAGTCCTATTAAATTCGTTAAGGCTATTTTGCAATTTGGAATAAACAGACAGAAGGACAGACAGGGAAAAGCAGAGAGAAAGAAGGAGAAGGTACATAAGTCAGATTAGGAAACGTAAATATTGTTATTTGAATATCAGAATGAAACGCATCAGTCACTTTTAATTTTAGAAAAAAATCCCTTATTTAATAACATCTCATCAATATTATTTATCAGGGATCCGTACCAAAAGGGTAAAACGGGACCCTATTACTAATACTCCACTGACTGTCTGTCTCTTTGTTTGTTTGTCTGTCCGTCTGTCACCAGGCTGTATTTCATGAACCATGATAGTTAGACAGTTGAAATGTTCACAGATGATGTATTTCTGTTGTCGCTATAAAAAAAATACTAAAAAACAGAATAAAAAACTATTTAAGTCAGGCTCCAATACAACAGACATAATTCTTTTGCCGTTTGGTACGGCACCCTTCATGTGCGAGTCCGACTGGCACTTGGGCGGTTTTTGTTGTACAATTATGTCTAATATACAATTATGAAAACGTTCCTTTTATAAAAACTGTATTTAGTATAGTTTATTTCTTTGAATTTCGTTTCAATAACCACAAGAACAAGAACAAGAAGAAGAGGTCATAGTTTAAAATAAACTTTCATGCATTCTGAAAGATGAGGTTAAACGCTGTTCTCAAAACTATCAGCACCGAGCCATGCCATTTATCGCCATACTTTTGACAGTTACTCCATTACTAAAACTACTCCGGGTAATCTTTATAGAAACGCCACTTTTGTGCTGCCATATCTGTGGTATATCAACATAATAATACCCGCATGGTACGAAAATTTTGCAATGGTTTTACGTACTGCTATTATGTGTAAGTGGAATGATCATCTATTGTTTTCAAGAGTCTCTAGAAATTTTCACTATGTTCCAATTTTTATATCATAACAAGATGACATAAGAAGACATTAATTGGGATGTTTCCGTCGCAGCGTCAGAAGCTTAACAACTCCAGGATTATTGAATTCTCTAATCTTATTAATGAATTCAATATAAGATCGATCTTCTACAATTATATTTATGGCTTTAGATTAATACGTTAGCTCGAGTTATCTCCCCGGAGGTTTAACAAGAAAATTATCGGTAATTTTATACGAGTCCACGAGCCCACCTACGGGCATAATGAATGAAATTGTCGGCCACCCGCGATATCGAAACAAACGAATTGGTACTACGCCGCTCTGTGACTAATATACTTTTAATATTCGAAGGGAAATATCGGTTTTTCGTCGCCATGTTAATTCGATGATTTATAAACGCCCGGCTACTTTATTATATAAAGTCACGTTTTTTTTGTGTAACAAAAAATGATGAGATTGTTTGAAAGCATAATGCGTTGTAATGATAATTCGAAGTTACACTTCCTAGCCTTAAGAGGCGGAGTGAGTGCTTTTTCATTAAACACAAAAGATTACAATAATTTGATCTGTAATGAAATAAGTGCAAGGTTTTTGTTTATTAATGTATTATTGTAACTCATAACTAATATTATCAAAATCGAATCAGTAAAATGATCTCTGTGTTTGTAAAGTAAAGTAACAGCCTATACATGTCACGGTACTGGGCAAAGGCCTCCTCCATACAGAGTGTCAGGGCATAGTCCACCACGCGGCCCCACTGCAGATTGGCGGACTTCAGATATCCTCGAAAAATATTTATTTTTGTTATTATTTCGAAAATATGCAGGTTTCCTCACGATGTTTTCCTTCACCGCGGAGCACGTGATAAGTCAACACTTAAAGTTAAAAACTTCATTGGTGCCGGCACCGGAGATCGAACTCAAGTTGCTCGAATATATTGAATTAAAGGCGAGCGCACGGACTATCTATACATATACTGAGCTATCAGGGCTCTGTGTTACACATTACAATAATTGAATAAATACTTTTTTAAATTTAGTAATCTTAATCAATCTATAGCGAATGATAAAACACAAAGAAAATACATAAAATACGTTAATAGTCTTTTGAGTAATAAGTAACTTTCTATTACTCGTATCTACCCGCTATTGGTTACCGGTTTTTGCGGACTTGTCGACCGCAAAAACTTTATTCTTTTACACATAAAGCAAAAGGGCGGTGCTAGAAAAGATTTTTAAACCTGAATAACTTTTCTTAACTTTTCTGTTTCTTGCAAAACTTTATGAAGAACCTTAAAATCTGAAGCGCAAGTCAATCCTACAATGGAGAGGACGATGGGAGAAGATATACCAGTGGCGAATGTATCATAAATTTATATAGCTTCGATAATTGAGAACGAAATAAAGGTGCAATAAAAAAGGAAGTTACTTATGCTTACAATTGCTATAGATATAAACAATATATAATATTAAAGAAATATCAAAATCAAATCAAATCAAAAATATATTTATTCTCATAGACGCTTGTGCGTTCTTATGGAATGTCAAAATTTTATATAAAAATTAATATGTTCGTAAGTTACCACCGGTTCGGAAAGCAGTTTATGTTGAGAAGAAACCGACAATAAAGTCAAGAATTGCTCTTTTTTAAAACGATTAGTTAACAATATAATAGAAGTCTTACTTTAGCCTACGTGAGTTACAACAGTATTAACCCAAACATTGGCGTCGTCAAGATATTCCGCAATGGTTATAATATGCTTTAGCCATAAGTTTTAATTTTGCATTTAAATTGATCTAGTGGCAGACTTAATATCGACTGTGACATTTTATTATACATGCGCACACTTTGCCCCAGGAACGATCTATTTACTTTTTGTACACGGAACAATGGCGTAATTAATTTGTCCTTATTTCTAGTATTTAATTTATGTCTTCCAGTATTCTTTAGGTAACAATTAAGATTATTTCTAATATACAAAATATCACAATAAATATATTGGAACGCAACAGTGAGTTTATAATCAAAATAGATTTTTTTTCTATATTCTGTATATTTAATGACAGGATATAAGAGATTTTTTTAAGATAAAAATAAATTATATGTACAAGCTACGTATGTAAACTGACGTACGTGTACTTGTGTACCCATGTAATAAGTTATTCTTCTTTAGCGTAACAAAAGAACGGTATTATACAACAGTAAGATGAATTGGAATTATAGGTAAATATCAAAAAGTTAAAAATTAAGTAAAAGGTAATACCGTGAAGTTGGTCAACTTCATCATGTCGTTTCTTAGCAGTTGGCGTGCGCGCACATCGTAAAATAATTTAATCATCAAATAATAAAAATCTCATAATAAATGAAACTAATTTTACGGATTTATCGCGTTTATTTTTAATTTTAATTCCCGACGTTTCGAACCCTTTACAGCGTTCATGGTCACGGGACAGACTGAGGTGTTAGACGTCTGATTGTCATAGTTAACACGGGCTACCGTCAGTTTTTGAATTATTAATTTTGTGTCCGATCTATGCAGAGGGAGCTAATTGTATCTTGTCTTGCAGTAGTGGTTCGTTTGGGCCTAGATTTAATTTTATTGATGACAGGATCCCAAGCTGATGGTAGTACCCAACCTTCTTCTCTATTGAAATTAGGGTGTTTTTTAATTTCAATAGCCTCGCGAATCATCCTTGGGAGGAATCGGTGTTCTTTTGCAAGGATCTGTGGTTTGTCAAACCTGATGTAGTGGTTGGGTCTATTCAAAATGTGCTCACAAACTGCAGACTTGTTCAATCTATTGTGTTTGATGTCAGCTATATGTTCTTTCACGCGGGTTTTTATTGCTCTTTTCGTTTGACCTATGTAAGAGAGCCCACATTCACAGTCAAGTTTGTACACTCCTGGATCTTGCAGAGGGATATTACACTTGACAGATGGTAAAAACTGACTAATCTTCTTCAGCGGCTTGTAGAATGTATTAATTGAAGCCTGCTTTAAGATATAGCCAATCTTGTCGGTGACTCCTCTGACGTATGGTAGAACAGCAGGTACTCGCTCCACTGTGGCTGGTTTCACTCGGTCACTGTGACGTAGGCGCGGTGCTCGAAGCTTGTTGTCATGCAGAACTTGCTTGACATGTTGAAGCTCAGCGGCCAGGTGTTGTTTGTCACAGATCCCTTGTGCTCTCTGAAACAAAGATTTACCCACGGTAAATTAAAATTAAAAATAAACGCGATAAATCCGTAAAATTAGTTTCATTTATAATGTGTAATCGCGTAAATACAAGAAAAAAAAAAATCTCATAAGTTCTTCCAAACGTGCCAAACTAAGTATAACTTTAAAAATCTTGCCGATTCCATGCTCCTTTACTGTGTTAAAGAAGGACGGACCAACAAACTCACTTTCACATTAGTGAATGTTAATATTTTTCACTTGTCACTTATATTTTTAAGTTTTAATAAAAATCTAACTTCGACAATTCAATTGAATCACTTTAGTTTACTTTTAAAAATATGCAAATAAGTATTTGATAGCTCGGATCTTTTTACACGTGCCTGTCAACTTGCACTTAAACGTTGCTACGTTGTTTGCCTTAATTACTAACCAACGGTCGCCCTAAATCTTATTTAAATATACCTTTGCCCGAAGAAGTACCGTGGTCGAGACTGAAAAACCGAAAAATATAGAAGTATAATATACACTTTTGCGTTTCCTCTAGGCTAGGTTTGTAAGGATATTGTGTATACATAGATATCAGAAGTGCTTACCATCAGATGAACAGCCTGCTAGTTTGTAACAAATGTCATCATATCTATGGTAATTAAAGTACTAATTCTGACTGATGGATTATGTTTAATTGCTTCTTGTTATTTCTAAATACGAGGTTAAAGCTGGAGCTCAGTGTCCGGGCGCTCTAAACGCCCATTTACATGGTGCCAGTTTCTTGCCTGTTGTATACAATTAAATTGAAGCAATAAATGAGTTGCATGGTCTAAACAACAAATGGTCTAAACAATTATTGCGCGCAATTTATTGCATTCAATTATTGCTCTTGTATGTACAAGAAAATGGCATCGTGTAAATGGGACTTAATTCAATATACTCGAGCAACCTAAGTTCGACCCCCGCGCAGACACCGATGACATTGTTAATTTCAAGTGCTAAATTATCACGTGCTCAGCGGTGAAGGAAACATCGTGAGGAAACCTGCATGCTTTCTAAATAACAATAATAAATAATATTTTGAAGATATGTGAAGTCCGCCAATCCGCAGTAGGGCCGCGTGGTGGACTATACCCTGATACCCTCTATACCGAGGAGGCCTTTGCCCAGCATTGAGACATGTATAGGACAGGTTCATACTTTGAGATTAAGCTCATAGAAAATCTTACCCACACAATGTATTCATTACGCAGATTAAATTAAATCCTACTACCAACAGAGCAAACCCGTAATTAATGTACTATAGCACAATTTATAAGCTTTCCGGAAATTCAGCCCGATCGGATTTACCCTGTGTAACATAAGACACGTGACTCGGTCACGCTGCCACTATTGCAATACAAGCTTCTGGCACACATCGCCGTATATCCTTAAAGTGTGTTGATGAACAAAGTATTTTATTACGATACAGCCAAAGTCTAATTCTGTTCGAGCGCGAGAACCGCATAGGCCCTTTTGAGGCTAAGCAACTCGCGACGTACGTAATATTGGGTTGGCAGGCAAGCTTGAAAGTTTTGATGTGGCGTATTAGCTTGCAAATATAGAACCCGTACAAAACACTTATTGATCGAATGTTATATCGGTGCAAGTTGCAAACTGAAATTTATGAGCGCGCAGTAAGTAAGAGCTCTTCGGGAGCGGTTACTTCACTTCGCTTTACTTGAGCACGCTTTGTTTATTGCCCGGCTTCCCCCCGGAACCGTCTTGTGCTTTATGAATATTGATAACAGAACTGCTTCCCGTAGGAAACTTTTTAAACGGAACTATATTAAGGCCAATATCTCGGAGTTAAGAAGCACTTGCGTTAATGTTTAATAGGGAAAACTTTTCACAGACTTTTTTCTGTGAATTAGCATTTAAGTATAAATTAGTGGTTCTTTGAGAAAATTGGAAGTAAATGATTATTTTCTTCGTACTCTTTTTAAGTAGAGAAATTAAAGTAGTTTTTACAAAACGATTTCTAACTTCTGGTATTAATCGGCACGCTGACATGTACTTCATAAGGTAAACTGTGAGGTATATTAATCATTATGTCAACTTGAATTACTAATACTATCAATTGTTTTAGCATTGTTAACGACAATCCACCAAACCGAACTATCTGATACGAGTATATAGTCAATGTACATACTCACTGCTAATCCAATCTATCGATCGTGTAATAATATATTCCGTTACAAGCACCCTTGTTAAACTTAGTAGATACTCTGACTCCCCATCCTTGGCATCCCGTTCATTGCTATTTCATTTGATCTTGTTGGTCTCATCAAATATTTAGGACGATTAAACTCGGTTGAGATATGTGAAGAAGCGCCCGACGAACATAGAACTTGCAGTGACTCTAAAACGTGAGCTGATCTCGTCTGCGCAGCGAGTTATCCGCTATTTATTTTTAAACGTTCTTGCCGAAGATGTGAAGAATATCAATTGCCACAAAACTTTTCAATTTAATTAATTTCTCCCTTAAGGCCTAAATGAAATTTTACTCGGTAACTTTCTAGAACCTTAGCGGTTTATCTTAAATATCGAATTGTGTAACGCATTTGAGGAATATGTATCCGCGCAAAGCGAGTCTCATAACAAAATCTGCGAAATGTACAATACCATTAAATCCAAACATAACGAGATAATACAAGCCCTACTCTGCCTGCATTCCGGATGTCAGGAGCAGAGATCTTGTAACGAAAGCGGACGGTCGAATGAATACGCTAAGCCATTGTTAAACTTCCACAACCATCAAAGCAGTGTCGTGCCGTTACTAATTACTACATTTGCATAGTCCGGACCGCGTGGGGCCCAATTACTGGGTCATCAACGCCTCAATTATGTTTTAAAACAAATAGAGGGTCCGGCCAATCTGGCCTGGGGCTTATTAAACCTGTTTTGAACGCGTAATTTCCACGGAGCCTCCTAATTCTCTTATCCAATTTCAAACAGGCTAAAATCGATTATCTCTACTATTTTAGGCAGCGCTTATAACCGTGAAAAATACCATTTCATTATTATTATGAGAATCATGGTGCCGCCTATGTAATCATTGATGTCGTTCGGTCTGATGTTGTTATGAATTTATGGTAAACCATTTTAACTGAACTGCATCAGCTATCTCTGTTTGTTACTAACGATGGCAAGCGAACTAGTGGTTCACCTGATGTTAAGTTATAATCGCCACCCATGGACATTCGTAAACACAGAGTTGACATTAGAAAGACAATTGCAACGCCCGAAGGGTTGCAGTTGTGTTGCCACCGTTTAATGAAGTCGGCCCCGGCTACCACATTCACCAGACGAGACGCAGTGTGCTTCCACTTCACGCCGATTTCTTTCGCGTTATGGTACTTTTTTTTATGTGCAAAGTTGCTAAACGTGCAGGTGGTTCACCTGATGTTAAGTGTATACCGCCACCCATGGACATCTGCTACACCCAAAGAACTAATGAAAAAGAAAACGTCGTTCATGTTGAAAACACCCAAATCAGAGGAGGCATATTGCTAGCTCAGAGGAACTTACAATTTAGTACGAGTAGATCATGCATGGTCACTAAATGTGATCGATCTATAATGAATATGTAATTAAAATCCCAACACCAAATATACCCAAGTAATATACCAACAACAACATTTCTTCATCTACTCCTACCGGTATCTGGAAGTTCCTTGGGACGCTGGGTATCGGTAAGCCGCGTATTTCAAACCCTCCTAATTCTATCGGATTGGATGATCTTAATCATCATTTCACTACCACCACCTCTATGGATCATCTAACAATATGTGACACTATTTCCCATTTAAATGGTTTGACGCGTCCTACTAACATTTTGTTTCACTTCACTCCTGTTACTTCAGAAGAAACCAAAAAAGCAGTCCTTGGAATTAAATCAAATGCAGTTGGTTGCGATAACATTGGCCGACGCATGATTATTCCTATCCTTGATTACCTCCTTCCTGCTATCACCCATATCATAAATTTCTCTCTTGACTCCGGACATGTCCCCACTCTATGGTGTAAAGCTTTTGTCCGTCCGCTCCCAAAGGTTGCCAATCCTTCAGTTCCCGCTCATTATCGCCCTATTTCTGTTCTGCCCTTTCTTTCCAAGGTAGTTGTGTCTTGTGTCAAACTTTCGCCTTTATAATATTAATTAGTAAGGATATAAGTAAGGATCATATTATTACATTACTTATACCTCATGCCAGCTTTGTGACGTGTTGGTTATTCCCCGGTCAAGCTGGTCTATCCGTGCAGCAGTTGTTATATAAGCTATCGTCGTAATAGCAAAGCAAAAAATTGCGAAACAACCTTATGCATTTGAAAAGTTAATAAAAGGCGAAGTTGGGCCATTCAGTTACCTCATTAAAATATCACACTGGGAATAAAAATAAGGCTGGCCGGTATAAATAACTATGACCTCCATATAAATCTTGGCTTGCAGCCGACAGGGTTGTCAAATAAACCTTTTTTGTAGATGTTGTAATTCAACATAATATGTCCCTTTGATTGTATGCTTTAAAAAATTAAGGATATGCACATTTTAAATGGGGATTTGTGATATTTTTCAATAATTTATTGATTTTTTTTACGTCAATAAATAGTTTTAAGTACGTTAATTCATTTAGTGTGGTGTACTTTTATGAGGGAGAAACAATAAAATTCCACATAGTTTGCATTAACACAACATATTTATATAGATATAATTTATAATTATTACTTCCTTATTAACATTACTTTTACTGCTAAATTTTTAAAAACTTATTCAACACGTTTTTAAGAAACTGTTGATTTATCTTAGAAGGTTTTTAAGCGTTTTTTTTTTTAATTTTTAAATCATCAATATTTTCTAGTTCAGTTCAATTAATGGTATTAATTGATGTAAAGCATAGATGATAATGCTGTAACTGTCTTGATTCTGTTCAAATCTTTTATATACAATTAATTTTTCATTTTCATTTAATTATAAACATGACTTTTAGTTAACGTTACATAACTAAAATTCGAAAGTTGTAAGTGTAGGTAACCGCACGGTTAAATCGAAGACTTATTCCCTATCCAATTGATTACTGTTTTTTTTTTGTTTTAATTTTTATATTTTGGCAGTGGCCGCAAGCAGTACCGACATTGCCATCCCTTACATGGCTACCCGCAATGAATACTCCAGTTTCTACCTCGAACGTGGGGCGGAAATGTACGGCAATATGGGAATAAAATCCTGGATTTAATCTTCTCGCAAGTCGCCGTTTAATCTTGCAGCAGATATGGCAAGGGTAAATAATTGATGTGTAATTTGCTATCGCGTTAAATTACATTGTGGGGTTGCGGTCAAAGTGAACCGTCCACCAGAAGGTTACTTCGGCCCTTCTTAAAACACGTCAAAATCTTTCGCGCGTTTCACGAACCCTTTAGTTAGGACGCAGCATTCATCAAAATTTCTCTAAACACTACAATGCAACGTTAAGATAAAACTCCTAATTGTAAAAAGTTTTAAATTAATAATAATTAATATTTATTTGGAAATCTTAGTTTCTTTGAATATAAACTCTATGTTATATTAGTAGGTTCACACAAACATGTGCCGCAAGTCTATAAAAAAAGTTATACGATATTCAGTGTTGCCAAGAAGTTTCTTTTCAAATACTTGTTCTTTTAATTACAGAATGTATTAGTCATTAAGAACGAAATACATAAATATTCGTTAAAGTTTCGTAAAAGAATCAATTGATTCATTAATCAAATTAGAAAAGTTTAACGTTTTTCATTTCTTTGTTCTAAAGAAGTTCGAAGATATAACATTTTCTGTACTTTACTCCATGATTGTACTTCATTAGAGGGCTAAAGTCTCATTACTTAGACAAGTTAATAAGAATTTCTAAGTCGTATTTATGTCAAGGAAGGACTTGAGCGGACCTATTACGCACTGGGCTTACAAAAAAGAGATTAGACGTAGGGAGACAATATGTGTTTAATTTGTTTCTTGGGGAAAAAGAAACTTAGTGTTTTTTTGGGTAGTCAATAGCTTACCTTTGCTATTCTAGAAAACATTTCCCTTATATTAGGAAATAGTTGGTTACTTGCAATGCGAGCACGTATTGAAAGTAAACTAACATAAAGAAGAGGAACTGGAATTTTCGATCAGGCAGAAATCTAACTTTTGAAGTAGCTACATCGTAAAAACTGCACAAACAGTGTCTTTGAATTATTTACATAAGGAAGTTAAGTACACTTCAGTCAGCAACATAGTAAAGTGTGTAATCGGTTACTTTTTTTACTAAAAAATAAATATCTTAATCCTATAAAACCGCGTGTATCGGGCGCTCGCTTTATTTCATTTGTGCTCATGCATACTTATAATTATATACTTTATTAGAATACTAAACCTACATTTTATGTAAACAAATTTAAAGAAACTTCATTTACAGGGCCACGGGAACGCTTTAGCACACTTCCGCAACTTCGGAGAACTAAGAAGCATCAAGCCTCCCAGCGCCCAATGGTCTGTGGATCTACCACGTTTCGGCCGCGCAGTGTAGGGAGATCGGCGTATCGCAATACACACATCTATCCCCCTGCGGCCGCACCTCCGCTGCATCGACGGTGCAGTCCGACTGAGTCCCGGAGCATAAGGAGAATGGCTCAACGCAATACCAGCAATCCTCTTGCTCAGCGACTCCACCTCGGTTGCAGAGGATTGGGAGAGTGCCTACAGCTCTACTACCCTCAGCTCCCGCACCCTCCATGCTCGCATCCAAAGTGGGCTCAGTGAGCCCACTTGGAGCGGTCATCTCAGGCCGACCTTACGCCACAAGCCGTCCCAGTGTGGGTTTCTCTTGGCTTCACCGTGGGTGATTTCAAATCACCCCAATGAAACCAAACTTGAATTTAATATTTTAAAAAGCTTCCCCATTTCATAGAGCGGATGACAGTTTGGGGACAAAGAAAGTTATTGTTACCTGAAAAGCACGTATTTATCATCGCATCTCTAATAATTTGAGACGACAATAGTAATAGAAACTCTTCGATTTCCTATGTGTTATACTCCCACACATTGCCAAAACAATACACAATTATCTTACCGCCCACTCTTCGTTACACACCAGTTCTGTACGCTGTATCTTCACTACGCTCCGTGTTTTTGATAAATTAGTTACATTTCTTCCGTTCGTACCCCTTTTGTTACAATGTAAATTTAAAATCAAACGAGGCCTAAGGGATTTTCTTCAGTTTCGTTTAAAAATCCGAGCCTCAGATAAGACCTGGTGGAGATACGGAGATTTATCTCCCATCTTTAGATAAGCAAGAAACTCGACGTCCACGCTACAAGACTTTAAAAGCGCATAATGTGTTAAAAAAATCAACGACATCAAAAATCAAGGATCACATTACAGAAATCCATTAGGGCGATCAATAAAAATAGATTCCAACCCGCGTCCCAATGCGCCTTCTCTAAATTCAGTCATACGAAATAAAATGCCGATAAAAAGATTGTGGTGATAAAGCAACACGTAATGGGAAGAGCAATATAAAAAAGAAACTGACGTCGGACAAACATGATTTGCTGGGTCTCTTGGGTGTAAATTTAAAATAAAACGCTCGATTTCTCAGCTTTTTTAAGTTACACTCTTTAAGGCCTGATATAAATAGAAGTATACTATGTAAATGGATATCGACTGCTTATGTTAATAATTATATATACAGACGTACTTTATTATTAAAGAGCAAAGTGGTATTCATCGAATTATAAATGATTTTTATTAAGTATTCCTGAGTTCATTTAAGGTTACTTATAAGTATGTTCTCGTTAATTCGTTTACCCAAAAAAGGATAACAGATGTGAGAAATGTCATGTTGTATTGTGCTTTTGCACTAGAGAATTCTTATTCGTCTTCCCTTTTCCTTATGATATGGAATAAATAAAATAAGAAGGATAAATACTGATATCCCGATTAAAAAAGAAAATTGTAAGGAAGTTATTATCATTGAAATATTATCTAGATCGGCAATGCGTGATTAAATAAAAAAAAAACAATATCTACCTTGTTAGATGATGTAAATTCATTTCAACTTTTTAGAGTTTTTGGTATCTTAGATCGACTTTACCGTATGAAATTTCAATTTTATGCTCCGAAATGCTTAGTATTAATTAAACTTGTCAATATAATTATATATACAGCTTGTCGTTACAGCCGCGACAATAAATGAACACACATATATAGAGGATAACTTTTTTAAATTGTGTTAAGCATTTACTTTCTTTAAACATCAATATTTACCAAGTTATTAAATTTTACAAAACAAACATTTTTTAGAACACCTTACTTATAAAACTGTAATGTAAAGTTCATTTGTAAAGGTCACAAAGCATATGAATGGGTTGAATGAATTTAAAATAGATAAAACATACTGTTAGAAGGAGAGACTTGTAATGCGACGTTGTGGCAACGAATGAAAAAGTCAAGGCTCTCTGAATGTATGAATCAGTCAGTTGTAGTTGTAAAGGCTGTTACAAATTTTGTTTCTTTTTTATTATTTTGTATTATTAGTTTGTTTGAAAAATATACTTTTTTAATGATGGATTTTTTAACGTTTTATATTTTTTATGATTATTGGCAAGAAGTTTTCTTTAATCTCTTTTATTAAAAAATGCAATAGGCCAAGTGCAAGACAATAAACGTAGTTTGTATGTTTTTTTATGTACGATCTTCGTTAGGAAATCGAAATGCTCCAACTTTTATTTATTAATATAAGTAATAATAATAGTCTTCGCTGTTGCGCGAAGGGTCCGTCCAGGGAAGCACTACAACCAGTACTTAAACTTCTGCGTTTCATCTAGTGTGCAAGACACCGGGGCCTTTAACAACGGACTTGCAACCTCGAAGGGTTTGAAAAGGTATTGCAAATGTCCACGGGTTGCGGTCATCACTTAACATCAGGTGAACTGCTAGCTTGCTTGCCATCTTCTTATATTAAAAAAAATATGTCAAGTGGTAGGTTGTAGTTGATGCTAAGTCATTACCACCCATGAGCATCCTTAACACCAGGGGGTTTAGAGATGCGGTGATAAATTCCGGTGCCACAGTTGACCTCACTTGACACAAAAACGGTAAAGTATACACACGTTCGCGGGTTGATACATGATTCAGGCGCTTCTACGTAACTCTACCACAGACATATAGAGTCAAAATTGTATAAGTTAAAGCACAAATATATTGTTAATATGATTTTTAAATATGTGTAAACATTAAAACAATTATACAATGTTACATTGTTGGTAAATTTTACAAGGTTACTTGTTACATTTAGCGTAAATTTTATAGAGATCTGTTATGATGAGTTTTGATAGTGATGATTGACGCTGTCGCCATCTATCTTCTCTAAATATTAAACATAGACATCGAATTCATTTCTATTTTTTACCAGTGAAAACACGTGTTACTCTTGTCCAAAAGGCAGTAATAGAAAGGTAATGTAATAATAGAAATACAAATGAAGCAAATTTAATAAACGGAAAATGAAAACTACCTACTTCAGAGTTTATTCTTGACGGCCATACACACTTCACTACGGCAAATTTAAATGACAATATCAAGTTTCATTCAAATGTATTTGTGTGTCCCTCAGATAAATGTTCCAGATTTAGGTCTTTATTATCTGCACCAACGTATCGGTAAGAATATTTAACTTTAAATCAATATTATAGAAATGTAAAACTATTCTTTATGGTACATAGTCCTATAAAGTTTGTTAAAAGAAACGTCAATTACATGCATGACAATACAGTTAAGAAGTAAGGTAAGTTAATACATTTGGGCGATCACACAGGCACTTGATATCTTGCAAGTACACGGTACCGCCCACAATTGTTATGGTGACCCGCACAGTCCAAATGGGCTCTAAATTAGTGGAGAAGGCATATACGGTCAGTCAATCTTGAACGTTGTTAGCAGCTACATTGGGAATCACAAAGAACACGACAGCGAATACGTCGGAAATTCAATGGACGTGATTAGTGGAGCAGCAACAATGTCCCTCAGTGCACACATGCTGCCACAGAAAGAGACAATTTAAAAATAATCCACTCCGTGTTTGGTCACTTGAAATTTATTCTCGGCAAAACATCATGTGATTCGACGCGTAGGCGTCTCAAAAAAAACGATACCCCGTATATTGCTATTAGCTTGTTAAAAAAATTGCTTGCTTAACGTTTATAACAATGTTATTTATTTAAACAATATATCTTTATTTATATTATTTGTGATCTCTTTAGGTTCAAAGCTTGGTATTGTATAATACACAAAACAGGTCAACTGTTAAATTTTACGACGTTGATTGCCTCGAATAACAACAACAAATAATCGAAAATAACGATGTCTTTCTCGTGATCGTTTGATGTAGGCCCCTCGAGCGTGAAAGTTAAGGGGCCAAATTGGTAGAAAAATGTTGTATTAGGCTACATAATGGATATATTTATAGTACTCTCGTCCGAAATGTAATTTTAATTCAAATGGGCATACTGTCTAGAATAGATTAAATTAAACTGGCAAATACATACTAATTTTTATTGCCTCTTTTTTATCTTATTAGGCGCTCAAGGCTGGATAAAATGTATTATTGAAGTTGTTATATAAAAATGTTAATAAAGATGTTAGATGTTGTTACAGTACCAGAGTATTTAATCTAACGTAGCTTTTCTTTTCTCTCTACGGTGCCTATGCAGTAGTTTTACAAACAAAAATATTTCTTCTTTTTAATATTAAATAAGAGACACTGATCCACTAGTAGTATTATTCAAATTAACGATCCAATTAATATGCTCCCGCGCATGAAATCAAGATGGCCGCGGTGGGTGTGGTGTTTGTAATAACAGCAGCCTATTGGCTCTCTCGTTCCGATGTCAATTATAATTTTATAGATCGACGATGTAGATAGCTTGATTAGTATAATAGTCGTTTGAACGTCTCCCCTAATTTTTTTGAGTTAACATTTATCTCAGGAATTAACATGAACACGCAACGATGCGTAATTAATTTTGAATAACGGCTTTCATCTTAAAAGTTTTACCTACTTTAGTAATTATTAGAAAATGAAATTTGTTTTACAGTGATTAACAAGTAACCCAATGAAGTGAAAATAAAAAACATTTATCTTTTATTTTCCATTATTCACAATAAGGATTATATTAATACAAGCTAAATATATTAACATTTTTCTAAATATATTTACCTTTTCGAGAATACAATCATAAATTGTTAAATGAGATACATTCTGCTTTGAATTCTATTTTAGCTATCGTATATTATGACTCTTTTAATTTAGAAAATATGTTTTAATTTAAACTGAAATAAGGTGCTACAGTTGCTCTCGATTAATGTTTAGTTGCCAACTGATAGCCGTATTTTCTCCTAAAAATAATCACAGCACGAAATAAGACATGTAGCCTGTATAAAGAAAAGATTACCATAAGAACTCGGCAAGTGGCAAAGTTAGTAAGTTATTAAGGGTTGCCAGATTTGACGGTACTATAATTATTCGGTAAATCATTAATCGATAACAAGCTAAAGAAATTAACTGTAAAATTTTAAGATAAACATTCAACACTTTTTTTTTTTTTTTTTTTTTATGCGAAAAGTTGTCAAACGAGCAGACGGTTTACCTGATGTTAAGTAAATATCGCCGCCCATGGACATCTGCCACACCCGAGGGTTACAGATGCGTTGACAACCTTTTGAAAATTGGGCTCCGGCTACCTCACTCACCAGACGAAACGCGAAAGTATTTGTCATACTGTCACTTTACGCTGGTCTTCTGTGAGGTCGTGGTACTTACCCGGACGGGCCTGCCCATTCGTGCAACAGCCGAGGCTGCTGCGTGGCCCTACCACCGTAACTAAATCCACGTGTGAATGTGAAAGGCAACTGTTGTACGTAGATGTCACCTTGATCGCTTTTTGGGACGCTCCGCCACTCAACCGCTTTGTGGGATCAGTTGGGACCTTCAAGGAGAGACTCTACCCTGCTTACAGGTCGTACGTATTTATGACTCCTCGAGTGCTGCGAATTCAATGGGCGGCGGTCCTATAGGTGACCCGCTTGCTCGTCCACTTCTATTTTCATAAAAACCTCCACTACGTCCATAAGATGGAGACCCAAATCTTTAGTTATACTAAAAACTACACAGTGCTTGCTATGACTTTTTGTACTTTGCAAGCCGAAACTGATAGCTCAGTTTTCTTAATTTAATATATTCGATCAAACTTAGTTCAAATCCCGTTGCACCAAGGAAATCGTAAATTTTAAGTGCTGACTTATCACGAGCTCAACTGTAAAGGAAACGTGCATAATTTTGAAATAATAACAAAAAAAACATTTCGGAGATATGCGGACATTGCGTCCATATTATATTCAGGAACATCTTACAGGTTTCTTGATAATTTGTTCTTTCCGATTCCGAGCTCGTGGTAAATCAGCAGTTGAGATATCAATCAACAATTTCATCGATTTCAGTACCAGGAATTTCAGTATCTTTAATTAAGCACAATAAATTTAAAAACGAGTGGTCGGACATTGAGGCACTACGGATTTTCTTTAAAACGGATACTTTTTCTACTTAAGTGGTCTCTTTTCTTTATACACAGAGAGAAATGACACGCGCAATACCAGAATGTTTGCAGAAATTTCAATATAAAAATACTTCTGGCATGAACCACCTAAGGAAGGCCAAATACTCTCCACAGACACCAGTCCATTCATAATACTAACCTCCAGGCTCCTGCTACTTCGCCACATTAAAGCTAAACTATACAAAAACAAACAAAGTTCACTTAAGTATAATGAAGGCAATACCAATGCAATACTTGTAAATTTCGTTGCACAATACTTAGCCAATTTGAGAACGACACGGCTGGGAAACTTGGCTCCTTGCATGGAAATATTTATGCAGTTCTTAGAATACACTTCGCGATAGCTCCGACGAACTAACACGCAACAACTGCTAACTAGAAATTTTCACGTTTTTTACGCGCTGAATACATTCGTTCTTTGCGTTGAGGGTTTCACGTGAAGTAAATAATTTTAAATTTACTGGAGTTGTGAACTCGGAACTCTACTTTCACTGGCTTTAATTATCATGAAATCGTGAGCACAGGAACAAGATATTACAAAAATGCTCAATATGTCTACATATCAATCTACGCTAAGTTCAACGTTTCTTAAATAGTGAACTAAATCCTCAAATTAAATTTTAACCGCTAAGCTAACTTGGTCTTAATAGTGCTGATTATTGAGGTCATAACAGACCACCACATTGATGACTGGGCCGATGGACGACGGACTTGTTACGCTTTCCAAAAACAAGGCCAGAACCCTCCGGGCTGGGTTGATAATTTACCCGTTCGAAGGGCTATCATTAACTACGTTGTGTGGAATGATTGCCAGTTACCCATCTTGTTTACAGTCCGTCTCGTCCGCAGCGGGTTTGGTAGAAGAACAAACAATATCTCGGCTTCGGTCGTTAACAACGAAAATTATGTATGACTAGACGCATTATTATTATGACATAACTCTATGCAACCCAAGCCATCGATGCTCTTTTGCTGCTGTGGTTTATTCTGCCACAGTTAAAATACGAAACGTTGTGGGAAACATCGTGGGATAAACACCTTTATGGGAATTTAGTGTCTGTACAAGTAATCTAAAAAAGTTCTTATATTTATTATAATAAGAAATATGATAAAAATAGAATTTAAATCCAGTATAAAAAATAATTGATAGTAAACCTGTTTTTATTACGGCCAAACTTTATTAAAATAAACAAAACATGGGTAAAAAGTATTTAAATTTAGCGTGGCCATAACAAAAATGGCAAAACGCTACCACGACCTACTGGGCACCGTTTAAAAAGCAATCTGCAACAAATTTACAACGACCCTAGTATTTAATTACAAACACCGTTTTTTATCTCGTACCCTGATTACAGCTGTCAGTCAGAGGCCAGCCGTTATAACGGAAATTTGAAAATTCATCCTCATTTGATTATTTTAATTTATTGTTTCCCGTTCAAGATTTTGATACCCATGAGAAAAATCAGCATCAGATAATTTCACTAAGGTTAAGTAAAATAACAGCCTATATATGTCCCGCATATAGGCAACCACGCCTGAACAGACAGTATAGACTTCAAATATTCTCGATTTTTTTTGTTATTATTTCAGGGTTCCTATCAATGTTTTCCTTCGCCGCTGAGTGAAAAGTCGGCACTTAAAATTGACAGTTCCATTGGTGCTGGATTACGTATTTTAACTCGGGTTACTCGAGTATAGTGTATTAAAAACCAGCGTCCGAACACTGAACTATCACGGCTATTGCTCTATAATATTAATGAATTCAAATAATTTCATTCATCACTTGGCCGTGTCATACGAAACCAACCAGTGCAAATACCCAAAACGATGAAAGGGAACGGTGACAGAAATAGCCCAAGACTGTCTAAAAGTATCGTTCTATATAAAGAGCAACAATTTCCTATTTTTATGACGTACAGTTTTTTCTTAGCATTGTATTACGATCGTTTCGCGGTTACCTTTATTCTTCCTTCCGGACTTAGGCGGGCCCCGAATCTCGACGCAATTTTACGCGCGTTAAGGTTCAGTTTCGGGGAGCCACGTCGCTATCGAATTTCTTACGCACGCGATGAATGATACAATTGTTGCACCCGACGGTTTCCTGTAAAACGATATTCGGATCGAGCCGTGGGTGGCTACGAAATATCGAGTTCCTGAAGAGGATAACGTTTACCAATTATAATTTGCTCCGCGTATATGTGTGCGTGATCTGTTAGAGTTTGCTCAGAAAGCATTTGCACAACACATCAAAACATAACAAATTAATATTTAAATAAAATACTTAAATATTAATTAAGCTGAAATAGTGCTAATAATATTAAATAGCTATAATTAAACTATAAAAGACATAATTAGGACAATAAGTTTTTATGGTGGTTATCGTTAGGTGTCAACTTTATATGATCAAATTTTGCGTTTAAAAAGTGTTTTATTGTTTAAAAGCGGTGCGATAAATAAAACAGTAATTTTTAAGGTACAATACAATTTAACGTACATTTTAAATATACATTAACTAAACATAACACAGCAATTTTTGACCTTAAAGCTAAGGAACAGGGCAGTATGGGTTACTGTAAGCCTGTATTCCTATCATTAAAAATATATTCAATAATACTTCGACCTTTATTACGAAAAATAGAATTTTCTTTAATACCCTTGAAGGAGTGAAATCACGATGAAAACCATTTATTATTCGTACACCATTTAAAATTAAATTATGCACCTTAAACCAGTGAGCGTATAATGAAAAGTTTCTTCGCACTGGCTGCGGCACAAAGGGCTGGTCATATAATATTACTTATTGTTCCAATCGACAATTGCAAGAACTTGGCCTGTTAAAGTCCGCTACCCCCGTTTGATTTCTAATACATGTAGAATAATTTTGACAAACTGTTGCAGGAGTCACCGAAATTCCGATTAAACGAATCTGAGCTCTATTGAAACGACTTAAGTACCACTTCCGAGCCCCGGACTTGATGTTTCGTGCCATTCGTCGCAGTACAGTGGAGTCAGTGGCGGACGGAAGTGGTCATTAAATTATGTACTTCGAGAAATTTGCGCCAGAACTCGTACTGTCGTCAGTTCTATTGCATTTAAATAATGCAATGAAAGAACAATTAGGTAGTCATTTCCTCTAGGCAAATGAGTTAGAAAAAAACTTCTATTTTCGCACTACATAACTTTAACAGTTTATCTCAACTTCTTTTAGTCAATTTTCTTCCCTTCCCTTTCGGTTCTAATCTTCAATATTAATTCATTGTTATGTTTTACAAGACTGATGAAAAATAGACATTTTCTTTGTTTTTTTTACAATTGATTTCACATCTTCGATAGAAAATAATTCTAGAAACTTTGCTGAAGTAAATATCAACTAAGTTTACAACTTTATACACTTTCAAGTTTCAAATTTTGTCAACATAATAACTAATATAGTATTGCTTTTATTGAGCTTTTTCTTGTGTTTATGGCATCATTGTTTAAATATTATACGAAGTGAAAATCCAAAATAATAATTTAAATAAATGTTTTATAAATGTTTATTATTAAAATTTCTATCTTTTATTATTGCTACTGTGGAATATCGGAGTAAAATGAGGCAGAAGCTTTAGTAACTAAAGGAGTCGACTGGGGAAGTGCAACAGGTAGAATAAGAATAACGAGATATACCAGTATTAGGTGAAAGTTTTTACGCGTTTATCGTTTTGTCCCGCTAGTGAGGTAACCGGGGGACACCCGATCAAAGCTCGCCAACGTACTCGCACCCCCTCCGGTGCAGTCCTTGGAAGGTGGAATCAATTTACCATCAGGTGAACTGCTTTATAGTTTGACACCTACTCGAGTTTTTTTTTCAACATGTAAACGCCACCAATAAACCTGAGCCCGTCAATCGTAAACCTTATCTCATTGAGTGTGAGCGCGTTGGATATATAACTATCGGGTTTTACAGCGAAGTTTCAATTACAATAGCGCATTAAAATCAATACTCTTAGTGAGGGTATACTTCCGCAACTTAAATCGATATGCTTGTTCATAAACAGTAATGCTAAGCCGGCGCGACACATATCCATGAAAGACTACATTGACCCCCCATTAAGAGTTTCTATTCTATTTTAACGCGCTTTTATAAACTTCACTTGTATGAGTATGCGTGCATGGGTCCTTTCATTTCGCTTTTCATTGACTTCTATATTTTCACGATAAATAATAAGAAATTATCGTACACTAATTTCGTGATGTCGACTTATCTTCACTCGGATCTTTTTAACGACAAAATTAATACGTAAGGGTGTTCAGTACTTGGCTGACAATAACTAATGAAATATTTCATTTGCTAAATTAATACATGGATAAGCTATTAATCCATGTATAAGTGCGTTGTTTATTTTTTTTTATCTACTATTTACTATTTATCACAAACAATTAAGAATATATCGTGCGTAATTCTTCAATTTCATTATAACATCGCATTAAAGTAAGTAAAAGAACTTTATAGGCATTATGAAATATTGCTTAAATTAATTTTGCTTATAAATATAATGGTCACATGAAAATGTAATAAGTTACAGCATTAAAAATATCCTTAATTTCGTTAAACAAAAAGAATGATAAATAAATATGTGTTCTAAAATAATACATGTTCTAAATTAACAAAACAAAACAAAATTGCACAAGTAAAAAGTAAAAAGTAAAGTAACAGCCAATACATGTCCCACTGCTGGGCAAAGGCCTCCTCTATACAGAGGGTATCAGGGCATAGTCCACCATGCGGTCCCACTGCGGATTGGCGGACTTCACATATTTTCGAAATATATATATTTTTTGTTATTATTTCGAAAATATGCCTCACGATGTTTTCCTTCACCGCGGAGCACGTGATGAAATCAGCACTTAAAGTTAAAAACTTCATTGGTGCCGGCACCGGGGATCGAATTCAGGTTGCTCGAGTATATTGAATTAAAGGCGAGCGCCCGGAAACTGAGCTATCACGGCTCTACTGAGCTATCACGGCTCTTTGCACAAGTATCAATTTGTTATTTTATAATAGACTAGCGTCAAAATAATATTCTATCTTTAGACGCTAGACTATCAAATATTTACAAAAATGTTCAAATATCTAACCTTATTACCTACCTAGTTTTTTCTAATTTGTTACTAGTGAAATTCTGTATTATATGTCAAAAATTACATTTCACGTGAACGAATTAACGGCTAAATTTATGATGTATCTTGTAATCCCCGTACATCTCTTAACTGCTTCATGAAGTCCAAAACAATTCAAGTCCAAACAAATTTTAAATTACCCATAACATCCTGACCTCATTTCTGACAGCAATACTTTTTGAAATAAAAATACAGATTCAAGAACTTCTACACGTGTTATAGTCGTAAATTTTACAGGTAACAAAGTCGAACACAAAGGTGTTCGTGATAGTACAATGGCACTATAATAATATTTTGAGAGCGTACGGCTGGCAACTGCATTCAACAAGACAGCACAATGTCTGTCATTCAAGCGACGACTAAGCTCCGCTTTCTTGTGATGTATGGAAACGGAAGTTGACAATATTATGTGGTAACATTGCCTTATCCGTGTGTAAGCCTTTGTTCCCTTATAAGACTTCCTTCATTTCGTAAAAGAGCAAATTTGAAGAAATCGACACTCTTGCCATGTTTTACGTAAGCACTTTGAAGCTTACCTTAAGCGGTAAAGGTCATATGGGTATTTTGTGTCTATAAACTTTTACATAGAAATTTTGAGTTTAACGCATTGTTCAATTAACATAATATGTTAATTGAACAATGTTATATAGTTATATTATAACAATAATAATTCAATTTGTGTTTAAAACTTCCTCATAGAGAACGTGCTGATTCAAACCAAGACTGTTATCGAAAGATATTATTGCAGGTGTTAGGCCATTAACTTAATTGGTAATTTTATATTTTGGATAATTTTTTTCTCTTATTGGCAATGTTCTTACTTACAAAAGGAAGATCGCCTGATTTTACGTGAAGATTTCCGTCCAGGGATACTCAGAACACTAGAGATGTTATAGGTGTTGTCAAGTCATACAATGGTAGAAAGAGTCTCTGGTTACCTCACTACAAAAGCATTTCAAGATGTCATAGTTCTTCTTCCTCATGGGATAGTGATAAAATAATCAAATAATGCCGACCCGAATGGCTTAGTGGGAATTGAACCTGCCTCTTGCATCAGAGGTTGTGGGTTCACTCCCCTCTACTGGAAATATATTGTGTGATGAACATGAACATTGCGTTTTTCCAGTATCTGCGTGTTTATATATCTACAGTATGTATGTATTTAGAAAAGAAAAATATTTTTAAGTATGTTTATCACTTATCTAGTGCACATAGTATAAGCGTTGCTTAGTTTGCGACAAGAGAATGTTGTATAAAAATATATCGTAAAATATTTATTATTTTTATTAAAACAATGTCTAATGCGGAAGATCCAATTTAAAGCCGCTGATGTTTTCGTACACAAAGATACTAATCTTGTCACGTCATTAACGCTTGGCTATGTGTTAGTTTTTACATTGTTTGTGTAGTTCGGTGTAAACAATATCGAGCTGTAATTAACTTAGAACCTAAACTACCTGATCAAGGATACAAGGAACAGAATCTGCAGCCGTTCACCAAGGCCATGTGGTCAGTTCATTCAAATATAAAGTACATTCAATACCTAATACATTATAATAGGAAGCACAAAGTTACTTAGAAATGAATCAATTGTTAATTCAACTGTCCAGCCTGCGTCAAACTGAGAGACCCCAGCGCCTCAAATTCGACGCACCTATCACCCATCACATCTTGGTGACCGTACAAATATATACTTAACAAAACAGCTGTAAAATAGACTCTATGGCCCTACTCATAAGAGCTTCGTCAATGTACACCGTCATATACGGGCACGTTCATTCACTAGATCCATTCGAGATTGTGATCCGATCCATCAAGCCGAATGTCAAAACTAATACGAATTCGGTCCCGTGAGAGAGTCCCAATCGCATTCGTAATTATGCATTTCATTGTAGCGCGTGTCATCCGATTAAAATTGGCACCCGATAGGGGAGTCGAATCAATAAATTGAGAAAGCGCAGATACGTCGCATCAACGTATAACTGGCTAACGATTGATTCAATTATGTACGGGGCCAGTCCAAAGCAATATAACAAGTGGTCTGACCAATCAAATCTAGCGCTTTTGTGGCGCGTATTAACTGTCACATTTTATCTAATATGTTGACAGTAAACAACGATGTATGGAATCTGTCATATTTGTCAGATTTATCTTCCTGACTATATAGTAGAAGATATCGAATCTAAATCTTTATTATTTAATCTAAATATTTTTTTTTATTTTATTATTAATTCGGTGAAGGTCGATTTAGATTCGGATCTTAGACCAATAATATTGTGCTCCCATATGTATTTTGTATAAATAAAAAGGTAACTAGCATTTGACTATGGTTATCCGATGACATTACGATCTTGCATTATTAAATGAAATAAACAAAATAGGCTAAAGAACAAATGCACACATTGAAAGTTTTATGCATTTTAATAATACTTATTTATTAAATGCATTAATTTAAAGTCAATGAAGTATTCACTAAAGCAGAAAAAAAATACTAGTATTTACAAAACGATTGGGACGTTAATTATAGATGAAAACTATCTACTTTATAACAGACTCTCTGTAGAGTCAGAGACGAAAAAAATTAAATATTGATTAATGTTAAATTATAATAAATAAATTAGGTACATAAAGACAAAACTGTTTATGCTATGGTAAAAATATCATTCATGGCATAAATTTAGCTCCGCTAATATGGAAAAAAATAATTGGAATTGTTAAAGAATCGATACCGGTAAGGAGCCGTTGTTCTAGGAACTGAAATGTATGTCACTTCGATTCACGCTTACCATACTCGTAACTGCTTGTTAGAATGTTCAGTTTAATTCAATCGCCAAACGCCGACTTTTCCGTTAGACCGATTGTCACGTCTTTTAGGGTGACTCAAAGTATAACACTCGAAATCAAAAATCAAAGCTAACAAGATTTATTTGTGCTGTTGCATACAATAAGTTTTGGAACCGTAAAGTAATGAAATTTAATGATTAAACACCTTTTATTCCATTAGGTTTCAGCATTATTTCTTTATAGGTATAAAGAAATTAAAATATTATATTCATTGATTCCTAATCCAAATCTCCGAAAGTTCAACATCGATTGCTTTTAAATTTTGCCACAACGTTGCATTTGTACCCACGTAAGTTTTTATTAAGTAAAATTTTCTAAAAATAAATTAATTAATTAAAATGGAATAGAATAGCTTAGAATAGAATATACACAGAAGGAATATACAGAATACTTTTCTCGCTCAAAGGTTAAAGCATAACTATTCAGCGAGGTAATTTTGCTAGCGTTCTTGGAAATATGCCGCGTGGATTAGGTTTATTAGATAATATGTAATTTTAGATAGATTTAATCTTGTAAAAAATATAGGAAACATAGTGTACATATAGGTGGCATTATTTCTTAAGTAACAACTTCTTCCAGTCTACCCTAAAATAGCATAGTAAGAGTAAAAAATATATATTAAAATCAATTGATATCTTATTTTAATATTTTACTTTTAGCCTGATTTAGCCAAAGCATTGCGTGCTCGGATACGCATAGTGATTTATAAAGATCTTGGTTTATTAATTGATTTAAAATCATGAATAGTCTTGGAGCCATATTTCTGGATTGAAAAGATGGCTGCAGGAGCCATGACTTAATAACTATAGGAAAACCGTGTTCTGCAAATCTACAAACGAAATTTTGTAATATTGTTTAGCTTTATTACTCATTTTATCTTCCTTAAACGGTAGATATAACCTACACGTTATGAATTCATAATAAAATTAACAACAACAAAAGCTGTCACAATAGTGTTTCGATTAAGTAAAGCAAATATTAATTCGTGATTAATTCAGTGTCGACAGAAATCATCCACACTTGTTTCTAATAATACGATTAGAACACCAAAACAAAGTTCATTGTTCAACTTTGTTTTGTCTAGATACTGATAGAATTTGTAGACGAACTCCGGTTCTGCAAAGATCAACAAAGTTAATACGTTCCTTTTGTGTGTATGAATTTACAATTAACACTAACACATTTATCTATAATGAATTGATAATGTTTGTTTTTACTATCCTTAACCTTTATCTCTTTAAAATGTCAACTTAATAAATGTGTTTCTGTAATCGTTTTTTTAATTACTGTCCAGGTCGATTAAAGAGATCCTTGTACCAACATTTTAAATACAGCTAAAGATCGATTGACTATTAAATCTTTCTTGATAACTGTGTCATATTATGTTATACTTTAGTCTTATTACTAAAGTAGCTGACCCGGCAAACGTTGTTTTGCCATATAAATTATTTCTAGATTATTTGTGAATTTGTCAGAAAAATAATTTTCGGACGGCATGCATAAAATGTTTGACAGGTTACACAGACACAGGTTCACATGTACAGCTTGTATGGGAAATAAAATTGTGGCCATTTCGATTTTCCATGCAATTTTTCCATAATATCTCAACGTTTAAGCCTTCCCTAGACTACCACAAATATTTGAAAACCAAAATTAGCCAAATCGGTCGTGCCGTTCTCGAGTTTTAGCGAGGCTAACGAACATTAATTCATTTTTATATATATATAGATAGATAGATTAAGATGTAACACGTAGTAGGCAAAGGCCGTGCGTTCGTATTGGTTGTTGGTTGTTTCTTTCGAGGTTTATGTTCAAGTGATTAGCTAGCATGGGTTGCCATTAAGATAATCATCTGTGGTATTTTAGTTAAATCGTAGAAATGCGCTCCGGATCTTTTTTACAGACATCCATTTTTATGACTTTTTTATCCCGGAAAAAGATTCCTTGCCTTTTCCCTTCTCCGCCCCAAATCTATATATTTCGAAAAACATGAGGAGAAAAATAAAAAGGAAAGATGGCAAAATACTCCCAAATTTATATTACTAGTAGATTAAACGTGTACCCATTCTTATTAGATTTTGCAATCTGATTAGGCCGTTATTACAGATGTTAAAATGCGGTGTCCGCAAATTATCCAACAAAGCCTCGTGAAAAATATAATAAAACTACTGAGTATTCTACTGCTTTACAATAAAACAAGCAGTATAATGCTTTTACGTATAAGAAGTTCAACTAGTTTATTTTACAAGTATTTCACCACAATTTCCTATGGATAAAATTTTTGCAGCGCACACAATTCTTTTGAGCCCTGACTCCTACAACAATAGACTTCTACATTTAACTTAGTATCTGTGACATCCCTATCAAACTATACTTCTACAGACTTTCTTGTAAGAAAGTTATCCAATTAATTATCTCTAATATAATAAATGTAATAAAATCCAATGGTCCAACTCTACAAGAAGGCAAACAATCTTGTTGACTGGTATATATAGTAAATGGCTGTTAAAGTATCGTTTCAGTTTTATAGTCGCATCCGCTCTCGGCTAACTAAATTAACCCCTTGTACTGGTAATCGCATAGCGAAATAGTGCTCACGGTAAAATATAATTATATTAAAGATTAATTACATTTTATGACAAGATGCTGTTCTGTTTATAGTTTGAAGCAAAACTAACTGCGTAATTACACTCTTATCTTATAATTCGTTTTTAAGACCTAGGATACGTATTGCTTATACACTTAATTGTCATACACCAATCACTCGGTAATGTTTAAATATGATTGCTATAATAAGATAATTTATCTTACATTAATGTTCCTAAATTAAGATGTATCATTATTATTTGCTGACTAAGGTGAAGTGAGTATGGAATTATTGTTAATTTTACTTTTTATTTTACTCAAAGTGTAGACTAATATTATTGGTAATAAATTAATATTATTCTTAGTGGAAGCAGGATTTAACATGTATCTGTCATATATATCATAAATAAAGAAACCTGAATATGTAAAATTATCCTATGTACAAAAATGCTTGGCGAGTGCCGGAATTGGAATCGGAATATTATATCCAAAGAAACCTGCATAATTATATAAAATTCATCTATATACAAAAATACTTGGCAAGTGCCGGAATTGAACGGACGACCCGCAGTCAAGGATTATTGCTAAACTACAGCGGCAAACGACTTTTGGATATTTCATAAGTTTAATCTTGTTTGTTTTTACGTTATTCGTGTAGCGTTGCATTAGTAAAAATTATATATGGTCTCGGTAATTATAAATACATAATGGACTGGCAAACAGACAGTTTCTGAAGTTAAACTTCTTTTGGCGCGTTTGGAAAAAAAAATGGGACTAACATTTATACGATGCGCTCGCATACCGACATTCGAAAAGACGTGATGGACTACCTTTCATCACGGTATCAGTAATCGGTCTTTTTGACATTTACCTGTAGATCCAAGCAATTTAATTAAACCGTTATGAATTGCATTTAATTAATTTTTACAAATAAAGTGTAGGTGCCTACTGGCATAGATAATAAAATTTTTATTTAATTTTCTTTTATTACACTAAAGCAGTATAATTTCTTAAGTGCGTATATAAGTACACCCATCCTTTCTCTTTTTAATATAAACATTATTTTTTAAGATTATTTTACTCGACTAACGATCGATAGAGTGAGTTCCATCCCCGGTGCCGGCACCAATTAAACTGTTAATTTTTAGTGCTGACTTATCACGTACTCAGCGTTGGGAAAACATCGTGAGGAAACCTGCATATTTTCGAAATAATTACAAAAGAATATTTCGTCGTATAGCTCAGTGTCCGGGCGCTCGCCTTTAATTCAATATACTCGAGCAACCTGAGTTCGATACCCCGGTGCCGGCACCAATGAAGTTTTTAACTTTAAGTGCTGACTTATAACGTGCTCCGCGGTGAAGGAAAACATCGTGAGGAAACCTGCATATTTTCTAATTAATAACAAAAAATATATATATTTCGAAAATATATGAAGTCCGGCAATCCGCAGTGGGGCCGCGTGGTGGACTATGCCCTGATACCCTCTGTATAGAGGAGGCCTATGCCCAGCAGTGGAACATGTATAGGCTGTAACTTTACTTTTACTTTTTATTTCGTCGTATATAGCAGTAGTGAAGTCGTGTGGTAGACTATGCCCTGATACCTTTATCTATCTACCGATAATCTGTACAGAGGAGGGGTTGGCCCAGCAGTGGGACATGTATGGGCAGTTACTTTTCAGAAAACTTGGAGTTGAAAATTCCTACGAGCAAATCAAAGTTTATGAGTAGATAGGTCATTTACGATGCATGGTGCGCGACTCTGGAATGACTTACCGCTAAAAGTAAGGCGCGCTCAGTCATTATCTATTTTTAAGAATCGTATTAAGAATCATTACTTATGTCTGTAATGTTGTTTTCAAAAAAATAATAATGATGTGTATTTGTATATATGGTATGTCTATATTTATATGTATATCTATAAATTATATGCTTGTTAGCGACATGCTATTAGGACGTGATGAAATTCTTCAACGACATGATATCATGGACGCGATCATAAACGCGAGAGAGTCAAAGCATTCTCCGTCACTTTAGTCACACACAAACAAAACAAACGTTCATGTAATTGAACCATAACTGAGAATGTAAATATCGATTTATTAACGTTTAACTTACCTTATTAAACTAAAAGCAAACTTAAAAAAGTGTTCTTTTATCTGTGGTGGTCAGCGTGTTAATTTATGACGATTAACGATATAAAGTCGGGAATAATTTGAATAACCAAAGCCCATGGCTCAAAAGAACGAGTATACAATAGTATTAAAAGTGAAGAAGCCACAACTGAAGGATTTCGTTGAAACCGCGAACCGTGTTTAAGGCATCCCCAACTCTTTGTGAATTGTTTCGACTTTGACTGCAACAATAAACTCGTTATTTTTATGCTCCCCAAGAACGTTACGCTGACGTTAAACGTTTCTTGTGGAAACTTTGGATTTGTTTAGAAGCGATAAAACGTAATAATGTGCGTATACAAACAAAATAGACAATAATGGAATTGTTGAGGCGATTAATTCGACTTATGATTTGTAAATTTACATAGTGCACCTTCGAATCATGCGTCCAGACGTTTTAGTCAATAAATAAACAGCAGCATAAAAATTGAACGGTCATTAATAATAATCATGTTTAAATAAGAAAATAAATTACGGTGGTAGGGCCACGCAGCAGCCTCGGCTGTTGCACGAACGGGCAGGCCCGTCCGGGTAAGTACCACGACCTCACAGAAGACCGGCGTAAAGTGGAAGTATGACAAATACTTTCGCGTTTCGTCTGGTGAGTGAGGTAGCCGGAGCCCAATTTTCAAAAGGTTGTCAACGCATCTGTAACCCTCGAGTGTAGCAGATGTCCATGGGCGGTGGTATTCACTTAACATCAGGTGAACCGTCTGCTCGTTTGACAACTTTTTCGCATAAAAAAAAAAAAAAAAAAAAAGAAAATAACATAAACAATAATTAAGCAACGCAAATTTTTTGTTCATAATCTTGTCTTCCATCAAGCGGACTTTGCATTCGGTTCGATGGGTCTGTTACATTGTTCACAGGGCAATCGTCAAACGGTCAAAAACATCGAAGTGCAACCAACATCCATCGTGATTGTTCGTGAAACAAACTATGCTCCTTTATCAATGTGGCCCTCGATGCGTAAATTCGCTTGCGGCTTGCCTTAGAGCGTTGTTTATGAAGTGGATCGCGCTCCGTCAACATTTTGCCGTTTGAATTAACGATCGAATGAACAATTCAATTGACAATTGATAGTTATCATGATTCACATTCACTTTAGGTCAACACACGTAAATGCACAATCTCCGCGCCTACAATGCAGCGCTTTTTGAAAAGAGCCCAGAATAACACGATTATATTCTAACAGATTATTAACAATCAGATTGCAATACTTAAAGCTTCTAGAAATTTTAATAATGCGCTCCATAACAAATCTATTCATACCTACCTAAATACATAAAGGATAAAGTTCAGTAGCTTCACGTGCCGTATTTGTCAAACGTTTTATTTATTATTAAGTTGTCTATAACGTTGATGATAAAATGGTTTTAAGGTAAAAAAAAATTTAAACACTTTTTCTTTATTATACTAGTCAACATTTTACATTGCAAGTATGTATAAAAATATGTGTGGTATGGTTTCAAATTTAAAATGAATGAATGTGGGGAGAATGGGAAGAAAGGATATTAACATAATATGTCATAAATTTTTCAGTAATGCTTATGGTCGTATTTCGAACATTGGTCACTAGTAGAAAATAAACATCTTAAATTAATCATTGGAGTTAAATCTCTAATTGATATGAATACATTTTAGCGTGTTTTTTATCATGATAACATTTTACAATGAAATACTAGAGCTGATATAAGTGCTATCTCCCCAGTTTGGGTCTTAAATGTTATATGAGAAAAATGGTTGTTTACTATACAGGAAACTCATTAGATGACGCAAAACATTATTTATGTCAAATTCAAATTTGAATATCTTTATTCAATATACCATATAACTTATCTACTTATTGATTGTCAAAAAACACTACTACCGGTTCGGAACAAAAAGCCACTGACCTGAGAAGAACCGGCGAAAGAAACTCAGCGGGAAAATAGAAAGGTTATAAAAAGCAAATTTGATAAAATGCGTGTACTTTTCTGTCGTTAATAACTACCATATATGCAAAATAGATGTTAAAGAAATTAAAACTTCAAATGAATCAGTCGGTAAAATTATAATTCACATAAGATAATTTCTATTCCACTTCTTTTATTAGTGTAAGTTCGTATCGCGTTAGCATTATAAGTGAAAATTTTATGTGTGGGTTAGTTTCAAGTGTTCAAAGATAACCACATGGGAAAATTCGCAGGTTAAATTTTAATCTGTTGTTTTTCAAAGGGAAATCGTTCAACGATAGAAATGAATCAGACTATCGTACTGAAGCATACGAACTGAACTAATCGATTAAATTACGTTAATTGTACAATCATACTCGTAATCATTTGCAATGAAGTACTGTACAAGATGTAAAGCCATTTCATTTCGTCTAAAATTTGTGTAACGCCTACAACACAGCATAATGTGCAGCAATTTCAATGACTTAAAAAAAATAATAATATTAAAAACTACAATAACAATAACTGTTGTTAAATAATTTTCTTCCATTTTGGGTGACGTATTTATTTGAATACACTATTTATATTTACGTGTTAAATATACGCGGTCCTAGACCAGTAAAGCTTCACAAGAGCTATACTAAAAGTAAGGAGTAATGCCATAAAACTTGCTATAATGTATGGTTGCTCGGTTAGCAGTAAGTACACTGGGTGTCGGAATTACGTATTGGGGGTATGATTTACGTTTGAAAGTATTTGTGAACTCTATAAATAATTGTTGCATTATTTTATGTCCATGTATGCTCATGTATAATTTATATGTACATGTAAATCTTTATTATAAAATAGGATAATGTTATTTCACAGTAGCATTAGTGTATTCGGTCCTAGCTTAGTTGTAAATGTTTATTACAGCTTTTGAGTCAATATTAATAGACAAGTTTATATAATAATTCTGTTTTTATAGAAGCAATGACCTCTTCTTAAATAAGCACTTCGTGTTGAAAGTATTCCTTTAGAAAAAGTGATCTCTTGAATTTTTTTTCTATCATATAATGACACATAATTAAAAAGTAATCGGAAAAGATGTTAGAAATAAAAAAGCGAAGTGAGTATCAAAACGTCAGTATAATTTATTACGGCTTCAAGATATCTTTGTACATTTTTATACAAAACAATAATTTTCATTAAGACTAATAATTACAATCCAAAAATTACATTTATTTTCAAATTTATAATTATTACATCTAATATCACGATTTAGCTTAATTATAATATTAAATAGGTACTCAAGCGACACAACTATGCCATTATAAACGATAACATTGCAAACATCCTTCTTATATACAAATTTATCGTATTCATTTGAAAGCACATTGATAAATGCAATAATTACACATGTTCATATTTTTATAACGAAAGTAAACAAAAATATAATAACAAAACATTCAATAATTAAATAATAAATGCATTAAATCATCAATTACAAACACGTTAGCACAAAAAAATTAAACAAAATAAGTACAAATAAATGAAAGAGCTGATGTCAACTAGAATGAGAATGAATAATATATGGAAATTAATTTTACTTACAAGGAATAAGAAGATACATTCGTTACATCATATTTAATACTTGTAAGTATAAGAGTTTTATATGACCTTAAACTATTTGGTGTTGTTTTACAGTGAATAAATCTGTGAAAAAAACATTCACATGAATAAACTATGTAAATACAATCAATAGAAATTTCATTGTTTAAAAAGTGTTTCCTTCGTAATCAGACTCACCTTTGTACAAAATATTTTATTATAAAATTTTTATCTTTTTCAAACTTACAACTCGTAACTTGTCATTTGTAGGCCTTATTACGTATGTTAAAATTGACAAATATTTATTAATTTTTTGCTGTTATTTACAATGTGCGCGACCCGTTGATTTAGTGTAGAACCGCAGGTCGGGTGCTAAATATTTAATATGAAACGCAAATTGGAGAAGTATGAAAAAAACTTATATAACTTTCGATTTTGCTCAAACGAAATACGTGCGTCCTTTAGCCGAAGAAGAGCCCGTAATGGAACGCGACGCGGAAGGGGAAATGTCCTCCACCCTAGAATATACGTGACCACTACTAGGGGACAGCCGCAGGTCATAATTAAAACGCGGACATGTCCTGTTCTCGATAGACATGTAACTATTGTTCGAGTTGTTCCCTTCGCCATAGGTGTTATTATCGGAGGAAGGGGAACTTTCATTCTGCGACGAATCCCCGTCATTCCTTTTGTTGTACTGCAATGAATTTGTGAAGCTCGGCTTCGAGCAAGTGTCGTTCGAAACGGGCATCGTTGTGTACCTCAACGTCGGCGTGTGACGAAGCGACTTCTTGAAAACACTCTTTTCGGAACCCTTAACGGTTATAATAGTGTCGGTGGAATTGAGCAGGGCAACAAATCTGTCCCAAAACCGCGGATCATTCCACGATATATTCTTGAATTTATCCAATAAAAATCCAAGATCATCATTTATTTGGTTGTTATCAACAATCTTAATGAATATCACCTTATTCAAATCACTGCGATTTAATGATTTTAAATAACTATAAAACATGTTTTTGAAATGGATGTCGCAGAGATCGTTGCATATAAAGTTTGTTGTTAGAATCACCAATAGACGTTTGGTCAGTTTCGAAGACTTAGAAAAACTATCTAAGGTTAAAATATTTAGAGAGGACTCGTTCATGCATAACTTCTTTGCCGTCATTTTTCGGAACTCTATCTCAGACATAATATTATGATAAATAAATTGTGTGTCTTTGGTATTGCATATCACGTAATAGTCGTACATGTGATTTGGGTTGCCATCTAATATATCGACGTTGGGGCACGACTGTTCTTTGAACAAAGGCACCCCATACTTTGTATACAACCAGTCGCTGACATCGTATCTGAAAGCGTAGAAAATTGCACCTATCAGACAGATCAATACAACAATTATTATCACGCCGCAAATAACAGCGAAATAGTTGTCGGGGAAAAACAATGACTTTGAAACGATTTCGTTCTTGGACACCGTGGGATCGTTCATTGACCCCATATATTCTTTGCAATGACTTAAAACAGAAGCTATGGTTATTTTAGTGGGTTTTCCTTCGTTGTCCGTACATAACATTTTTTCAGGATCACCAGGATCCCTCCGAAGCCATGAATCCAGTTCTGCAATACTTTTACAGTCGCATGAGTACTGATTGCCTTCTATAGAAACATGAGCCAAGCTCTTAGAAGATGAGGCGAGTAATTTCCATGGGAAAAAATTAACAAGCTTGTTATCATCAATTCTGAGAACTGAAAGCGATTTTAACGAGGAAAAGGTGTTATTAGCTACATGAACTATTGCGTTATGATCTAAATATAGTTCATTCAAATTATTAAGGTGCAAAAACTCATCTCCTTTTAATTCAACCAGCCTATTGTTTTCTAAATGCAAGACGCGCAAAGAATCGACTCCTTTGAACGTTTGATTATTTACTTCCTTTAGTTTTGTATTATTGAGAAATAGAACTTGTAATTTCTTTTTCCCAATGAAAACGTGATTTCCCAAATTAGTAATATGGTTTCCATCCAAATATATTTCAGTGGCATCCATAGGCATACGATCGGGAACCTCGGTGTAGCCAGCATTGGAGCAGTCCACGACATTCGCATTCCATGTAATGTCGTGATAACATCTACAATTATTGGGACAAATCATTTCACAATCGCAAGCAACGAAGTCACAGCAATGACAAAGGGCGAAACAATGGCTTTCGTACGGACAGAGAAAATCGGAAGGCGACATGTCTATAATCATCTTTTTCTGTTTAGCGCGAGAGTGTACGAGTGAACAATACGCTTTGTCCAAGTCTAACACACGAGGATACTGTCGGCTATGGCTCAAATAATTAATGCGTTGAATCCATTCCATTGAACAGTCACAAACAAATGGGTTTCCGCTTATAAAGAACTCAGGCAAATCGCTGTCTTCATTAATCTGATCTAACCTGAAAGCATTCATGTCAAGTTGAACTAGTTTATTGTTATTTAAAGTCACTGTCGACAACCTCTGAAGTTTCGAAAACGTACCAACCTGTATGTGTTGAATATGATTGTCGTTCAAATACAGCTTTTCAACTGTTTTTGGTATTGATGTTACGGTTAGTTGAGTTATATTATTGTGACTTAAATCTAATAGTTTTATGTTACCTTTAGAGTACATATCGTCATTAAAGAAACTTTCAATGTAGTTCATATGTAAATCCAACCATTCTAGGCTATTAGGGAAACTTTTAAAGTCGAACGACATGATTTTATTCGTGGACATGTTGAGCCAAACTAAACTGTTTAAAGTTGAAAATATTCCGTCGAACGTTGTAATTTCATTCCCATCCATACGTAGTAATTTTAAATTAATATTTTTGCGAAAACAACCAGGCGTTACGTGTTTAATTTTATTCGAGGCCAAATTAAGCACTTGTAATTGAGGCAAATGCTCAAAGGTATCCTCATTTAAATTAGTAACTTTGTTATCTACTAGTCGCAAGCCGAATAGTTCAGACAAGCCACGAAAGTTATCACGGCTTAGGTGGGTTATGTTGTTGTTCCCAATGTCGAGTGACCTTAGTGACCGTAATTTGCGTATAGACGAGGGAATCGACGACATTAAATTATCATTTAAGCTTAAATCCTCGATGGTAGTCATATTATCAAAAGCTTTCTCATCAATGTGTTTTATTTTATTATTATCAATGAACAACTCATGTAAAACATGCAAATCGGTGAATAGATACGTATGAATATGTGAAAGTTTATTATGCGATAATGTGAGTGAATGCAAATTTCTTAATTCCTCGAAAGCATGCTCCTCAATAGTTACAATTTCATTATGCTCCAGATTTAGCTTTTGCAAACTATACAAATCCTGAAACATGTAACGATCAATTTTTGTAAGTCTGTTATACGATAAATTTAATATCACCATACGTAATAATCCTACAAATGAGCCTTGATTAATCCACTGACTAGTTAGGTCGTTGTGCGATAGATCTAATGTTTGAAGTTGATCTAATCCTTCAAACAACCCGGGTGGTAGCGTATTAATCGTATTGTTACTCAGTATGATTTCTTTCAACGCTTTAGTGTCGGTAAACAAATCGGGTGGAATCGTGTTGATGAAATTACTGGATAAATTCAAAACCTGTAAATTGAGCAAACCCCCAAAAGCACCTACTTCGAGGCTCGAGATCGCGTTGTGTTGAAGAAACAATGTGGACAACGAACGCAACTTTGATAGGCCGTTATCAGTAACAACAATCAAATCGTTATAAGATAAATCAAGTGTCTCTAACACTAAATTACAACTTCTAACGCTTAAGTTCTGTTCTCTCAACGAGTCGGAGAAACCAACAGTCTTAATGTTTTGCAAATGATTTTTGCTCAAATTCAACGTTTTCAAACTGTACAACCAACAGAATGTCTCGGTTTTTGTGCTCCAGATGTTGTTATCACTTAGATCGAGCTCGATAAGTTCGTTCAAACCTGAAAACGCGTGCTCGTGCAGCTCCATCGTCATAGCGGACCATTCACTGTTGTGCGTCGTAACGTGCAACCGCTTCAGATCTTTAAAGTTTTCGAAAGCGCGCGCCGGTATCTGGCGTATCTTGCATTTGTCGATGACGAGATCGCGCAATTTGCTCAAGTTGGTGCTCTTCCCCGATGATTTATCCGCGCGTGCTGTGAGCGTACTCTCGAAGAACAAAATCTCGCTGCACTGCACGTGCAGAGAGATCAGTTCATCGAAGTGCGTCCGGCTGATGTTCTGCAACAGATGCTCTAGGCTGCTGATGGTGCGGATCTTACAGAAGAGGACAGCGTTCTCCGGCGCTTCCGCTTCGAGGCTGCGGTAGGCGCACTCGTGCGGCATCTCTGCCGCGGAACTCCTCTCCACAGCATGACAGTAGAACAGCACACACACAATGATACGATTGAAGTTTCGTCGCTCGAGTCTATTCGCGGCGTTTTCCTTTATTGGCATTTTACGGTCTTTGGCGAGCTGCGGCAAGTCATCGGGCTCTGCTCTGCCATTTATAACGAGGCGGTGTTGTTTGTCGCGTCATAAACATTCAAGCGTTGGTAACGACATCGCGGAACGCGTGGCATAGTTCGTGCGCGGCTATGGTCAGCGTCTGACTCGGATGGCGGTTGCCCACCGACTGAGCGACGCTTGGTGGCTCCGCCCCACGACGCCCGCCGACGCCCCGCCACCGCCACCCGCCCGGCGTCTAAGGAAACTTCATCTCATAGGTATTATCAAGGGTGCATGAGCCACTGAATTATTCCCGCGCGGTTGTATCGAGCGTTAATTATAAACAAAGGCCGTAATGGAGGAGCCTACAAAAATTTCCTGCACACAGTTTTTTATGCAAAACAACAATTACATCAACGTCATTCTTAGATTGTTAATAGAACAAGTAAGGGAATACTTTTAATATCGATTATATTTTACTGCGGTAGTCAAGAAAATAAAATATTTTTGTAAGATTTATAAACCTATGAAAAAAATTTTCTTATAAATTTACGGGAATTAAATAATTTAAAATTATTGGCGATGATAATTATCATTATACTTAATTTATGCTATTTTTATCACAATTCACTTATTTATGACGTCCCATTTGTGTGACAAAAAACCTTCCTCTTTCAAAATGTAATGGGAACCACTCAGTACCAAAAACTTATGAAGTAAAATTAAAAAAAACATATTTTAATATAAAAAAAAAAACATATTTTAATATAAAATGGACTAGAAAGTCAACTAACGCAATATAATAATCATAAAAAGATAAAAATAAAAGATATTGTAAGAAAATATTGTGGTGATTTATCATATATCTTCATACTAAGAATAACTATATTTTTAGAAATGTAGTATGAATATAGAAACTAAGTTAAGTTATTTTACTACTAAACAAAATCTGATTATTTAAAAACAACAGTTTTCAGTTTGATTTGGTATAACAATGTTTTATTTTTCTTAAACTACTTTTAATTAGACTTATAGTGAAGTTTAAATTTAATAGATGCTCTGTAAGTAGGTAAGATTTTCAGACATTTATTGTAGAGACGGTAAATGAAATAACCTGTTACGAAATTCCTCATTCAAAATAATTTTATAGTCATTATGTTGAAGTTGTGTAAAATTATACATTGATAGATAGAAACAGGTTTAAGACATTAACAAATTAAACTAACAGTATCTGGAGGACCGAGCTTTGCTCTTTTTTTTTTTTGGTAAATCATGTATTTTGGAAATAAAAAAATAAAAAATAAAGAAAGCAATGATCTGGTATAGAAAAAAAGTAAAAAAAATAAGTGTGCAAATGATCGTGATACGAACCACGGCCGTCTGTTTTGGGGCCGCCCGATTACCGACCGAGCTATTATAACATTTTTTTTTGCGGCGAAATTTACCGTCATATTCGAATGATATTTTTCATTCCCTGAAAACAGGGATAAAAGAACATTTTCTAAAAATGGAACCTAGCTAGATCGATTTTTCGCCCCCGAATCTACGCAGATACTAAATTTCATGAAAATCGCTAGAGTCGTTTCCGAGATTCCGATTATATATATACAAGAATTGCTCGTTTAAAGGATAAGATTTGCTTAACATACATACACGCGAGTAAATACCAAACAATACAAAAGTATGAAACAAATTTTACGAATTCAAGCCACAGCTGAGCTTTCGCTCGAGTTAACGAAAAATATTCTGTTTGTGTTATTTATTTTTTATTCGACTCTCCAACGAAAAACGTTGTCCATTGCAAAATTGTACTCGGGCATGTTTTTTTTAGGACTAATACGTCGACATCAGGAGCACCTGTTGTGTTGCTAAACTTTACAAAACTTCTGCTCGGGCACCCGCGAAAAGGAGATAAAAGCCTCGCGTTATAGTTTTCCACGACGCCATATGCTTTCAAAGTTAGCGTATTCACTTATATTAAGGGCTATAAAAACGATTAAGGTTTTTTTTGTTGTTGTTGTTGTCTTTCGCAACGACTAGTGATGCCAGCAGCATTTGCTAGTTGACACATTAAATACAATAATGTAAACCCTTCTTAACCAGGAAAACCGTACCATCAGCTTATTTAATAGAGCATATTCCCAATTGTGTACGTTAGATAACAGGCAAGTACAGGAAAAGTAACAGATAGGTAGTACAAATGTATATCTCAATTTTGGGCAATAGCCTTCCCTGTCCTGAGAGTGTTAGGGCAAACTAAACCACGTTATCTGCAGATAGATTTCACATAATTATGTTCAGAATATATTTTATAATGTATACAGATATAGATACAGATCTCATGCTGTTTTCTAACACTGCCAAGCATGTGGCAAATACGGACTCAGTTTGTATTTAACAATATCATTGGCATTTAAATGCAGTACATTGAATTAAAAGCGAGCATTTAAACTCGGATACCATGGCAACAAGGTAAACCACGTGAAGTTTGTTTCCAGCCAATAACTCATAAGCGATGAGAGTTCGACTTTCTTGAACCCTTGTATTGTGTATTAGAATTTCAACTAGCAATCGCATTGATATTCACAGAGCAATTCGTATGTTGCATATATTACCTAACGAGAAGCGATTTAAATTTATCGTATTCAGTCAATAGTCTATGCCATTATGCCCACTTAACATACGATCGGCCCAGCCTGTTGTTTCTCTTATCATAATATCTTGCCGGGTCTATAAAGCAAGTCTAAAATGAATATACTTATAGAACCGGATCCCGGTCTTATTGTTTCAACGGACACCGTCACTTTACGGTGCGTATAAATAATTCAATACCATAAAAAAAAGCTTACAGCGTTATAGCAAGCGCGTAATTACAAAGTTGGGATCGTAGATGGCCGGGGAACATAACCGATAGTCGCTCGCCCATGGGAACAGCTTCAACGTAATTGGTCAGGCGCGGTAATTGAGATATGCGTTGCCTAAACAAGCATACGGCAATTTGTCATCATATCACGGTCAATGGACCACCCATTGATTCGTTATTGCTTAAACTTTAGCTTAACTCATTGTTTACCAACTGCAAAATGAATGTTCAGACCGTCTAGCACGTTAAGTAAGAATATGGTAAAGCTGTATTTATGTTAATATATATACATACATATAAAAAAATTGTCATAAATAATAAAATCTTTCTATCACATATAATTGAATACGCATTTGTAAAACATTTTTCAACTGCCTAGTATTTCTTTTGGTGTTTAGATAATAGTTCAATATTATTTTTGACGCAAATTGTTTAAAATTAAATTTTGTCTTGTCCTGTAATAATATTGACACCTATCCTGTCCTACACAGGATAACATAACAATATTATAATATGCTCAATACTAATATTTCTAGTGGTGATCTAAATACAAAAAGTAATTTTTCCACTCCACTATATATACGAAAACAGCAAAAAACTGAACTAGGCCAAGAATGTAATCATAGACTTGTAATCAAAAATTGATATTGCCATCACACTATATTTATTCCTTCAAAAAGTAGACGAGTTTGTTTCCAGAATAACTTAACAAAATTAAGTGTCTAATAACAAAAAGCTATAATAAAAAAAATTGCGGGACATATTTTTACACAACCTTAGCTTGTCCCAAAAAAAAGCTATACTATCGACACTAGATAACTGATATACATACTTAAACATACTTTTATTTTGTAAATAAATACATATTATCGATACGTAACACAGACACTAGAAAAACACTATGTTCATCACATCGAAATTTTTCCAGTAGTGGGGATCGAACCCACACCCTCTGGCGCAGGAGACAATGTCACTATCCACTAAGCCAATTAAATGTTAACTGTTATTTTATATATATATATATATATTTAAGAAAAAAATCAAAAGTACTGGAAAAAAGAGCGTATTTTCACTTTAGACGCAAAGGTGTATGAATCATGAAAACGCGCGAATATGCACACAAACGTTTACATAAAAGCGAAGGAATCCGTACCTTGGCCAGCTATACAAAACAAATAAACGAATGTCTCACAAAGTGGACGTAGTCGAGCTCGGCTAGATGATTTATTTTCCTGCAGGTCGGTTTTAACGTAATTGTATCCAACGTTAGAGAACATTCGAGTGATTACCGAGTGGGCTTGCACCGCCCCCAGCAATAATCGCCTTGTTAACTAATCAAGTGAGAGACGTGGTTTATCGATTAAATTTAATGAACCCAAACGCTTGTTTGAATAAACATGAATGCTCATATTTCAACAGCACGAGTAACTTTTTTTATATCTATAAATTATTTAATCGGTTTACTTGTTATTCATGGGTTTTTATTAATCGATTTTTGATTGGTGAGCTAAAAAGGCACTAGTAAAACATTTATATATGGTTAATAAGTGGAAATTATAAAATTATGTTGCGTGGAGCTTAAGATATGTCAAAATAATTCTATTTTGTATAATAAAAAAGTGTCGATATCGGATGGGACAAATATAATCCCAACACTATTAGAGACTAAGAGGCATGCATATTAAATTTGATTCGCGTGCTGAAACAGTTAATTTTTTGTTAGCACCGGGAAGTGGGTCGGTACTGGCGCTTGTCGCTTTTTAACCGACGCTAACCTAAACTTTTGATGCCACGGTTTGTTACGTCGCTAAATTCACGTGAGAAAAGTGAAGATACTCTAGTAAGCGACAAGAGTACTGCAGTGAACACTTAATTTACGTAAATGTTTAGGGGTATTGCACCCTAACAGATTATTCGTAAGTATAAAAAAAATAGCCCGCTGAGTTTCTTTCGCCAATTCTTCTCAGCACAGTGGCTTTCTTTTCCGAACCGGGGTAGTATTTTGACTATCAATAAGTGAGTGTAATGCTCGTATGTTGAACAAAGATGTGTGAATTTGAATTCAATTTTATAACTCTAGTCGCCAAAAAATAAATTTTCTACGATAATAATCTGTCGTCTGCTAACATCTACTCTTATTTTGTTATCGGCCTGCGAGTTAAGCAGTGACAACTTTTGTAGTGTTGGCATTGTCGCTAATATGATATGGACCCTTAACCAAAGGTTACGCATTCAGTCCGTGGTCATACTGTAAAATGATGCAGGAATTTAAAACAAATCATTAAATAGGTATTTTTATTTAAATCTTAATTTAGAAATAATTCGGGCGTCTGCATTCTTAGATAGAATCATTTATTTTCTTTATTTATTAAAAGTTCTCTAATTAATATTTAATTTTAAAATGTCCCATATTTTCGGATACTCACCGATTAAATTTATCATATAACAATAAATTACGATTATCGATGTACTTTTAAGAAACTGCTTAATCTAGTCATGCTCAATTAAAATGCGTCATTAAAATCTTACAACCAGTTACAATGTCCTATTTAACTATCAAATCACTATGATACTTACGTCAAAATCTCCAGTAACCAAATCTATCAATAGATATAATATTGAAACCATCCGTTAATGACCTTTTTAATACCTTATTTTATTAAAGACTGTCGCCTTATATATGTTATCGCCAATAATGAGTCGATAAAATAATTAACTATTTCATACAAAAAATTGTAAAAAATCACTGTTAAATCTTATAAAGATATCATTGAAAATAATAAAAAAAGCGTATCACCTTCATGTTTGAAAAACTATTATGATTTTTATTAAGCATCACGCAGGTGCTCTTCGATGTTTAACTAACCCAATTACAGTCGCATCGGAGTATATCCGCAATTTTCATTGTTGACAATTTTATTATGCTTTTTCTTCGAGCAATTTTCCAGTAGGTCCATAGCATACGAACGTCGAAACAGGGCACTTCTTAAACAATATGCATTTTTAAATAGATCTCTCAGAACTTTTGTACTTCAGATATGCATGAGATCTTGTCTCTACAAAACGATTTTTTTAAAAGTTTTTAAGGCCTTTACTCTTTTTAATAACGGTATAGACTACTTAATTCAAATATGAATAACAACGTGCGCTTAGATAAAAATGTGCATACCAAATAACAATACATATCAAAATTCACTCATTAAACTTTAGTAGTGATTAGGGGACGAAATGTCAAGTTACTTACTATCTGGTGGCAAGTAACAATAAAGTGGTAAGTGTGAAAATGTTTTTTATACTCACCTATTTGCAGGAGGCCTATTTTTAGCGGTGGACTCTAACAGACTGAATGATGATGATGACTCCCATTATTTGAACCAATTGTCATCACCATCAGGGGAATGCTATAGAATATACTACAACTTACAGCAAAGAGGATAGTATAAAAATTTATATCTGTCTCAAAATAAAACGTAAGTGAAACACGCGCCAATTATATATGTATATAATAGTATTTGCTGATGGTGTTGGAGTTGTCAATAAAATATATTCAAACATCCATTTAAATATAACAGAAGATTTTTAACAATTGTTGTTACTTTGTACAATCATTCGTTTGCCTTGAGTTGTTACAGATGTGACATTTCCTTTTTTTGTGATTTAATATTCACTAGTATGTTTTGCCGGTGTATTAAAAAGCTTTTTTTAATTTAAAGATAGCCCGGCTCAATAGCGAAGTAGGCCCTAGCGATTATTATGATTGAAGTCTAGATTCAACAGTGAGTTCTGGAAGATAATAATTATAATAAATAATGGGTCCGGATAAAGAAAGGAATTCATTGTTTATATGAGTATTTTACTAAATTGAAGTGCAACAAAAACGGTTGACAAACACCAGCTGTTAAAATTATTGTCGTGTATTATTATATTGGTTTTGAAGATAGATTGTGATCACTGCATGATGAATAAAATACCTATTCAAGATGACTCGAATTACGCTTGCGATTACACATTAATAAACTACTAAACGGTAGCCCAGAACAGCTTGCAAATATTATAATATTTAGGTCCAATATTACCGAAAATAATTGCAATTAATATCGACGTATCTCGACAGAGTGTAGACTTCGCCTCGACGTCAGTGTTTCTCAAACTAAAACCATATAATTTATATTGTATCTTTTGCTAAATATTATAAAGTTTCAAGCAACGACGGAACGTGAGAAAACTACTTGGATAATAAATAAGTCCAGCATTATTATTATTATAAGCTGTTAGAAAACTTAGATAAATCCACATTTAAAGGTAAACACCAAACGACTTGATGCTTTAGTTGGCGCGTTAACAGAAAATGAAGTCACGCACTTTGCTAAATTAGATATTAATAGTCCGTTGAAAGACGGCGGTTTCTATTTGAGAACTGTCACTTGTGATTCTCTGATGGAAACCAACCGCTACTCATATATCACAGCAGCACAGGGATCTTTATTCCACTAAATTATTACACATCTTCTTCTGTTAATACGTGAGATACGTAACTTCCGCTTTGAATCATCTCATTAAGTGCTGTTTCAATATCGTTTGCGAGATATTTCTTGAATGGACAATTTTAACAAACCTACCTTATCCATCAATAATATCTGTCGTGTCCAATATTCACCTTAAAGTCTAGTTTAGTAGTTGTTTAAGTTTTACTAATCCTTGTTCTCTTCAAGATATTAAAACCAGTAACCCGTACCATGTCCTCAATCACTCTATCTGGGCGAGTAGTAATTGATGAATTCTGTGTTTGTGAGAATACTGATGACTTTTCTTATGCGTTCTTACTAAAAATAATGCAATATATTGAAAAACAATAATCATAAAATAAAATAAGTTGCACCACCCATGCAGGTCACAACCCTATTTTTTTTTTTTATACAAATCTCATCAACATGAAAAATTAAATCGTCTGTCAGAATCGTATCCGAAATGACAACTTAACGCGTGAAGGATCTTTGTTTGAGTATGCTCCGACCATACCAACTGCATCAACGATTAATCTTACGTGGCCCTAATCGTGTATGACTTAAGGATCATTTTCGATGAGACATCGCTATAATAGATGCTAAGTAATGTTTGTATCGTGTAAAATAAACATAGTGTAAATTAGAGTTGGGAGCAGTCGGTACAATTAACATAGAGAAGAGAGCCGAATGGAATCCGACGAGTCATTAGTCATGTTCGGGCGATAATCTTCGAATAACATCGAGTCTTATTCGGGTTGTGTACGACTGTTGACACTGTAAAAGTTAATTCCGGAGTTGTGTTGCCACGGTATTAGAATATAAGTTATTTTAAAGATTATGTAATTATTTATTGGTGTATTATTAGATTAAGAATAACTGACTTTTATTGTATGCATGTAAGTTAGCTTAAGTTACATTTTCAGAGAGCGTTGAACAATAAACATATGTTTAATTTCTCGGGGAAAAAATTATTTACACTGCTATATATAACATAATCCGGAGAGGCATTTTACAGTAAGCATTCGTAGGTCATACAAATATTAGATATCAATTCAGAGAGCCAAGAACCATCTAGCTAAGATTTTTTTGGAATTTTAAAAGCGAACTCAAGCATTATTGTGGACAAAACACAATTTATGTACTTTGACAGACAATCAAATAATATTAGTGTTAAAATTATTACTCGAATGACGTCTTTTCTTGACAATCTTGAAATGCGTAGTTATTCTAGTTCTAACTAGTTATTCTAGGTAAAACGTACTTTTTCCGGAAGAATTTATATAATAAAAAGGTAAAAAAAAAAGTAAAATTAAGAAGAGTTCAAGAAATTAAAGTGCAAGATTCGTGTATAATCCCGAGGGACATCATACCTGACGAGGTGTTTTAATAAAAAGAAAATTAAAATATCAAGATTTATTGTAACGAGCTCTTTATACCCTAACTCTTAACAGTTACTAACACTAATGTGTTGTATATGTTTAATATACATATTTGTTCGTATATAAATACACAAAAAAAATATTTATATTTATATTGTAACTATATGTCGCGTTAAGATAAGAACTTAATATTACTATCCAATGTATAAATAGTGACAATTTAAATCAATTCATACATGGGCTTCAATTCAATAGTGCCACTATTACTAAATAAGAAAAATAATAAAAATCGAAGAAAGCTAAATATTATATGTTAATATAACATTTGTAACATGATACCGAAACAAAGGGTAAAGCATTAAATAACTAGGGCGATATTATTACAGCTCCGGAAAATGCAGGCAGCAAAACATAAGCCCATCGTTACACACTTACATATAAATAAACGCAATTAACGTAACGCGGTACCTCATGAAAGCGATAAAGTCAAATTCTTACACGACAGGCTTACCTCTGATAAAACAACAATTAACAGTAACGAAGCTTACTGCATGCGGCTTCCGCTGGCGCTATTTATTAAAAAATGGTATCGTGTAAATGCATAAACAAAATATAACCCAATCCTCCTTGACTTAGACTAGCCAAATAACACCAAGTTTGATGACAGTGGTGCGTTTCCACGTATGACAAATTATTTCGTGAAAAATTGTCAGGCGAACAGGTTGTTGTTAAGTAAATACTGACAGCGATATACTACAATACCTAAGAGCTTGCAGATGCCTTGGTAACATTAAAAAAGTGAGAAGGGAGAGAAGTGAGCCTCGGTTACCTCACTACTCGGACGAAAAGCGACGGTATAATACTTTCACTTCATGCTGGTCTTCCTTGAGGCCGTATTATTTCCCCGGAAGAGTCTGACCATTTGTTTAGCAGCAGAAGCCGTTGCGCGGCGCTACCAAGTTAAAAGTGTTTGTTTTAGCTCGTCACCCAAACAGGTCCAAAATTACGACATAGTTCACCGCGGATTGGCAGATTTCATATACCTTCAAATTTTATTATTTTGATAAATCAGAACTCCAATATCAATGAAATTAATATGGGACCACATGGGAAACACGGGCAATTAAATAAACTGTTTAAGGCTATTTTCAATGGAGAGTGGAAATGAGAATGATCAAATTATTTTGGTCAAGGTCTGTAAGATTTAATCAAAGATAGTTTTAGTAATAACTTTAAGTTTTAAAGAAATAATTAAAACACATTTTCTTTTACAGGAATGAAAATATTACAGAACAATAAAGTCGTTACCGCACCATGGTCTTAAATTAACGGCATTAAAACAAGCTTCTCTCATTCTAGATAAGACTTTTGTGAGGGGAACAAATTGGATAAGTTTACGCCATAGTGAAACAAAATTTTCGAATATAAGAAGTATTCTTCTTCTTCGTTTGTCAAGTCATAACATTTATTTATACTATTTCTTTTTTATTTACTTACGTATATTCTCATGGAGCTTTTGTTTTACAAATTGATAATATCGGTGTAGTATTCCTTGTACATTGAAGGAAATTTTAAATCTATGAAAGAAATACAGTTCTATTTATATTCTTAGAAAACATAAATATATTTTAAAATAATAATCATAATGATATTGATTACTTATTTATAGTTAATTTTTAATATAAATTCAGTTTTAAATTAATACAAACACTTAAAAATAAAATAAAAAACTGAGGACATTGTCATATTATACACGTAAAGTATCTAGGAAAAGCTACAGCACTATTTGTGCATATAAAAATAATTGACCTTTATTTATCGATTTTCTTGAATGTAGGTACAATCATAATATAATCTCCATGACCAGATAAGAACAAAAACAGAGCAAGAGATTTGAGCATTTCATCAACTGAACTGGCTATGAATCCTCCCTAATAGTAAAAAGTAACAGTGCTGGTCTGTGTCCAAGTAATGATGTTTTCGGGAGATATGTAGCTCATTTTTCAAGTCTTCCTACTTCATCGCTATCGCATAACCACATCCGAATTGTGGTGTATGATATTCTTAAAGTCCTCTAGCGAAATTGCCCTTTAACTCGGGTCACGTTTCGACTATTAGTCCACGGTACTTATATTAAAGTTTCATCGCGAAACCATCAATGGGCCACTTACCGTTGCGCGGAAATTTAACGGTTGATGGTAGTAGACCGTGACTTCTGACGATTGCTAAGGCAGGAACAGCTGGGTCAGGGCGGAACTGGCTCACACAACAGTGTTTGAGCCGCAATCGGAGCGGGCAGTCGGTCGTGGGGCATTAAGCACCTCTAGGGGAGGTCAATAGCTTCGAGGTCAATAATGTGCTCAGTTCTGTGCGGTATCGCCGATGGGAAATGATACCGTGCCAATATTTAGACACGGCCTCGATTAGACGCACTCGTTTGCTAGCGAACTGTTAGCGTAGAGTTTGATCTTTGCCAGCACACTTAACGTTTGATAAATAACAAAGTTTTAATGCAAGAGAAAGCTTCATGGGAGAAGGAACTGCCATATGTTAATTCACGGATATCGAATAATCTGAACCTTAACACAAATTTATACTCGATTCCCATTCGACCTTCACATCGATCGTTCGTTATATTTACATTAATACAGATTAAACACCAATTAAATATTCATTGTTTGAATTATTAATATGATAGTCAAACAAGACGTAAACTCTTAACTAGTACCTTGTTAAACAGTTCGCAGCGGGATCCATTCAAAGGGCCTTTATCTGACTAAAGTTCATAACAAATCTACCGTTAATAAAGCATGTTCACCCCAATTACGACTGACAGTATTTCGTACTCTAAAATACAACTTTACTATACCTTATATAATAAATATCCTATAACAAAGGATTAAAGTTGTAGCTTTAGATTGCTTAAATTTATAATTATACAATATAAAGCAATCTTCATCTTATAACATTAACAACTTTTCTTTCGTAATGTTTTATTTTCAATGTTTTGTTACACTAAATAGAAAGGTTTTTTAACAAAAAAATTAATGACTACAAAAAAACACTATTAGCAATAAAAAGTTTATAATAATACTAAATCTAATATAAGCAGATCTTGTAAATCTAACCTATGTAACCTACCTAACCTCTAACAAAATTTAACAATTTTTGAAGTCTGTGCCAAACCGAAGAAGGATCTGTTCATTAATTGTTAGGTTAGGAAGTTATTATTAAGAATTTAACAGTGAATTTTGTGAATAACCTAATAGCCATTTGACCTTTTTGAAAAGAAAACTTTTGAAAGGTCTCATTTTAGCCTATCTGTATATTTGTATAAAACATGGTGAAGATTTACAACAGTGGGGATTAATAATTCAGTAAAAAAAATCAGTGGGTTCTATATTGCTACGCTGTGTTTGTTTTGACATGAAGACACGTTGCGTCGAAATTTTACTGCTTATTGCGCACCATAAATACCTTATACCACGCACCTTGTCAAAAACAACAATCTGTTCGGAGGAAATGATGTGTGAAAATTTTAAGACGGGCGTGGTTTAGTTCCTGTATATGTCGAAATTAATATCAACAAGCGCAAAATCACGTTTTTATTCCCTGAGAGGGACGGCAGAGACATCTTCCAATACCAAACTTAAACAGGTTTAGTAAGCAACACACAAAAGTTAATTGTTATCTCAACTGGGCTTAAAGTAAAAGTAAAGTAAAGTAACAGTCATTTAATGTCCCACTGCTGGGCAAAGGCCTCCCACTGTACAGAGGAGGCCTTTGCACCACTGGCATAGTCCATCTGCGTGGGCATTATCCACCACGCAGCCCCACTGCGGAATGGCGGACTTCACACATTTTCGAAATATTCTTATTTTTGTTATTATTTCGAAAATATGCAGGTTTCTCACGGTGTTTTCCTTTACCGCCGAGCCACGTGCTCGTCGTAAGTCAGCACTTAAAATTAACAGTTTCATTGGCTGGCACCGGGGATCGAACTCAGGTTGCTCGAGTAAATTGAATTAAAGGCGAGCCACGGACACTGAGCTATCGCGGCTGGGCTTCCGTAGAGTTAGATTAAATATCTTATATCGGCGCCTAATCCACCACGGTTTTAAAGGAACTTCTTCATATTATTATATTCTAACTATAGAATTAATTACATGTTCTCTCCTATGAATAAGCGATTTCCGCACTAGGAAAAAATTCCTAGGACACGGAATGTTTCGCTGTCTTGAAATCACGAATAAATAACACACCCAGACTTGAACATCCGTTTATAGAGCACGCAAATTTTTGCCCCGCGTGTCGAACTTGGACCTCAGCGAGCGATGGTAATTTTGGCTAGGTTATTGCCTAAACTACTTCGTCATCGAGGCAATCAAGTTAGCATTATGACAATTTGTTTCTAGGTAATTCTCAATAATTCTGGGCATATTTTATACACTGCTTGTACAATGCGATTCAAATAAGAATAGCGCTGACCTCGTGCCACACCTATTAGCTTGAGATAACAAAACCTATATTTATGAAATAATAATAATTTACAAATAAATTTTAAAAACAGTACCGGGAATCGAACTCACACCCTCTGGTGCAAGAGATAGGTTCACTATTCACTAAGCTAATTGGGTCGTTGTAATAAAACAGAATACAGATGAATAACTAAAAGATCACCTCGTTTCCAAAGAACAGTTATTCTCTAAATATAACGCTCAGTTAGATATAGAGTTTTCATGTTTTAAACTTGCCAGAAATTTCATATTATTAGGATAAACTTTGTTTACACTTCTAATACTTAGGTGGAGCAATCTTTGAACTTAAACTGGCAATCGTTACTTTTGGTTGTGCCTAGTATTAGCTGTGAAACATGTAGTAAAATAAATTACTAATATTCCTTTATTACTTAGGTTACATTTATTTCCAAGAGTTACTTGTTATCAGAGCCTATTCCGAGAAATGAGATACAAAATACCTGACATCATAATAAATACGCCTTTATTTTGTTGTAGATAATTTTGTTTTCGTTTGTTATATTTGTTTGAAAAAAAAAAAGTCAATCCTATAATTAACTAATAAATATTATTATTAACATAATAAATATTATTTTCATAAAAGTTCATAATTATGTTGTGCCTAATTTGTATAGAAACTGATCACATATACGTGTTATTTCTTTCTTATACATAATTTTCAAAATGGTTGACTATTGAAAATAACGGCAAATTTACATAAATTATAAATATAAGACAGAAATAGTGTGATGCATTAACAGCAATACGACATTTTATCATCAGAACCGCCTCCGCACGACAGCTTTTCACAGTTGTGCAATTTGCAACGACCAGCTAAACGGGAAATGGACTTTACAAATAAAAACGGTGCTAACTCACGTTCAAGTGTCATAAAGAGAATCTTAAAAAAATTAACAGTCTCTTCTATTTGAAAAGAAGTTGACCAATACCAGAATGTCTTTCATTTTAAAAACATACAAGCGATTCTTATTAGCTCAAATTCGGGTAAAGCTCAAATTAAAAATGTGCAAAAGTACGAGTAATGTATATACGTAAACGAACAGATATAGCAATAAAAGTCTGTGTGAAAGAAGATTTAGCTGATATGAAACATAGAAAAGCGAACAATTCTACACGAATTGTGCGAGTACATTATAAATCGCCCTAACCAATTTATCAGGGTTGTAAATAAAACCTTGCAAGAGAACGCCGAATTCAGCCTTCAAGAATGATTGACACAGCTATTGATATTACAAATAACATGCAAATTTCAGTTGAAAATAGTATTGGGTATGATCAGTTTGGGGCACTTTCACGTAAAGGATCACGTTCAAACATCTTTGTCCCGTGACCGAGAATTATTCAAAGCTTTGGAAATGGAGTTAAAATGTAAAACAAATTTTATTTAAACTGTTTTCTTGAAATACATCTCCTCATAATATCGTATAAGTTCCAATTGTGGTAGAGGCCGTCTAAGAGCAAATACTCGCTTGACTTTCGTGTGTCGATAGTAGAGCATAATATCAACCGCCTCGCGGTATGAGCCGTGCAATAAATTATATAAGTTCGTAAATAGTTTCCCTGCTTAGTGTGCAGTGTAGGCGTAATGGTAATCAATTGTAGTTATTTATAATATTATGAAATGATGCTTGTTTATATTTTACGGGCATCATGCTAATCTATTTGAATATGCTAATGATCATTGCCTTAAGCTTATCAAAGCGCGTTTGCTCAGTTGGAGGTCCCGTCATGTTATCTTTGAAGTTGCCAATACTATAAGATTTGGTTTCAATGACAGCTCGTATTATATTACATAATATGCTTACTGTTTCGCGATAAGACGTAATAAATGTATGCCTTTCGTGCGCATTCTTAAAGACGCAGGATTACACTAGTGTTAAACGAATGTTGTATGTTAAGAAAACAGTATGGAAATCACTTGTTTTAAATTGATGAAGTGCTTTTTTACTTACAACTTTTAGTTTGAATTTAGCCGCCTTAGGTTATCTGATCGCTTGACAAAGTATATAAAGTATTTGTGAAATTTATATCTCTATGACCATTAAAAGGGGCAACAATTTACCAGAAATCGCCTCCTGCTTCTCACTCCTTCTCACTGCTGCTGTGTGCGTAAATAAGCACATTTAGAAAACCTGGGAAAAATGCTTTAAAATAATTGAACAAAAAGCAATTATTGTGGTAACTGGTTTTATCAAAAGGAGATAGGTCTGCAGCAAAAGCCGCGTTATACACAATTAAACCGTCTCCCAAGGGCTGCCACTCTTCGAAACTACTTTGTTAATTTATCTAAAACAATTAGAGGAGTGCGCCACAACACCGGGGAAAGGCAATTCCATTATTTTACGCTCAACTGAAATGTAAACGGTAAATAGCGAATTTTGTAATGAATACATTAAAATTAATTGTTCCCGTTTACAATAAGGGCTAGTGGTACTATCGTGTCCTATAAAATTTTATACGCAACCGCTCGCGCACCTTTGCACAAGATTTAAAAACGTCGACTTTTATTAATAATATTTATAACATGTTTAACCAGTGAATATTTATTTATAACAACTACATTTGTGTATTTACACAGATCAACTTTTGAACCCCTTAATCAAATATCTTCGTCAACTTTCGTGACATTTGCTCGTTGCTAATAAATTTTAACAGGATGAATAAAACTAAAATTAAGATGAAAGAAAATTATACAATAATCTGGATTCTTAAATATATAATAGAAGCTAAGTATATTATAACAAAACTGATTTTCTTTAAAAAATTTCTGGTCAATAATAACATTATCTCTTTTATTAAATGTAACACAATCACCGCTGTGAAATATATACTTGTAATTTAGTGAATGAAAGTTGCAGGCTTATATTTTAGAGTTATAAACTTATGAAACATCCTTTTACTATTTTTCGCTCTTATTAGCTTCTTTTTAGCTCTTCTGTTTGTACTAACTTGTACTAACCGAAGTTATATATATAAACGTGCAGTTGTATGTAGACGATGAAAGACTGTTTTTTTTTTTTTTTTTTTTTGGTGAAAAGTTGCCAAACTCGCAGACGGTTCACCTGATGTTAAGTGAATACCGCCGCCCATAGACATCTGCTACACCTGAGGGTTTGCAGATGCGTTGACAACCTTTTTGGAAATTGGGCTCCGGCTACCTCACTCACCAGACGAAACGCGAAAGTATTTGTCATACTTTCACTTTACACCGGTCTTCTGTGAGGTCGTGGTACTTATCCGGACGAGCCTGCCCATTCGTGCAACAGCCGAGGCTGCTGCGTGGCTCTACCACCGTATAACATCATCTCCTCTGATGGAGATAGCTATGGGCTTATTGTGTTTTGATTTAGTTCCTGATGGCTCTGCATCTTCTTCGATAGCTTAATATCAAGTATAGGGTATAACCAAGATTAATTTCACAACAAAGCTAATGCAAGGGTATATCAAACATGGCCACGGCTTATTATTGCTCAAAAGCTATCGTAATACTTGTGCGAAGCCCGTAAGAATATAATGAATCGTGAACGAACAAAACTAATTTGCAACTCGCTTCTCGGGAACTCGTGAAATCCGTTCGAAAGCGCAAAACGGACGTCGTTGGGGAATTTTCTAATTACGTTTTCAAAGACACCTCGTTTGTTGAACATGTGACATGCGAGTGAAAAAGGTCACATACGGAAAATTGGAAATTCAGTCGGTATTCCTAACAGTGGCGCTCCGGTGGCCAGGACTGTGCCTCCTGATTTTCCCATTAACGTATCTCATTTGTGCGCTTCCCTCCGAATTGCCGCAGATCTATGCGGGATGAAGTTTCACTACGAACAAAGAGCTATGAATATTGATACATACGCATATAACAGTTCAGTTTTGGCAAAAAAGACGTGTCTTAAATTTTTTGTAATTTTTTTAAAACATTGCCCTTACTTTAGAATAACTTTATCCTTTGTTGTAAGGACGTTTTACAAACATACATTTCGCCCAGATGCGAAACAACTCTCTATGGGTGACACAAAAAGTTGTCCCGTATGGGAATCGAACCCACGACCCCCGACGCCGAAGCCAACACCTTGGCAACTGCATCACGGAATCAATCAGCCGCAAAAGAAATACATTATCTGTGGAAATTTCAACGGTCTAACTATCAACGGGTCATGAGATACAGCTTGGAGACAGACGGAAAGATAGACAGACAGCGGAGTCTTAGTAATACGACACGGACATTCGTTTCCTGCAGGATGAACTCGACAAAGTCTCGCAATGGTGTCATCACAACAAAATGTGCCTAAGCCTTAATAAGTGTTACCACGTAAAGTTTAGTAAGAAGAAGCACTCAGCTTCTAAAGTATTATATTGATGGTTTACCCTTAGCCGAGTTGACTGCTATTAGAGACCTCGGCGTGACAGTTGATAACGCCCTAAACTTTCGCAGCCATATTGACGGAATCATTGGCAAAGCATCTCGTCTCTCAGGTTTTTTATCTAGACAGCTGAACGCATTTAAAGATCCATCGGTCCTGATTCCTGTATATAATAGTGTAGTGAGAAGTATTCTTGAGTATTGTGCCTCAGTTTGGAATCCAGGATACCAGATTCATTCTGACAGATTAGAAAAGATACAAAAACGATTTTTATATCAACTATCTTATGACACCTATAAATGCAAATTACTTCCAAGCTATGAAACAAGACTTGAGTACTTTAAAATGGACACACTGTATAAAACACGAAAATATTGCGACGTTTTATTTCTGTATAAGATAGTTAATGGCTTTGTCGATTGCCCCGAAATCTTATCTAAGATCAATTTTGTTGTTCCAAGGATTATTCCTTGGAACAACAAAAGTTATCAAATAGAAAATGTCTTTCTTTACCTTTCTGTCGTACAAACATCGGGCAACACTCACCCCTCTATCGAATGATATCGTCTTGTAATGCTATGGGATTCAACTTTGATCTGTTTTATGGTTCTTTAGCCTCTGCTAAAATACTGATTCGAGAGTTTTATAGTAAAGCAAGTTAAGTTAGTTAAATATCTTAATTTTAATTGTAGTTTTTAGTATAGAACGCTGTGTTCACTTTTTTAGAATATGCATTATATGTATTCCTATATTAATTTTCTTTTCCTTATTAAATGTAACATTCAGTTTGTGAACCAAATAAAAAAAAATTGGATCCCGTTTTATCCTTTGGGTACAGAGCTCTAACAAGTGCGCCGCGGTTACTTTACTCACAAGACGAAACGCAGAAGCATAACACTTTTTACTTTACGCCGGTTTTCAGTGAGTTCGTGGTAATTCCCCAGACGGACCTGCCCATTCGTGCAACAGCAAAAACTGCTTCGTGGCCCTACCACCGTATAACATCATCTCCTCTGATGGAGATAGCTATGGGCTTATTGTGTTTTGATTTAGTTCCTGAATGGCTCTGCATCTTCTTCGATAGCTTAATATGCATGCCCTGCCTTTTGGTCGATTTTGCTTCCTGGAGACAAGAATACAACTGCGGCAAAGACGTTGAAAACAAAGGTCACATCATAGCCTCGGTTATGATCGAAAATTTAAGAAAGTCCGAACTCAAAGCGATAGTGATCACCCAGCATTCCCGATAATTCCGATTAATTCAATCTTTACCCTATGAGGTTGAGTTTCCTCCACCTCCTCTAATAATGGTAAACACGCAAAGGCAAAAAGGAAAAATACTGCATGTGCATATTACTCTTGCATGTCAGCATGTTGACTATCATGATCTCATCAAATAATTCACGGGGTAAATTTTCTTAATATTTACAATCGTTAAATTGTTAAACAAAAATTTAAATTTTACCTATCCATGCTTTGCAGGCTCACATTACGCAGCCTTTAATTAAGTATTGAACAAAAGCTGGCTATTAAATTTCCTTTAGCGTCTCATTTCGATAGGACATCTGCGCAACCCTATTGCAAAATAATTACCCTAAAGTAAGTTATGCACCCTTTAAACTGCATCAAATTTGGGCAAATAAAGCCTAGTTAAAATATATATTAAGGGGAAGGAGCCACATGGTGAATGTAGAAAGACAATTTCCTATGAGTGGATCACGCCTTTGTTGTCATAGGGGAGATGAGAATATGATATTACGCAGTCCTCTTCGACGACATCGACTTTTATTACTCGAAAGCGGAGAAATTCAAATTAGTTTCGATATTGCAAAGTTAGACATTGCATACGTTTTACACAAACCTATCGGTTAACAGATTTCTTATGATTTATCAATAAATAGTGTTGTGTTTGTTATTTAAGATATTTTCGGTATCGACAAAAATAATCTATGCTTCTCGAAATTTTTTTTACTAATATATTTTTCACCCATTACGCGATTGTTTTAACAATATCCAACAAATCTGTATATGTAGAAAGAAACATTAATAGAATTAAATCACAATGCGAACAAACGGCCACATTTTACTGCGAACTACACACGTCCCAAAACACAGTGGACGCAAATTTTCGTTGATAGCCTTAAAGTATAAATATAGATAAAAATATATATAGTATTAAAAAAACCCTCTACCATTTCGTTTGACCCCGGTTATCGTTTATGGACGACAATTCGTATATTAAAAAAAATCCAACGACGCGTGTCATACGCTCGTTCCAAGCACAAGTGGAATAAATTGCATCGCGTTATGTGGTTCAGAAGGCCGTCAACGAAAACACTCGAAGCGCCACGCGCCGTTGGAACACGAACGGTTCGCAATTATTTCGCCCGCGGGAAACGACCGGGAAAAAAAGTAATAAACGATATATTTACTCACTAAAAGCAATAGTTGCGTTTAAAAACGATTAGCCTAGCGCAACGACGCGACTGGTGCGCGGTCAAAAGTTATAAAATTTTGGACGAAATCACTGATAGTTGTATTGGAATGGCCCGATATGGTTCCGACATGACCTGTGTGCAAAGCCCTAATTCGATTTTGACCAATTTTTATAGCCCGCGTTAACGTATTATGTGAACACACATTTCACGCGCTCATTTCAACCACCAATAGAGATACTAAGACAAAAAATACTTCGTATATAATTCTTTCGTAATGAGATAAACGTGGAGACATTCGTAAATTTGCCAAAAGTTTTAATTGCCTGATTTAACGAATGTACATTGGGTCGAAACAAAATTTCGAATTAGACAGTTACCCTCCGAGAAGGCATAGAGGGAGTAAATTTCCGTGAGGATAGAGCGAGACTTTCCTCGCAATTCCAATCCTTAAGTCTCACATGAGAGCCGAACTGTATCCGAGCAATTACTTTCCTTTTAGGCAAATTAACAAGCCGGCTGTAACAATCGAAATTCAATCCAGCCAAATCTGTATGTAAATGTATTGTAATTACGGTGCCGATATTCGTATTACAATTTCTATGTTGATTAGCCGTGTAACGGTGAAATTTACGCTCACTAACTGTTGTTTCTGTTGCATAATTTACTCTGTGTGCAGCACTAATAGTATTGTTATTCTATCATCATCCTTTTGAAAATGACATCCATTGGAACATGTTTATTATCTATTTTAAATAAACTATTATAAATAAACTCATATATAGACTGACTTAATACCAACAGTATTTTCCAGCAGTGAACCATAGAATGATGGAGAGAAGAGCGTTTTGGCTGGATCAGAAAAAACTTAAAACTTAACTCAAAATGTTGTTATTTATTATTTAGGTACTCGATAATTTCCTTCGCCACCCTGCAAATTCCAAAAAGCCGTGCCGTGGTCAATCGGCAATTAAAAATTTTATTCGAGTTCAGTTTGCTCGAGTATACTGATTAAAAGCGAGTGCAATGAGAGAGCCCTTGTGAGAACTATTTAATTCGGAAAATATAAGATATTAGTTAATATTTTATGTTGGTCCTTATAATATTTTATATACGCTAATACCGCTGGTGTTTATTTACGTAAATAACTTATTTTTATTAATAATAATTTGTATATCTATACAGATAAATAATATTGGCAGTGTCTTTTTGTAATATCAAAATAACCACTTTTTACTAAATGCATATGAATGTATATGAATGTATACACGGTACATATACCAAAATAACATTTTTTACAATTTTTGTCTGTCTCTCTGTTTGTTCCGGCTAATCTCAGAAATGGCTGGACCGATTTGCACGGGACTTTTATTGACAGATAGCTGATGTAATAAGGAGTAACTTAGGCTACTTTTATTTTAATATTTTTTTTATATTGAATTCCACGCATACGAAGTCGCGGGTACAGCTAGTAATAAGAACAGTACTTAATTTTTCATGTCGTTTCATTATTTTCTTTTATAAAGCTATAAAGCTATAAATAGTTTTCAGTTCTTTATCTGTGTGTTACATCCACTGTTTTGAAATAAGGCCCTAAGCATTTCCACCGTAACATCCGCACAAAGGCGAACTGGACTTCCACGACGGAACTGGCTCTTTGTTGGGAACCTTTCGATCACTTAAAATAAATTACAAATCCCTCGCGCAATTTCACACCCCTTGCAGGCTCACTAATTGGACCAAAATACACTTAAATTTTCTTTGTATCCCGCGTAATTTTAGCTTTTCGTGGGGTCAGCGGACCACCCAGTGACAATTAATGGGTTAGGACCCTGCTTGCTGGTGGTGTCAAATTTAGTTTCTTAATGAGTCGAATATTTGCCGTGGTATTTGAACTCCTTCGAATATTTATTACATTGTGGAATCCGAAACAAGTATGTCCAAAATTTTATTTAAACAAAATGTATTTTGCATTAATCAAAACAATGTTGAATAAAATTTAAATGCATGATAAAATATAATATACATTCTGCATAAGTTGTTATAATGATAATATTAATGCTCGGCCTTGAGAACACAACAGGAACTTTACTTAATTAAATACTTCAAACATGTTATCTATTTCCAGTGAATTATTTACAGTGTATGGCTTATTAATTTAAAAACAAATGGGAATTATGAATAAGGCGTTTCATTTTTATATCTTAACCAAATTATTTGTTTATAACCTTTTATTCTTATATACCATTCATGTAATTAATGTTGATGGATGAATATATTTTTAGATATGAATTATCCTATTCTATTTTGTGGGGTCCATAAGAGCAAATTAATGAATAGTAATTCCCATAAACTGGTATCGAGGACGACTTTGCCATATATTGCACGAATCAAGAAATGCCCATTTCACTCCCCCATACATATCTATATGCTCGGGCGTTTCAGTTATTTTAACTTGCAATATATCTGGGTGTCGCTTTACCATATGGAATGTCTGGTCGATGTACATTCATTAGGGCACCCTGCCCTCTCTAACATTCACTTGCACTGACTCTATCCAAATGTCCGCATCATTGCCGCTTTGCAATTATGATAAATGTTTTACATGCCTACAAACAATGTTTAGTTATAGTTTAACTTACAGAATTTTTATTACCACATTCATCATTTGCTTTAGATGATATCTTGCATGTACTATATCCCATCACACAACATCACTTGCTCGGAAACGACGACACTGCAGTGATTTTTCACGGTCCTTCTTGGGAGTCGGTATCTTCGCTAGTCGAAACGGGTTTGGCGGTCATATATCGATGGTTACGACAAAATCTTCTCACCCTCAATACAAAGAAAACAACTTACCTATGTTTTCATAAGACCTCCATTTCTGCCCCGAAAAATGACATCAGAATTAAAATCCATGATAATGAATGCAACATGAATTCTCCCTGCCTCTGTGAATCATTGACACGGGAATCCTACACGAAATATCTTGGAGTTCATATGGACGAAAACCTTAGGTTCAAAAAGCACATACAATCATTGTCGGGCCGAATTCGCAAAGTCGTCCACATAATGCGTTATTTGAGCAACCTAACACCTGTCAATACCTTGAAGACTGTCTATTATGTGCTTTGCCAGTCCCTCATAAGCTATTGCATAACATGCTGGGGTAGTGCTGCAAAAACGCATATGATTCAAGCGGAGAGGGCGCAGCGTTCTGTACTTAAAGCAATGCTACACAAACCGTATTGATACCAGACCAGCCAACTGTACGAGGACGCAAAAGTATTAAGTGTTCGACAGGTCTATACATTTTGAAAGTATCACTCAGTACATAAATCAATATTAGCCAAAGAATATAATCTAATAACCAGTCGTAGAACTTACAAAGTCACTACGCTAGTCAACAAAAGTTTCGCACAAAGGTTTGGTAACTTCATTAAATTTAATATATATAACAATGTAACAAAATATTGTAACGTAAAAGAAAAAACATCCAAAAAAGTAAAATTGTTATTAACTAAGTGCCTCAATTCCCTTACATATGATAGAACTGAAGACCTGGTTTTGAATATACAATGATAAATATTAAGTATTAAGTATTAATAATAATATTTTTATATTAGTAATAATATCCTTAATAATAATAATATATATATATATATATTATTAAGTATATTTACATTACCTATATATATTTATAAAATATATATTATATATATTACATATTGATTTTAATGTAAATAATTAAGCTTTGTCATTTTTAGTCTACTTTATATATAAGTTTCTTGATTTTTAATGTGTAGTACTAATTAGTAATTTTGTAAGAGTAATTTTTAATTTGTATAATTTGCTATTCTAATCTGACCATTATATACGAATAATTATGTCATTTCGTATCTCGGTTTCCTCGATACAGGCTTGCCTAGTGAGGAAACCAATGGAAATCATATTTATTCTGAGTGTTTCAATCCGTCGTCAGCAAAATATTTTGATTTGTTTTATTTTTATTTTCTATAACAACTGTGTTTTTTATTTTGCTGTAATAAAAATATTTTTCATTTTTTTTTTCATTTTCATATATATAGCGTCCTGCACAATCAAATATGCCACATTTTCAAACCCACCAATAAACGTTACTACAGCTGGTGTTACTGCTTCTTTTTTTCTCTCTTCTCTGGTTCTTGTAGCTCTGATGATCCTAAGGATGTATGCGTGTTTTCTGAAACATGGCAATTGACCAATGGCGATGTTACTGTTGAGAATATGATTTTGTATCTTGTAACATTGCTATTGTTTTAGTTACATCCAGCAAGAAAGCACTTATTTGAGGTACTCTTTTATTCAAGACTTCAAGTATCAAGATCCTTACTTAACGTGACCATTTTCATTCCTGAAGTGAGATAAATAAGTCATGAAGTCTCTGGCGTCATTTAAAATAGCAAATCATATAGCATTTTAATAAAGCTCTTCTACAGACCGCATATACTAGTACGTATAAAAATTGCCGCGCTCGACTCGACCGCGCTGACACAGAAAATCCAGTTCTACATTTTAACTAGTCCAAGAGTATTGCATCCGCCCATAATATCCAGTGCGGCGGCAGCAGATGACGCGGTCATAATGCAACACGCTGTACATAGCTGGCGTTTATGCGTGGACATAGTTTCTTTATGTATTTAATTTGAACACCGATGGCCGCACGCATAATGGCGGCAACATGTCGCCGCGGTTTGGCGAATGTGCGCATCCATGAAACGCGAAGATATAAATTGAAAACTGGAAGTGTCATAAGCCATCAACAACAATCGCGAGGTTGAAGTTTGATTACCAAGCTTTGATAATATGGACTCGCCATACAAAAAATATGAATACTTACATAATAAGACAGCTGTCGCTTCGCATTTAAAAATAAAACTCGTGAGTAGGTACTTGCCCAAAACTTTGTCAGCAGGTTCTCTGGATCGTTAATCATCCTTACTAATATTATAAACACGTAAGTTTGTATGTTTGGATGGATGTTTGTTACTCTTTCACACAAAAAGTACTTAATGGATTTTAATGAAACTTTACAATAATATACCTAATACATCATAATAACACATAGGATATAATTAACAAAGATCTTATGTGAATTGTCCAAAATATAACAATAAGTGTCAAGTAGGTAGGAAAAAATTCTGTCATCTGCGAGCTATTCTGGTGTGTAATAAAAAAACTCATTGTTAATTCCTTTGACCACGTGGGGGAAGCCGCGTTTAACAGCATGTCATGTACGTATAATATCCATCTAGTGGAGAGTCGTCCTACTGCGATGACTCTCCTTATTCATCTTATGATGACAGATCCTTCAATTTATTCGCCTTAGGGTGCTAACTAATGGCGAAGTTACGAGGGGATTATGTACGTATTTTTATCAAGAAACATATCTAGTGACTTTATTAACGTAAACTATTATATGTTACAGCGATATCCAGACGCTGAATATCGCAATATTAATTTCATGCATAGTATTTGCTGGAGATAAACTTGCATTGCGCGGCTTAGTCTTTTAACGCAAAGCTCGCCATTATTTTGTCAATTATACCATACACACAATGCTTTTTTGCGATGCCTGCTCCAATCTGAATACAAAGAATACTTTATGCAGGACTAAATTAGAAAGGTAAAGAAACGTCATGCGTACGTATTTCACATCGGTGGTAATCTCGTCCAACATTGTATGAGAATAATTTTTATTTGTAGTAATATTCGAATTTGTAACACGAGGTGGTGTTTAGTTAGCTTCATCAAAGCATCATTAAAAATTATTTATGAAAACTATTAACATATTATCATTCTTAGTTAAGACACAACTGGATCAAAAGTTTTTTGATCGAAATGGGATAGCAAAATCCACTTCACTTCTGTGAAACGAAAGCTCAAATATGAGAAAATGTTAGTAATTAAGAAATATACAAAACTATACTGATGTCCATATTTGGGATACGGACATGTGATCCTAGGATTACGAGTACGTCTTAGGTTATTTCTTCGATAAATTATATAATAAATGCGTAATAATTCACATAACATGTAATCAGGAGTCACTCACAGACCAACCTAGTCCGGCTTGAATTTTTTTAATGTGAATAAACGTTAAAGATTTAATTTAATTCCTTAATTACTCTCTAATTAACGGATATTCTTACTTCAATAAGATGATAAATTATATCATCTTATTGAAGTAAGAATATCCGAATTTGACGAGAAGAATAAGTTTATTTGAATCTGTAATTAAATATGTAAAGATATATATATGATAGATAGATCAATTAGCCTTCTCTACTCGCGAACTTCATGATCTTACATTAGTAAACTTAAGCTTATTCGCCATAAACACGGCATGAATAACTGCGGCCTTAATATAAATAGTCTCTTGTGGTTGGTTAACGATAGCATTTGGTCTACGCGCGTTTGGTTTACACAGGGTAAATTTTAATTATGTGATCTAAAGAAAATTAAGATATCCTCATAAATTTAACACTTTCTTTAAAAACATTAAGTACTTTGATAAATTACATCTAAATTACATCTCAGGCTCGGATTATTTCTATAAAGGTCTGCCTAGTGCTTGACTGTTAATTCTGGGCTAAGTAGCGATGCAGTCGTTGATGGTAAACGAACCAGCTCATTAAAATCCCTTCCTTGAAAACACCCACAGTATAATATTTATTCGAAATATAACATCTTACTCATTTCTGATTTAAGGGGTGTGGACTTTTTAGATTTTCGTTTATTTGTAATCGGGTTAACCTCTTCTTTATCTTTCATTCAGTTTTATTACTTTATTAAGGGAATGATTTATCGCATTTTATCGTTATAACTCACCGCCAAATAATTTGACACAACGCTATTATCATATTATGTTAAATTCCAGTACGCAAAAAAGCTTTATATCTCGTACCGGATCAAAATAACTTTATTTCAATTGACTAGATTGGTTGGATTTTTATAACGCATGAAAAAGACGTCAAATTGCAAATTTGAAGTGACTCAGCTCGGTATTCATATTTATCGATTGACATGGGATCGTATGTGTGTACACGTTAGAGAATCACTTTTAATAATGCCCGCTACAAGACTCGCTTTTTTTCCGTGCGCCATATTGGAGCGGGATGCGTCGCATCGTTAATATCAATTTTATTAAAAAATTTCGCCCCCGAAGCGGAACAAATTAAACGGCATTTTCGCTTCCGCCTTTGTTGCCTCGGCGCCGGGCCGGTTGCAAATAAAAGTTTTGATTAACAACCGCCACTTGGACGGTATCAATCAATTTAATTGGCCCACAATAGCGCGCTCTGATCTGCGTGGTACGCAGGGTGAAATAATTTCAACACTTTTTTCACGTTGACTCGCGAAAAACAATCGACTTTAAATCGCAAAGATCTGGTCGAATCACTTTTATAACTCTCATTGAGGTTTAGGTTTAATTAAAACGTAAAATTAAAAGGTCGCACTTTTTTTTTAATAATAATTAACGCTAATTTTCTCATTTTACTAGCATTTATAAAATTAGCGTCAATTAATACTAGTACTTTATGTGATAAAAACTATTAAATAAGGCTAATTTGTTTAAATTCCCTTTAATTTGCAAATAAAGAAACACATTCTTGTGGCACAGTCTAAATAAGCTAAGCTGAGTCGCTCTACCAGCATGGACTTATAATTTTCATTAACGAAAAGGACGTAAGATCTGTTCTACCGTTTGATGTTCAATAATTTATTATGTAATAAACAACTTCATATTCATTGAGTAAGTATAGAAAACCACATATTATGGACTAAAAAGGCTCATTGAAAATATTTTAAGGCAACATCCATGAGCATGTTTTCACACTTCAGATGATTCACCGCTCTGAAGCAGCAAAGGCGTTTCTAAAGTATATTTCGCACTCGCCGCTCGAATGGGAAATTCAGGAGCATTGCTTGCTTAAACTCAATTTAATTCAAGTCGAAATGACGCAAACAAACGCAACCATTCCACGTATCGTCATAAAGGCTATTTTTATTGCTTACTGTTAACATAAAGTTTATCCGGACTCCATCCCCTAACGTCTAAATGCAATCCGAACGCAGTGGAACCAGAAATTATACCAGCATTTACTTTCAACGATGCACTCAAGATATTTTCAAGAGCGTGCTGCAAAGTAAGAGTTGAAATGTTGGATTATTTTTCTTTAATACAATCTTTTCCGTCCCCCGTTTCAATACGACCTACTTTCTGTACTGACGCCATTATAATAAATGAGCCTAATACGTTTAGAACAAATCATAGTTGCAAAATGAAAGAATTTTTTTGACACTCCGTTAATCTTAGTAGAAATATTCTTACTTTTGAACTATATATATCATTATATATTTCAAGAAATAAGATCTATCTTGTACAATACACTTTTCTTGTTAACATAGGATTATTACGTAAGTAATTAGAGTTTTATTGCTTAGAAAACCCATTTTAATTTTGAAGTCTTCATTAATTGAAATGATTTTTGTCTTCTTGCCAAGGCCCCAAAGAAAAATATTTTTATGCAAGCATTGAAAAAAAATCACTGTTTGCCTAGTACACGCGCTTGGTAATGCATGGTACCTATGATATAATAAATAAATAAACAATAAATGTGATTTATTGATACACATTTAATGGCGCCTTGACTCCCAAACTAGGATATCCTGTATTTCAGGAGCCAATCCGATTCCCTAATTAATGTACACTTTTGTGCCAATAAACCTGAAAAATAAAAACAATGAAATGCCGTAATTTGTTAACACTAACGTATATTATTTTGATTTATATATTATTTTGATTATTATCACGAAAGGAAATGTGTGTGTGCGGATCCTCTCACCATTTCTTAGTGGCGTGTTTCATTTGGAAGAAATTCAATTTATATATGTTACATTTTTCATTTATTATGTTGTATAAACGAGGTGCTAGAAAATTATACCGTTTTCTTGCCAATGAATTTCTTACTACTGCTAATGTACATATGTTTCTTCTTTTCTTTGTGTCTATAGTAATAAGAGTGGTGGGTACATCATCCTTATAGTTTAAAGATTTTAGAGGTATCTAATCACATAGTTTTGAAATCTTGTTATGAGCACTGGAACAGACAGTGTCAAATGCTTTTTGGGGGCCCGAAAAACACCTATACACTTTTCACCTTTATCTAAATAATCAACTATTTTATTTGTTAACACTAGTACTGCATTACCCGTGGAATGATTTGCTCTAAAACCGTACTGATTTGCAGAAAGAATTTTTTTATATTCAAAGTAATTTATAAGTCATTAATTTAATACTTTTCGGTTATTTTAGAGAGAGTACTTAATAAAGGCCTGTAGTTAGATGGAGAGCGTGTATCACCAGACTTATAGATAGGGATAACGATTGATTCGTTAAATGAAGATGGAAATTGCCCTTTTTCCATACTGAAATTAATAAGGTGGTTAATAAGGTCTGAGATTAACACGTTTTCAAATCTTTTTATAAATGATGAAGATATTTTTTTTCACCCTGGAGAGCTATTTGTTTTGAGATTTCTGATATTAAAATATACTTCAGTTAAATATTAATTAATAATCAACTGAGACAAATATATGTAACTATGTTAATGTTTCTAACTTATCTTTCAACGTGAAAATCGCAATCTCAATATCGCAATGAGATCAAAAGTAGTTAGTAATAGAAAATTTGTTTGAGCTATTCATATCATATCGCTGTCACTGAGCTATCGCTGTAACTGTAATTTACATTCGACTTGTTCAGTCAACAACTTTTTGAAGTCATTAGCGTGAATTAAAACTGAATTCAGGGCGTTCCATGGCACGAGATTGGATTGGGCCTTTTATGGGTCGAAATGAATGATTTCACTTCAATCTCATTTTTAAAACGCACGTGTATTGAGCATAAAAGCTCCAGGAGAGCGACCTGTGCGGAATTATTTTCTCTAAATGGATAATTTATATGCCGAACCCGTATCTTTTAGCTTCTACTCGTTTCACTTATTCCGATATTGGACCCCACTAATTTTGTTTACTTATTCATTAAAATGGAGAGCGATGGCCGAATCGCGGAGAATTTCGACGTTTATGGTAATACTGATTTGGTCCGTGTTGAGTTGGAAATGTTAAACTCGTTCCATTTTAAACGACCGGGACGAAGCTAAATATGTACATATTAATCTATAAAAATAAATAAAGTTTTACTTCTGTAATCTTCGTTTAATCATTTGCATGTCACTCTTATACCAATGACGAATTCTTAAATGCACGTGCCGATACAATTGTAGCAAACCCTTCTTACCGTAGTAGCCACCTCAGCTTATATCGCAGCTTCTGCTTTACGAACAGGTGACCTCAACTCGGAAAGTGCCACAACTTTAGAAAAGAGAGGCATGAAAATAAATTTTTACGTATGCTTTTGTGTTTCGTATGCAACTTCTGTGTTGCCAGTGATAACCTATAGAACTGAAACGTTGCCGTTCACTGCTAGTATTAGTAGTCGTATTGTAATACACCACCAAACTAACACTGCTCCTCTGTCAATGGATTATTGACGGATAAGAAGACCTACTAATAGTAACTGTCCCTTTTGTATCACGGTCTTATATCAATAACTGTAAGTATCATTTCACTTGAAAGTTTAGAGTCTTCGAAGATACGTTCTAAAACAAATAGCGCGCAATAACATCGAAACGAGAATGGCGGGAGCATGAAGAATACTATTCATGGGCACCGCATACGATATCCTGCAATATTACTGCAGATTTACGGACGAAATGCAACGGCCCCAGCGCCCCGGCGGTTTGACGGACTGCCGGTTCGCATCCTGAATTATTCATTCAGTTGCCCCGAAAACTTTACCAGATTCCGCGGCGCCCCAACCAATATCGCTTTGTTTAACAGTTTATGAAATTCTACTTCCGCCAATATCTGCCCGACTTTCAACAGCTGTGTTAAATGTAAATAAACGTCTGGGATTTATCGCTTTTCTTTTTAATTCCAATAAAGAATTTCCTATTCGGCAATCGACTTACTAAACTGTACAAATTGTATTTCATCTTTATTATCTTTTCTTGATGAATTTTCTGAAACTTTGTCAATAATTGAGCTATGATCTTTGTCTTGTTTCCTAATAGATTCAGATCGGCTAATCCGCTTTACTAATAAGTCCGCCGTCGGCCACGTGCCTTCGTGCAACATCAGTTACGTTCGCCGGCACACGAATCGGTCCGTTTGCGAAGAAAAATGGCGGCCGTTCGCCCGTCTGCATCTGCATTCCGTTTTCGAAAATCACTCGAAAAAGAGCCGGGAATCCAATATCGGGAGGCACTGGCAGGCGCGGACGCCGGCGTAATTTTTTCCACCGCTTCATCATATGTCGGAGTGGCCTTTCGATTTAAGCAATTCTGGGATCGCTCTCATTGTGGCGTCTGGTAGGGCGTGCTAAATGTTTTATGCGGCGCGGATGAAAAGTGACGTATCATCGATATTCGGAGACGCATTGGTTCGCGCGCCCCGACCGTGTCGCTGCGCTGCTTCAACGTTCGCCTTTTTGCCATACGATAGATTTTATACGACGCGATTCGCGTTATGTCCATTGTTTGATTAGCGATCGGCGCCCGTCGCGTTTAGGCGGAATCCGCTCTGTGATATTTAACGCCGACGGTGGCACAGCGAGCCACTTCGTCGGCCTCCGTCCAGAATCTAAATTGCGGTATTAACTTCGTAATTAAGATAAATATCAGCGATAGGAGCCGGGAGCTACGTGGTAGTGCTGTCACCCCGCCTGGAACTTGTTAATGACGAAAAAAGTAAGCGCGCCCCCTTTGATGATTAGGAAAGCCGTAGTTTATAATTCTATAATGCTGCTCTGAGAGAACAAATCTACACCGTTTTGTGTTCAATACAATTAGGAATGAATTTCCTAATGTGTTTTTAAAATTAAAGCATCCAGACGTTTACTTTAAATACTCTATACACTGAAAATGTCATGGAATACAGGTGTATTCAGCAAATATTTAATTGACTCATTAAATTATAAGAAATTATCTATGTAAATTAATTAAACAAAAAAATATGTCTAATCTAAAGTACTAGTGTATAACCTTTTGATTAACAAAAGCCTAGCTTTTGTTAATACAGACATTACAATGTGTTTAAAACAAGAAAAAAGAATAAAGGTTTTAAAACTGTTTTATAGCTAAAAATAAACAGTTAACGGCACGATAACTAAATAGTTGCCCGCGTCTTACCTAAAAATTAAACATGGTTTCCTTACGCATGTATGGCATCCATGCAATAGAGGATATCCCATGCGTTATGATTCTGCGATTATATCCGATCGAAATAATTTTAGTTATAACACTGACCTAAATACCATAATTGTTCTGCCTTGGACTTTTACGAATGATTTATAGCCTTCTTTACTGCCAGGGTTTCTTCAATGCCCTATGCTCATGGCAACTATTCTTACGTTTAAGCGGACAAAATAAATCTCGCATATAGGTACTCTTCACTAAGCAAATGCTATGTTAACTAGATCAATGGGTGTTGTGTTTGCCTTTTACATTCCATTGCGGTCTTAGGGAACGAAGACGGACTGCATTCAAGCGATTTCTAATGGTTTGATCACTCACTAACACGCCCGAAGAGCGATGAAGCCAAGTAAACATAACCACCGCGTTTGTTGTAGGATTCCGTGAATCAATTATTTACAACGATGTGAGATCGTACCTAGCCTTACCTTGCATTGCACCGTGTCTTTATGCACGGTGTCAATGATGGAATAACGCAAAGAAGAGATTTTTAACATTTTGCATGTGGCCAGAGTAATAGCTACACCACGATTCCCGTGATCAGATTCCAACTCTTCGCCGATTTAGTGAAGTTATATCTTTATAACAATCCTTGGACTCATAAGATGAGAGAAATTGTACTTGGTTTGAAACCCGTTTAATTATATACGAAAAAGTGTTTCCTATATAATTCAACGGATCAGGAGATTTTCAACGTTGAACTGAAAAACTAAAAAAATCCGTTTTAAAACTTGCGAAATTAATAAATTAATAAAGATTTTTTTTTTACTTTTACGGTTTTAAAGTATTACTGCTTTGATTGATTCGTAGATTATTTTCATGTATGTATATAATATAAACTGAAGTTAAATGCCGGTATGCTTAAAAGTGGATTTGAAGGAGACACCTTCGAGCTATTTAACTATTTTGAAATGAAAGAATGCAACCTATGTCTTTAAAATTAAATAAGATTAAAACAATATCATATCGATACCATGAAAAAAGTATTAGATTTGAAAGTATTTGGTTATTAAGTATGATAGCGTATCAAATCAAATCCAATTATTATAAGAACTTTTCTTCTTTTCAGTAACTACCACTGGTAATGTCACTCCAAGGGAATCAACGAAACTATCAAAGTAAATTCCAAGAGAAAAATTTCGTACGAGACAAACGCTTTCATGTTACTAACTTCTTTGGCGATATATCTCAGTAGTATCCCCGAATGAGTTGGCAATAGAAGTTTTCTATCTGTGAGCACCTCTTAGGGAGTAGAGAATTTAAATTGAGCATAGCACAGTCATTTCAATAAGCGGCTTGGCTCTCAACGCTCGTTTTATATTCGACGCCAATTGTTTGTTTTCCACGCAAAATGCTCCCTGTATTGGGATTTAAAAAATCTTTTTGGGTTAACATGGATACGACTGTCATTTTATTACGTTAGAAAACTGAGTTACCTATATCATAATGCAAGAAACAAAAAGCCTAAAAATTGTACAAAGTTCACCGACCGTACATAGCCTTCATATTTCCAATATATATCATCGTAATTTATGTAAATATATTCACAAACAAAATTTGAAGACAATTAGAAGTTTTTTTTTTTTATGTCAGACGCCGGCAAGTGCGCCAGCGGTTCACCTAAACAACAGAGGCGAATGCCAGGAAAATCTAGTAACTTTCGACATAACACAGAATAAGCAATCCTGATATCCAAATGGAAAATCCAGTGTAGGTACAGGTTGTACCTGAAACAGTTCTGTTACACTTTGCGACTTACCTAATGCTAAGCGATGTCCGCCACCCATTGATATATGCAACACCCTTAGGGCTTCTAATGCGTCGCCTACCTTTTAATCAAGTGAACACCAGACACAAGTGAATAAAGTGAACAACACCAGAAACTCAAAAGTATAACACTTCAACTTCACGCCGGTATTATCTGAGCTCATGGTACTTAACCGGACGGACCTGCTCATTCGTGCAACAGTAAAGACTGTTGCGTGGCCCTACCAGAGTCAAATAATTTATATATTATATAATAATAATGTATATATATATATATATATATATATATATATATATATATATATATATATATACTAGCGGACCCAACAGACGTTGTGCTGTACACACGACTTACATCCGACAACTTATAGATAAAATAAAAATAAATCGTAGTGCTACGAAATGTGAATCTAAATAATTCTGGAATCGACTTGAAGACACACAAAATAATTCATTAAAATCGGTCAGGCTGAAAAAAGTAGTTCCCAAAGATGAGTTTTTCTTTCATCTACTAATTTTAGACCTTGTTTCCACATACTCGATTTGAATTCTTGGCTTTAAAATATAAGTCGACATTCATTTTAAGGAAAAACTTAGAAATAAAGGGTGTTATGGTACTCGATATAATTATTATTAAGAAGCGTAAATATTTACGACATAATGGTCTCATCTGTGAGATACCAACTGCTTACACATGACCACATTTAACATGGATTGCTTGAATCGGCTATGACCAAGCTCTATTATCTCTAAAACATAATGCATGTAATTTTTTTATTTGGATTTATGAACTACTATGAGGTAAGTTCTGAACCTTCATTCATCTGAATTAATACGTGCTGAGTTACAGATCCACCGTACAATACCTAGGTTTTGGTTAATGTTATTCGTGTTTTCCAATATACTCGTATTTACTACTTTGACGCACAGTTGGGTTGGGCAAAAAATTTCTCGACCAATTTCTTCACCAACCAATTTTCGCCGACAGTATTTCGATTGAAACTTAGAAATCGGCCAAATGCGAGTCGGGCTCGCGCACGAAGTGTTCCATTACTATTATCTATAAAAAGTAAAAAAAAATCATGTTTTTTTTAGTATTCGTTGTTATAAGCGGCAACAGAAACAAATAATCTGTAAAAATTTCAACCGTCTAACTTTTACGGTTCATGAAATACAGTCTGTTGACAGATGGAAAGACAGACACTGGAGTCTTAGTAATGGGTCCCGTTTTATTCTTTGGGTACGGAACCCCTAAAAGCTCAATGCTATATATGCTCAATGATCAGCTTTATTGCAGCTCATCTGGTGGAGTAAACTATCAATGATAAGTTTTACTCCACTTACTTATTTCAATTAAAATATTATAAACATCGTAATGTAATAAAAATAATACTTTAAACCGATACGTGAAAACTCGCCGTATCTATACTTCGCTAACGAACCAAAAATCCGTACAACACTGGCTGAATACAGTTCGTAAATCTTAACTTTCGTCGGCAATCTTGGTGTATAAAATTGTTTTAGAGTTGGAACACAACATGTAGGCGCATCGATACCAATCCAGTAGGTATCGGCGGGTGATTCACAAAACACATCGCTCTGATTTATATGTCTGGCTGCACTCGAGAACTTGTTACTCGCGAAAGTATCCCCGCGACGGTTACTATACCTTTATTTATCAATTTTGGTCGTGTAAATTTCCTAATAGTTAGACTGAAAGACGGAGGGAATTCGTGCTAAAATGTTTTACATTCATTTCTAAATGAAAACAATTTATATTTTTTTAAAACAAAAGTTTCCGAGCAAGTTCAACTTTTAGAAAGCACTTAGAGCCAAATTTACATCTGCATAAATTTTAATTTACATACACCCTTAACCATAATAAATAGGCATTTATATAAAGTGAGCTGGTTTTGCGATTCATTCTTTTCAAACGACTCTCGAAGGGAGATTTACATGGATAAATTTTTTAAACTATCCACGCATCCGATTCTTACTAAGGGCATAATAGCAACATCAATTTCAATTTCTAACAATAAACATCATCAAAGAAGGATTGGGCCAGTTGACGCTCGTATCTGCATATACAGGGCGGATTTTATACACGACTGATATATTAACAGAGCATATGCAGAATTTTATTCTAAATCTGAATCTGGCACGTACTTGTGACCTCATTTTTTTTCAAAGATTATTTTAAATTTTTCAAACATTATGGACACCTTAAGAAATTCCCGGCTCAATACAATAACATATTAACGAGCACTAAAACTGTTCGCTGAACGCATAATTACAAAAACGCTTATCAGTAGGGTGACCACTCTTAACGGGATATACAAACAATGTTTGAACTGATATTTTTCTGGTAAACATTCATATTTTTTTTAGTTATTGAATGCTCAATTAACATTATGTCAAAGTCTGTACTTCGTCTAAAATCACTCTGTACTATTGCGAAAACAAGTTTATATTTCGCGAGACTTAAGACTTTACTCTATTTGGTACTATGACATCTACTAGTTTACATCACAGCTTGGCGCGTTTAAAATCTGTATAAAAATTTTCTTAAAACTACTGAAAGAAATACACTCATTTCTCTTAGTAATGATCAAATGACGACTTTTTATTTATTGTAAAAATAACATGAAAAACCGTAATGATTTTACGGTGGTAGGACCACGCAGCAGCCTCGGCTGTTGCACGAATAGGCAGGCCCGTCCGGGTATGTACCACGACCTCACAGAAGACCAGCGTAAGGTGGAAGTATGACAAATACTTTCGCGTTTCATCTTGTGAGTGAGGTAGCCGGAACCCAATTTTCAAGAGGTTGTCAACGCATCTGTAACCTTCGGGTGTAGCAGATGTCCATGGGCGACGGTATTCACTTACCATCAGGTAAACCGTCTGCTCGTTTGGCAACTTTTCACATAAAAAAAACGTAATGATTACCATAACAGTTAGAGTCGGAACTTTATACACAAAGAAACATACAATTTAATTGATAATTCGGTCGCTTATTTAAATTTATACTACGATTTTATTGACCATTATACCCGCACAAACAACGCATAAACATACGGGTTCGAAGCTATTGAGAACCGATATCTATTTAAGTAACTATTAAAACATTGTAATCCACCAATAAATCTTTGTTAACATGCTATACGCTTCTGGTTTTTCACAGATATTTATTATGCGTTCAGTTTACGGTATTTAATTTAAAATATGCCCCCAGCTTTAAAACGTACGACAATTTCCAATACACCCTAGAGCAGAAAAAGTATAAATGTAGCTTTTTGTAATGGAAGTTTCATCTTAAAACTTATAACTATAAATTATGTAATGAAATTTAATATCCTATAATTATATATGGAATTTAACATCATATGATATAAATTGTCCAAACTATTTTTTTAAGGCTGGTACATTAACATTCTGAACAATTTGTCGTGATTGACAGACGGATGTAACGTAGTCTTAAAAAATTAAGATTACAATATCGTTTCACACGTACAATTTAAAAAGTAATTTCAAAAATTTGTTATATCGAAACATTCTGTCGCTTGAAATTCGAACGTTAGTTATAAAATCGAGTGAGATCATCAATAACATTAAATCATAGAATATAGCAATGTTGGCTTCTAATGCGTCACATTAATTTGCTTATCGCGTCGTAGTCGTCCCGTGTGGTGGCGCGGTTTGGCAAAGCACCAACAACGGGTGTCGGATATAGTCACTTGGTACTTTTGATACTTATCCACTTTATTTATTTCCCGACGTGAATCTGAAAGCTTTAAACAAACCGGCGGCTAACGTCGCATTGCCAAAGCCACCGAGACAAGGACAAGAAAAGATATGTAGAATTTTAATTTGCTTTATTGTCCGCCTATTTCAGTGTATCCAAAACATAACTGATTTCATATTAAAAATATGTTTACAAATATTTATTCATATCATTGGTGTTTGTAGAAAATAATAATAATTGTTTGTAGACTAATTATCAATTCAGTTGTAGTAATTGAGATTCATTGAGATTCACGAAGATAATGTAATTCTTTTCTTTGAATACATCGCTAAAGTTTATTTTCAAATAACAATATTTTTAAATATTTTTTTTTAATATTTTTTTGCAATTGTTGTTATGTATATTAATAATCTGTTTTTGTTAAATTATAAGTATATGTTATTATTATTGTTGTTAAAGTCGTCATTTATCGATCTCTCCAAGTTTCACTGAAAATCAGCAATCGCAAAATTTTTTTTTGCGATGTAATGCTGAGTGGTGACCTTTTTGGTACATTGATTTGAAGTTGTAATTTATAAATTTTTATTGTTATTTTTATTTTGTTTTTATTTTATGTTTTGTTTGTCATGTACTAAATAAATATTTCTTTCTTTCTATTTTCTTTCAATTAACTATCATCTTCTTACCTCACTCATAGAAAATATCGCTAATTATAATTTAAAATGCATATAACTATAGTCATGAATAGGGATCCAGTGTGAAGTGCCATCGTCGTACCTAGTAGTAGCCTAGTCATAGTAGTGAAAACAACAGAGGCGAATGCCAGGAAAATCTAGTAACTTTCGACATAACACAGAATAAGCAATCCTGATATCCAAATGGAAAATCCAGTGTAGGTACAGGTTGTACCTGAAACAGTTCTGTTACACTTTGCGACCGCAAATGGAAACGAATTATTAATAGTAATTCGTTGAATTTAAGAATACGCGATATAATTACTGTTTATAAATTACTTGATTCTAGATTTTTTTGGTTACTTTTAGTTGAATAAAGTAAATTTAAACCTAAAATGACGGAAACGACTAATAGTACGTCAAAAAAATCATCTCCGATAAAGGACAATGGCGAAATCTTATGTAAGAAAAAATTAAGCGTTTAAAAAATTGATATTCAGGTTTCTAAATATAATTATATTTTCCACTATTTTTTGGCACATTAACTTCAGTTGTTAAACTATGTATAAAAATATGTGTATGTATATGCTCAAAAAAGTCAATTGAGTTGTTAATAAACAACTCAATTGACTTTTTTGAGCTCCATTTTGGTTTCATAAGTTTCCGAGTAATGACTAATGACCAGGGTTGGATTTTATTGTAATTATAGTATTTATAATATAATTTAATGCTTCGTACTATATACTATCCATATTTAGGGAGATATACTATAATTTTGTTACTTTACATAAAAGATCAATATAAATGCCAATCCAACATTAAATGAGGTTTATTGGGTTGTAATAGCGTTGTAATGTTTTCAAGAATACAAAGTGGATATTACTATATGTCATTGTCAATTATTACTACGAATTATTTTTTCTATACTTAGCTTGTGGAAGAGTATCTTTGCATATTGCACTATGAGGTAGGTAATAGAATTCATAGATGTCTAATAGTAAGACTAATTTCCTAAGCTAGGATAAAAATAAATATAATCCAAAGACGCCATTTAATTGTGTTGTGAGGCCATCAAAGATGGTAAAAAATAGGAATTTGTACTGAATTTATTCCTACTCAGGATATGTTAAAAAAATGAAATTCCAAGGTTGAAACTAATGTTGAAGAATTGATAAACTTGGAGGAGGAGTAAATTGATTCCTGTAAAAACAAAATAATAAAGTGTACTATAATTTATTTTACAAATAATATCCTTTTCAATTTTTTGTACTATCTATTTCATCATGCCTAAATCCAATCCTGCTTTTGACATTGACATGTTAATTTGCACCAATCTGTCATTTATTATTCAATGTTCACTGCTTTTTTGCCTTGTGTACTTATAAGAATAAGATAAATGTGATTTACCAATTTTTATACAACCCATACTGCATATCGGAGTCAGATTTTGCTTCGCTACGTATTGCCATTTGCCCAAGGACTTCGATTGTTTGCTTGCACGGCGACCTTAAGCTGTTACGTTGGACTATTGGATGTGCTTTAATATTTCGATTAGTTGTTAGTTTGGGTAAATGTAAATAACTTTAACTCCGACGTAATTCAATTAAAATAAATTTTAAACGATAGAGAAAAATCTCTAATGAATTAATCAACAAGCAGAATTTGGCGGTCGCTTATAGTTTTCGAGAAAAAAAATATTTAAAACTTGTTTTTTGTACTAAGAAATCCACCATTTTATTCGTTTGACTTCAAAAGTTCTTTACACAGTTCTGCCAACATGATAAATATAGGAAGCGGGCGACATCATACACGTATCGATATTCCGATTTTTTAAATTTAATGAGTCACAGAACCGACACAGAGCGAATCCGACTCGGATAGATTAGGTTAGAAGGTTAAGGCGGGAGCGGAGCTTTAACCTTCGATGTTAGGTTTTTTTTTTTTTTATGACCACCAAGAAATACGAGCTGAATTGACATATTGACAACAAAAAATGGCGGATTTCTATAGTAAAAATCACACTATTTCATTATTTATTTTTTCGAAAACTTTAAGCGACCGCCAAATTCTGCTTGTTGATAAATTCATAAGTGAGTTTTCTCTATCGTTTAAAATTTATTTGATTTGAATTACGCCGGAGTTAAAGTTATTTACATTTACCTTAGTTTGTTTACTATTGTTAAAATAGCGACACGAATCCTGTGTATCAACTGCAACATATGTGTTAGTAAACTATTTTGTTATCCTGCCCTGGTGCACAATACAAGAGCCACAGCTTTACTCTGCTGTTGGATATACCCACAAATCTTATTTTATGCAACTTTTTTTACTATATTGCTATACATGATGTAAAATAATATAGATCATAGAATATCGATCAGTCACAGCCCATGGAGTTATTATAATTTTCACTATTTTGTGCATGGAAATATTAGCCGCAAGTGTTGTTATTAGTGGGTTGATATGATTACAATAAAGTGTATTTATAGTGAATCATATTCATTTTACGTAATAAATTTTTTACAGGTATATAAATTATGTTGTAGACCAGAAATCAGAAGAATGATTGGTAATGATTGAAATGAGTAAAATATTGCTTTACTAAAACCTTTTTAACTAATATTGTTAGTAACAGTTTGGTACATTTAACTCATTTTAGACCATTTGGATTGGTTCATTGCAAAAATATCATATAAATAAATATTTTAAATTCTGTTGACAGCTGTAGCTGTTGATCGTTAAAATAAGTAATCACAGTTACTTATATTCATGATTATCTTTGTTTAGTTTATTTACGGTAAATCTAGAACAACATTCTTAACTTAAAAATACTGTACTTGAACATTCAGAAAACTTGTTTAAAATACTATTAAATTTTACAGACATTTATTTTCAGATTATGTTAAATGATCATGTTTGCATTGCTTGTTAGGTGCGCACTAAAAGAGAAGTTGAACGTGCAAACCATTTGGATTATGTCAGAGCCCAACCTGAGGTTACAAATGAACCACTGCAGGTGCAGCAACCATCAGGAAGTAGTGATAATTTGATTCAACAAAAGTGTTTTTTTATGTGTTAATAACTGTATACTATCTAAGAGGGAGTTCTGATACAATCTTATAAGAGGCAAAATTAAATCACGGTATACTTCCGGAAGGATATATATGGAAGTTTTAGAATATTATCGTAATTGAATATAACATTCACATTAACACCCGTTTTCATTAACATTCATATTTATCCCAGTTACTAAAGATAGACAGCTTTCATTTTGAATCTCCTAGTAACATATTAAGCTTACCTTTCTTCAACAAACTACCATAACTCCATAACTAAACTGAACTGTAATAACAGGTATGTTATAGAAAATTTAAGTCACCAATCTACCACTCAATCATTGGTTTTGACCAATGACTAGGTATGGGTTGAGTCTGATAAAAAAATGTCCTATTTTCACAAAACTAATACCGCCCAAAGACTAACGTTACCCAATCCAACGATCATATTTCAAAAACCTATCAGTTCCATGAGCGAAAAGCTGTTATAAATGTCAAATGCATTGATATAAGCCCAATTTTCAAAAGGTTGTCAACGCATTTGCAACCCTCGAGTGTAGTAGATGTCCATGGGCGGCGGTATTCACTTAACATCAGGTGAACCGTCTGCTCGCTTGGCAACCTTTCACATAAATAAAAATATATTATATAGACAAATAATAAGTGGATATGGCACTAGCGCACGGAAACTGAGGCATTCAAATTACGCCAATTTGTGTAAATACATTGCAACTTTATAGACTGTTATCTCTTTCCGTATCATACGTTTTATTTCATCTGTCACATTCGCTTACATATGTCAAATAATGTAAAGCGTAACAATTTTTAAGCGCCGCACAGTATAACCTCAAAATAAAAATATTGAAAATGCATTATCTTTATTGTTAGACTCTCCAGTTAACATTCTTAATATAAAGTTGCTTAAGAGAGAGTAATGAACATTTTCAGGTATTTTTGACCTCTAAACGCAAAAATTTTATCCGAACTAAAGTCATGTATGGGAACCTGCCATTGTCCAAATAAAGGGACGCAAACGTTCAATAAAATTGGTACTGACATTTGACTATTGGAAAAATTTTACGCGCCATATTATGCGTTAGTTGTATTCTCACGACTCGTGCCCGCACCCCATTGTCATCATTGTCTGTAGGTTGGATTTGAAACGTATCCGTCACACTGTCAATGTGAATCTTTTGTTTCATTAACAGACAGTCAAGGGTGACTCTCTATGTCGATATTTTTTTAAGGTTTTTTTTATTTAAATTTTAACGATCTTATAGCTATGATTCGGGCTCTGATCTTCTATATAAGAAGCCTCACCTGAAGAGCGGGTAACAGATGATTATTTTAATCTTGATAACCAAAAGGAAAGGCGTTGATGAATAATCAAATTGCTGTCATATTATTTCGCTCTCCTTTAAAAAATTGTGAAAATCTCTGTCGTGGACAAACCTAAAACTTCAATTGTTTCATTGGCAGCAACTCGAAGACAGTGCTACCAAGAGAGTTTCTTGACTAAAGCTCGTATATTACCCTATTTTCCTCCCAGGGCATTCAGACATGTCATGGTCATACTAATGCTGTCGTCATTATTTATCTAACCTAAGTATATATGTCTATATAAAATTACAGATTAAATTATATCCTCTTCGTGGACGTACCCGCTTTTTTGATATTTGACGAATGCATTATAACCATTAACTAGAGTTAATTTTAGGCAAAATTATCGCCATTTATGCAAATCAAAATTCATTAACTAACAAATTAATGCAAGGGGTATTATAATAGGTTCACAATTTCACCAAATATTGTACAAATATAAATTTCTCATTTGTGGACTCTTGCGTGTCGCTATTTCCATTCGCATTGCCAGACCCAGGCATGGAAAATACTAGGATAATGGAAATTCCGACCTGACAACACGCGAAGCCAGTAAAAGTTTCAACGTAACTAATAAATCACTAATGCTTATTTCATAATAAGATATTTATGAAACCCTATTTTGTATAATTTTCTATGCTGGTCACTTATCAAAAATTTTAAAGCGTTCAAACGAAAAGTTTTAATCAAATATGAACCAAACTCATTTTGTAGAGCAAGAACAGCTTAGAGCAAGAACAGCTCAAGTTGTTCCAACAGTCCAGCCTCACCGAGGAAGTATTATGGTTTCACAATACTGGCATGATATGATGATGAATAATTAAAAGAAAAGTATTTCTACTTTTCTTTTAACCGGTAAATGAGGTTTTTTATGTGAAACGTTGACAGAAGAGCAGGTGGTTGTTATTAAGTGATTGAAGACATTAAGTGATTACCGCTGTCCGTAGACATTTACAATATTTCATATATTAATAATTTGGGCCAAAGTTACTTTTTAATACTCACTAATAGCCTACCTCACTCACGCAAAAGTATAATAGTTCTAAATCACGCTTGTCTTCTGAGAGGTACTTCCCTGAACTATACAGCCATTCGTGATTAGTGTAACAAGCTGTGACGTGGTCCTTCTGCAATTCTCATTTTTTCATATTTGGGTTCTATATGTGCGTATTTTATGTGCAGCAACAGAACAGCAACCCGGTGGAAAACCGATAACTTATTGATATCGCCAAACATAAGCAAGTAAAAAGTCTGACACCCCACTACACGCCACTAGACCTCCACTGATTATTAAACCTAATTCGATGTGATGTTTGTTTCAAAATGTCTGTCTGTCTGCTCGGTTTATTAGGTTCTATTTATTTTAATTTCATGACCTGAAGGGGGGGGGTAGTGGATCCCCACTAATGAAAAAATATTGTATGGTGAACATAGTATTTTTCGATTGTCCGTGCTTTTCTGTACTTATAATGCGTATTTGTTTACAAAAAAAAAATATGTTTAATTACGTTTATCAGTCATCTAGCACCGATTGTGCAAGCATTGTTTAGTTTTGGACTAGATAACGTGTAAATGCCCGGAAATTAATTTACTTATTAAATTAATTTACTTATTCTTATACCAACATTTTTTTTCTGTAAACATGCACTGTTGTAGCTGTTCCAATATCCGCATCGGAATCAACTTTGCCTAGCCCGCAGGAGTTTATTTAAGGTTTGCCGTTTGGTCACGTGTCCGATGTTAGGGAAAGCTTACTGATTATATTCAGCCATAAAAGAGATACGTTACTGTACGCCATATATTAAATATACTGGTGGGAAGTAAATAGCGCGCTTACCATCAAAGGCTGCATCGTCACTTACCATCAAGTGGGATGGCAGTCAAGTGAAAGTTCTAAATAAAAAAACTACCTCTAAAATAATGTACAAATCAAATAATGTTCTAAATTCTCTAATATTGAACTTCGCAAAATAAGGAACTTAATGCTACATTAGTTTAAGTTTAATTATAGCTAATTGAAGTCCTTCAGGGTTGGTTCAGACAAGTCGAATGAGACGCCATTATAATTTACATTGCTCGCGAAATGGATGAAATGGCTTTAGGCCTCTTACTTTATTCAGGACGCTTCTCGAATGGGGGAGCGGTCCCCCAATTGTATTATTTTTATTTGTGTTTTCTCTAACGGAGTTATTACTTCGAGGAACATTCTTTGTGGTGTTTTCATGCCATTACCTGGCTGACATCCGCCATAAATATATTAACCGTGGCCGTGTGTTATCCAGGCTTATTTACTTGAAATATTGCTGTGTATCCAGTAATACATTGCTCGGTAAAGATTGCATTTTCCGTCTAGTGTAACGAAAGTAGCTCTTAAGGTATGAAATATTAGTGGTTGTTTTAAATCATACTTTATTCATTCAATTATTGTCACTCAAATTGCCTATTGACATCTGGGGCAAATGCACCATCACGGATGCTGTGTGTGTCATTTACTTCAAAATAATAAAACTATTACACCTGTTAGAGTTTTATTATGCTTCTTAGTAGTCTTATCACTACATATTATAAAACAAAGTCGTCCCGCTGTCTGTCTGTCCCTATGTATGCGTATATCTTTAAAACTACGCAACGGATCTTGTTGCGGTTTTTTTACTGGATGGAGTGATTCAAGAGGAAGGTTTATATGTATAATACATTGCATCTGTGTGAAGCGAAGGCGGGTCGCAAGTTGAATATAAACCATTAAAGAAACTATTCTTTCTAATAAAAAACTCATTCATTATATTTCAAACTTTCAAAAGATTGAATTAAGCACACATAAATTTAAAATTTTTATCCAGATTAACTGACCTGACATGACTTTTTCGTTATTCCTTCACACGAGTTAACTAATCAAATTAAACTCGACAACCGTCGTTACGGTTATTTAATATCAATAGTGATGCGCTTCATCCACAACTTGTAGATATTTTTAAACGGAAAAAATATATCGTATTTTTTTTATCTAAATAAAAAAAATACGATATATTTTTTCTGAACTTTCACTTGACTGCCATCCCTACTTGATGGTAAGTGACGATGCAGCCTTTGATGGTAAGCGCGCTATTTACTTCCCACCAGTATATTTAATATATGGCGTACAGTAATGTATCTCTTTTATGGCTGAATATAATCAGCTTATGTTAATTTTCACTGAATGCGGCTGTAATTTAATTTTTTAACTTAAAAGCAAATAACATGATTTATGAAAGGGAGAAAAAAGGAAAGACCTCTGAAGTAGATATATTTCAGCATGATTATAATATGTTATGATCGGCATCACCCATCCTTGTCTGCTACTTCAATGTTAAAGAAATGAGACCGCTGTCTTCTCGAATGATTTAATAAAACAAAGCTCCTTTCCAATGTACAACGGAAAATCTTAGTAAAATATTTAAAACGAACTCTTAAAAAATAATGCCTAATTTGGAAATATCTAAGATACCTACCCCTCGACGGATAGTTTTGTTTTTTGAAAACTGTTTGTTTAACGTCTTTGTCCAAGGTCGTGATTAATGACAAATACGCATTAATATTACAATATTGTATTAAATGTGAAAGCATTAGCAGATTTATAAATTATCTAAGTTTACAAATAGTTGTCTTTATCAGTGTCCTGTTACCCTTCTTATACGCATTTCGTTCATTACTTATCTTCACACGCTCCGATACGCAACATTTATTGCGTGACGAATTACAATTTTACCTCTGCCCTTTCGGGGAGCCTCCGAAAACTTTTCCTTAGGGCTGTAATACGGCATCGCTTCCCCGGAGCCCTTTATAGACTGCAAAACAAGCTTGGTAAATAGGTATCAGGAGATATCAATACGTCAAAACAAGAAGCAGGGGAGCAATGTATTGCAGTTGGCAATCTTAATGGCCTTTCTGCAATATCTTTAGTGTGACGCCCCTTGATATGAATAATGTTTCGCACAATCGCGACCTTTATCAACATAGAGGGAAACTTAGAGCAGTTTCCTGTGAAGCTAAGTAACTAGGAATTCGGCTAGGGAGGGAGAAACAAAACTGTGATAGTCGAATAGGAAGATTAGTTACTTCTACTCTATAGTAACTAATCTTAGTAGATTTTTCTCAGCTGTGAGTGATATAGGATTTATTTGAAAACGGTGCCCGCAAAACCAAATGGAGAAATAGTTATTATATTTTTAATATTAATTAATTTGTGCTTGTTTACTCTTTATATTACTATAAGCGTATCTTGGCGTAAGTTTTCGAGTGGTGTTCACGAACTGGAAGACGTAGCGTTGGAAGGCCTCCCTCTAGGTAGACCGACGACATGCTAAGAGTCGCGGGCAACCGATGGATACAAATGGCAAAGTGTCGTTTATTGTGGCGTTCTAAGGGGTAGGCCTACGTTCAACATTGGACGTCTTGCGGCTGATGATGATGAAGATAATGAAGCGTATCTTGAGAAAGAGGACAACTAAATCCCATTATAGATTTGCACATAAACAAATGATTCATAAGAACTACGATTTTTCGTAAGTAGTTTGAGAATAATCCGTCTTTCACAAATTTCTTGAAGTGATTAACGTATTGAGGGAGAAGAAACGAGTAAGACCGTTTTATTTCTTTAACTCCATGTAGATATTATGTATAATATCCAGGCCTGTATTCATCATTGGACTCAAACAGACTGAAATGATGATGATGAAATATTCATAATAATTGAAAATAAAAATAAAAAATGTCCTTATTTTATACATAATTATGACGTACGTACGCATCTACAGTTTCATAAATCTATCATCATCGTTTTAATTTTCGTAGAAGTTAAATTTATAGTTTCGTGGATAAACAATAACGTGATATTTTTGTTACGAAACTAGACCGTAGGTACTACTGAATCGATAGCGAACATAAAATTTATTGTTTTGTTTGTTTGCAATACTCATCAAATGTTTGTCTAAGATAAAATTTGCTTACGAAAATAAGCCCAAGACAGTACCTACCAGTCTTGTAGTCACTCATTATTTGTATTATTTTTTGTTGATTACTCAACATCCGTTGTTAATGTACAATAAAGTATATTTCATTTATTCATTCATTCACTATTCCTTGTATTACCGTTCGTACGAATGAGAAATATTGATCAAAGGGATTTCCGTAATTTATATTTTGCTAAATTGGATTTCTACGATATTTACACACAAAGGCAATTAGTGACACTAACCTTGGTTCTATGGATTATAATATCCACAATGTGCTAAAGGTTCATAAATTTTCTATATTAGATATTTTTCGAATACTATAGAGATCCATTAATTTAGTCACGGGCTTCGGACGTCACAGTTCATCTTATCATCATCATCCTGGCAGAAGATAACAATTTCTATAATTGTAAAGTATCAGCCTATACATGTCCCATTGCTGGGCAAAGGCCTCCTCTGTACAAAGGGTATCAGGGCATAGTCCACCACGTATATATTACTATAGTAATATCAGCCTATTACCGGCCACTGCTGAACGTAAGCCTCCCACGTTCCACACTTCGTTTTCCTAACCGTGGTGTCCACTCTAACACGTGTCGGCTCCAGGGCTTCATATCTTCGAAATATTTTTTTGGTATTATTTCGAAAATATGCAGGTTTCCTAACTATGTTTTCCTTTACCGCTGAGCACGCGATAATTCAGCACTTAAAATTGACAATTTCATTGGTGCTGGCACCGGGGATCGAACTCAGGTTGCTCGAGTATATTAAATTAAAGGCGAGCGCCCGGACACTAGGACCGAGCTATCACGGCTCATTTTCTATAATTATATTTTCATAAATTTAGTTCTGATCAAATAAATTTAAAGTTATTAATGTGTAATTAAATCGTAATGTAACTAACATTGAACTTGTTGAGTTGTGATATTAAAAAATTGGCAGCATTTTTAAATGCGGAATGTTAGTAACTGCCTACGTTTATTTTAACGAACGGTGAAAGCTTTTTCTTGGTGTTTAATAATTTGTGTGAATTTTGATAATTATTAGGTTAATGATGATATTAAATCAATTCAAAAAGATTGATAACAAGATAAAGAAGCAACTTTAAATATTGCATGTAAAGTGTCTTGTTTATTCTGTATTACTTCTATATAGCTGCTCAAAAAACTAATCACGCATGGCTGATATAATCGATACTATACATATATCGATACATTGAACATGTATACATTTAGGGGTTATTACCCTGTGATAATGTCTAAATTTTCTGACTTGAATATAAATGTCTGTTTCATTAAAGAATACAACCAGTTTAAGATCATAAATAAGATGTAATAGTATTAATAATCATAATGGAAGCAGTCCCAACCTGATAACAGAAGATTACCTTCGCCATTCTAAGAAATATCAAAAAGAAAAACCTGAACCCGAACATTTTGCACTATGACAATGAGAAATGCAAATTAGACCTTAATCCCAGTAGCGGGTCGCTGTTAGTTAGTAATATTTTCAAATAACCGAGAACACGTTTCGCATATTACTTCGCATTTAAATAACTAACCTCACCCCAAAACATAAAAAGGCGAGTACAAATACTTGTATTATTTCTGTGGGGGTGATTCTTTAGGGTAGGCGGATGCCAATGTTTTGCCTCGGTGCGTCCGCGTAAAAAATGCGCGGGCTCAAGGCAATATTTTAATATTAACTGTATTATGGGGTGCAGCGATGCAACCCCGGATAATAACGAACGATGTTAGTTGTAATGCGGCTACCCGACGTTAGGAACAAGGAGACTTGATATATGAAATACATTTCTTTATAAAGAGGAAGCAAACAACCTAGCAACTTATTTTGTAGTAAGTTAAACACGACATCATTTCATAGGCGTCCTACATCAGAAGATCACTTTATCTGCGCGGTGAACAAGTAAAGTAGAAGTAAAAGTAAAATATACTTTATTGTACACCAATATAAATAAAGGATTTATAACTAAAGACCCATGGGTACAACAGGCGGAAATACGGTAAATAATAAGAAAAGTAAATACACAAAATATATATATATATATATATATATATATATATATATATATATATATATATTTGTTTTTAATTCATTTCGTCTTTAGGAAGGTTGGACTTCAGCAATGAACTTCGACGTAACAAAGACGAAATATCTTGTCGTGTTCCCTCTAAATCTTCCTTGCCAATGTTGTTTTCATATGAATAGTCCTCAACCCTGCATTTTAGCAGATGCGTTGCCATGATACAGAAACCTCTCTTGTTGAAGGCTTGTTTAGTTGTACTGATCCGGAAATGTCACTGGTGACAACTGATTTTCATGAACATGCTCGGCAGAAAACTTCGCAGGAAGCGCATGGTGCTAGACAACCATTGTTCCTACACGACATGCATTACAGTTGATCGAGATAGCATCTACTATTATAAAACAATCATCGTCAAGAGTTAAGATGAAATGACAAAAAATTGGAAGCTTTTCACAGGACTAAACACTGAAAACAAAAACATCGTCCTGTGAAAACATGTACAAATAACATTAATAAAAAATAACCAAAGATCTTTAGGATATGTGAGTCGTACATATTTTGTAATTATTATGAACACATAATAATTACAGAATATGTACAAATAAAATTACGTAATAAAAGTCAACCAAGGGTCTATTTGATACTCACGTCTTGTTCATTTCTTTATAATTGCTTTAACTTTATTTAATTAATAGGGATTTAATCCAAAGTATCAAATAAGCTCGGTTAAAATATCCATTCTCTGACGGCGATCTCACCCACATACCGTTCTATAAAAAACAGTCGGGACGTCTTACACCACTGCACTGTTGGGGTAACATCGGTTTGCACTCGCTGATATTAGGCCAATATTCGGCTTACCCCCGCATTATTAAAAACTAAGCTATTTATATATTTATACATAGGCCCCTGTCAACGCAGAAGCTCCCTCAGGGCTAATTTGGTTAAAACATTTCGTCTATCAATATACAGAATGCTCTTTAGAAAAACCGTTGGGGCATACTTGTGAACTAAAAGGCTGAACATTGAAAATGTTTTTTTTTCTTTCATTAGTCCCACACGTAAATGCGTGCATTGAAACGAATTGGTATCGGGCTGACTGCACCAACTATATATTATGTGCGAAATGTTGCATTCAAATGTGAGGGAATTTCACTCAAAAACAGCGCTACATCCCCTTTGATCTCATTTAAAGCTGACAGCTGATACTCTACTCGTTTTGATTAAAGTTAAACATATTACATTAATTTTAAAGTTTTTTATAGTGCTAATCTCTGCACTTAAGATTGAACGTTAAAACATGTAGAAAAAGTACGAAAAGATTGTCGCCGCTGTGGGAATCGAACCCACGTCTTCGGCATTCGCGGCCTGACGCTCTAGCCACTGAGCTAAACGGCTGATAGCCACAGCGTACAAAAATCTTAAAACGCCTTCTTTCTCATTGTTAACGGCGATTTCACCCACATATTGTTCTATAAAAAACAGTCGGGACGTGGGAACGAACCCACGTCTTCGGCATTCGCGGCCTGACGCTCTAGCCATTTGAGCTAAACGGCTGCTTAACTTGCTTGGGTCTAACATCCTTTCCAGCATACAAACAATTTCGAATATCGTTTTACAATGATAATTCGAACGAGAGATGTCGCCATTGCTTTTATAAATTTTAAAGTTTTTTTTTATAGTGCTAATCTCTGCACTTAAGATTGAACATTAAAACATGTAGAAAAAGTACGAAAAGATTGTCGCCGCTGTGGGAATCGAACCCACGTCACGACGAAAAATGTAGAAAGAAGGCGTTAAGATTTTCGTCGCTGTGGCTATCAGCCGTTTAGCTCAGTGGCTAGAGCGTCAGGCCGCGAATGCCGAAGACGTGGGTTCGATTCCCACAGCGGCGACAATCTTTTCGTACTTTTTCTACATGTTTTAACGTTCAATCTTAAGTGCAGAGATTAGCACTATAAAAAACTTTAAAATTTATAAAAGCAATGGCGACATCTCTCGTTCGAATTATCGTTGTAAAACGATATTCGAAATTGTTTGTATGCTGGAAAGGATATAACAATAGATGCGCCAAGCATTGCTTCAAATGCTAATTAACAATGTAGAAAGAAGGCGTTAAGATTTTCGTCGCTGTGGCTATCAGCCGTTTAGCTCAGTGGCTAGAGCGTCAGGCCGCGAATGCCGAAGACGTGGGTTCGATTCCCACAGCGGCGACAATCTTTTCGTACTTTTTCTACATGTTTTAATATTACATTAATTCCTACATGCTACTTTGCATACGGCATTGTGCTTACATGCTGCTTTCCTACATTACTTTAATGCTACCGAATGAGAAAACTGTATCTTACGAAATTGTAACTATAAATTGTAAGACTATAAATTGTAAGACTACTGTATAAGCATGGTAAAAGGACATTCGTCCCCGTGATTTGAAGTAAAAACATAATAAATACAATGTACTGGTTGTATATTAATGTAGCTTAATTCATATAGATTTAGAGAAACAAAAAATCTTCGCTTAACTTCGCATCATTTGAAAGTTTGTTTACATATTAGATAAAAATAACAGTGAAAGAAATACTATATCAATTAAAACTTAAAGATTTATTGACAAGAATAAACAGTCTTGAAGAATAAATCTGGAATTAGTAGTATTCATGTAAAATTATAGTCATATCTATTAAATTTTTAAGACCGATAAAAAATCAGACATGATATTCGAAGAAAAATAAATCTCGAACTCTCACTAACACCATCATTTGCAGTAAACCGTTTTTCTTAAGAGCAAAGTCATTTTATTTCTATTCTGATACTAAATTCCTTTATTTACTTGATAGATCGACAGTTTATGTGTTTGTGAGCATTGTGAAACGTTTTAACGAGAAATTAGACGATTTCGACTTTTAAAAACATGAGAAAGATAAGTGCAGTTGAGTTTATGGGTTCATTTTAGGATTCTTTAAGTACAAAGTCCTTATCGGAGATTCGTTTTATGTTTATTGACATTGCTTTTGGATTTTCTTCAACTTGTATACCTTTCTTTATTGTTTGATTTAAATACTTCTTGATAAATATCACGCGGTGGCAAAAACTATTGGCTTCGGCGTCGGGGGTTGTGGGTTCAGTTCCCACACGGTACAACTATTTTGCGACCAACAGATAGTTGTTTCGCATCTGGGAGTTTGTCCTCGAGCAATTTATGTTTGTAAAACGTCCTTACAACACAGGATAACGTTATCCTAAAGTGAGGGCAATGTTTTTTAAAAATAAAAGACCTAAAATTCTGCTTGGTGTCGACATTAAGTTCGCCTATGAAAGGATGTTTTGCATGAAGATAAAAAAACGGATTTCTGTTTTATAACAATCGAAATAAAACCTTTAATTCTCTTTTACCATTGGTCTTTGCATATTGCTCGTAGCGATAATGCACTTTAGTTTATAGTTTAACAACACTCTAATGTTATAAAGCCAAAAACAATCTTAACAATGGAAACATAAACGAACGATAAAAGAACAAACAGAATAGAAACAGCCGTAAAGCTATTAATTGCACATGCGATATAACTTTACAGCGAACCGCTCTCGACCAGACAATGAACGTAGAAAACGCAATAACAGATAAAAAAAGCACAAAAATGTATTATGCGCGTCATAAATGTCTCTACTTTTATTACGATAACAGTCTGCGGTGTCGTGATGCCGTTATCTGATGTCTATAAATAAATTTTTAAGCAACTTTATGCACATTCACGTAGTAAATGTGCGCCTATCGGTCATCTGTTATTTGGGAATATTATTTTGCTACGATCGATTATATGATTCCCGCATCGATCCAATGCGAAACTCGCCGCAAATAATCGCAACCTTAATAAATAATAATGAATGTCGGTACGCGCATGTGTTCCTTAAGGTCCACGGAAGGTTTTATACTACAAAAAAAATAAGTCTCTCCGGGCAGCCAGTTAGGAATGTATAACACAGTGTAACAGAGCTGATGTTATGCTAACTGTAATCTAACTTTGTAATGCCACTTCGTCTGCGTGATTGTTTTACAAATAAAACAAACATCTCAACGTATTATAACTATGCAATGCTTGACGTAGATGCTTTATGTCCTTTACAGCACAAAAACATTTTCTAATATCGGTTTAAAACGATATTAGAGATACGAGAGTTGTCGCCATGGCTATTTATAATGCTAATTTCTGCACTTAAGATCGCGCGGATCGGAAAGAGGTGGGTTCGATTGCCGCAGCGGCAAAAAACTTTTCGTCCATTTTTTCTACAAATTATAAAACGGTTAATTTATCCAATATTCGTGTTATGATTTGTTAAATATAACTATTTCACGGATGAGAGACGAGACGTGAGAGACGATTTTGTAAGTCCTTTCGAGTAGTAATAATAGAAAAAATCGTATATACATATTCACAATGGCGAATTTCATCTAAGTCCGTTCAGCGGATGTGACGTGAAGAGGGAACAAACAGGCTTACACAAAAATGCTGACACTTATAAAATAAGAGCTAATTTTATACACTGGGCGCTTCGTAATACTTAAGCTTGCGAGTTGAATGACTCTTATCTTCAAAAACAAACTTAATACTAGAAGGAGCGTGAAATTTGTAGCAACTGAACAAATATATTATTTATTTAAATACCAAAATTAATAAACGTCGCATAAAAAGGAAACTTATATAGATTATGTTGACGTAATACGTCGTTGTTCAAGAAAGACAAGAAATATTTTGTAGGAAATTTTTGTGAGAAATTTTGTAGACAAGTCGAAGCATACGGGTCATTTTCGTATTTGTCATTCTCATAGAACACAAAATTAGTCATGTAAGTGTTAGAAAAACGTGTCATCGTTAACTGAAACCTGTCAACATGTTTTAGTTGGGACAAGAGGTTATTTCGAAATAACTCAAACAAAAACTTGTAATATGTTTTCTAAAAGTTAAAAAATGGGCCCTCGGTTAATCTCGCGCCGAATGATCAACGCGAATTGACGTCCCTACCAATCCGATGTAGGGTAGGTGAATAATTGTTTCCTACTATAAGAGTAGGTATCCTGACAAAAATTATGGAGCTCCAGCTCAAAGATAAAAAAAAAATAATTCATAATTAAAAAAAAAAATAAAAAATAAAGATAAAAAGTATCTAAAGTATTAATTATCCGGAAATACTAATCGTACTAGTCTACATCGTGGATTAGGTAAAGAGTAAAAGTAGAGGCATTTGCACGGGTAATCATATTTTTGAGCCTCATACAACTCATAATCATACTTGTTTTTTTTATGGAAAAGTCGGCAAACGAGCAGGCTAGCCACTTTTTAGAGTAATTTTAAAAGGTACGGGAACGGATTAGATTTTACCACTTCTTATTACCTTCTAGTGTACGTTGGCCTGTGTGGCGACAGTTATTCCTTTTTTTTCTGAAGTAGCGTGGGCAGTAGGTACTCCCAGTTTTTTCAGTACTAACACGGCATTTTATTGCTGCAAGAATCGACAAGCCAGGCCAGGCCAGGCTCAAACAGGAACACTATTCCAAAAATGGGGCTGAAGTGGAATTATTACATTCATGCATTTCGTGTCATAAGTTGATGTTATATATCTATGATTCAATAAGATTTCTATAAAACCTATTCAGGTAATTTAATATATATATAGCGTGGCACATGGAATTTCAAAAATAACAATTGTTCCTCTTTACTACTACTCACAATTATTAATATTAAATTACTCATTTTTCAACTGACTTTATTTTTTATGCTTGTTACAGAATTGGGTTATTTATAAACCAACTTCAAAAATTAATTTTGTATGCGATTCTGTATATCATCCATGTGGTCCTATATTAATTTGATTGGTATTAGATCAGTGACGGTTTCGTTTCTTTGATAATGAAAATGTAATCTAAAATGGGTAATTGTTACCATGAAATTATAATAATTAATGATATTTTGAACAAAGTAGTAATTACTTTACTTTCGAATGATATTATCCAAATCACAGTGGCGAAAAAGCTTTCCTCCATTTTTCCACAAATTCGAAATATTTTTCGGGACCTTAATAATAATATGTCGACGTTTTCTTACATCAGATAGTTGAACTGTTCACCTGATATATAGTGAGATACAACAAAATAATTATATAAAGCATTATAAATAACATAGAAAATTTTGTTCTAAGTGGTCTAAAAAACCTGTCAAATTCTTGCAACTATTTGTCAATGTAATGTCAATGAAACATGAAAAGCTACACGTAATCTATCTAATTGGTGTGGATAAAAGGGGAGATGGGAATTATTATTATTAAATTTGCTTTGAATTGAAATCCTACCAACGCGCAAAGATTACTTTTATAAGAGTTCTAACGTTTTTAGCTTGATCCTAACATTTTTACTATTACTGAACTTGAATATTAACAACTATTATAAAGACAATCAGCACTAGTGGTTATATCACCGTCCGGGAACGTGGCCGAAATCCAAGTGACCTGCTTCATGCGATCATGTGTCCCTTCGCTCGAATAGTTAACGTCATATCCGGTATACAGTGTTGCCAGCGCCAACATTCGGCCGTCCTGCATCACGCATTCGTCCTCGAATGGCGTTGTAGTCTGGTATAAGTAACCTTCATAAAATTAACACCTTACCCTGTGGCTTATCTCCCTCAACTGGGATGCATATCGCCACGTTCAGAACACCTTACACTGTGGCCTATCCCTCAACTGGGATGCATATCGCCACGTTCAAAACACTTATCCTGTGGCTTATCTCCCTCAACTGGGATGCATATCGCCACGTTCAAACACTTATCCTGTGGCTTATCCCTCACAACTGGGATGCATATCGCCACGTTCAAAACACTTAAGCTGTGGCTTATCCCTCACAACTGGGATGCATATCGCCACGTCAAGCCTTAAATTTTCCAACTACTCGGTAGATTAACCGGGTAAACCAGTGGTGTATCGCTATTTAACATTTTCTCAAATACGTTTAAGTAATTAATTAACTGGAAGGTACTCACCAAAACTTTCGTTACATTTAAATAAAAGATTTTGGTATGTAACTATAAAACACGCTGTTTTATTTACGAGGGTAGATTTTCGCCGATTGTTTGAATAGCCAAACGCGAGTTTTCGTATTGTTACTTCTGATATAAGAGTTCTAACGTTTTTAGCTTGATCCTAATATTTTCACTATTACTGAACTTGAATATTAATAAGTATTATAAAGACAAGCAGCACTAGTGGTTATACTTTCGTGTTCAATTCGCAGTAATTGTATATAATGTTAATAAAAATTTTAATAGTGACGTCATTAAAAGACAATTAATAAATTGGTCGACCATTTGCGATTAGTTGAAGTTTTATCGATTTCTCAGTGTCTGATAATAAATTGTAACACGGGAACAGCATAAATACAATCATAAAAATTAGTGCTTTCGACAAACAAACATTATTTAATTATATAACATTACCTAATATCTCTACGTTTAAAAATCAAAGACAAACAACTTAATAAGAAAAAACTATTAATCAATGACTGAACGCGTAAAAATTACAAACGGATCAAATCCCTCAAAGGTGTGGACTAAATTACGAATCACGAAGTCGGAGTGCCCGACGCCATAACTAGACGCCATTTTTCCCGCGCAAACTTCAATAAGCGCTCGGAGCGTGCGCTTCCGAGCACGAAACGGGCGGTGATTCGATGAAACGTCACTCTGCGATAATTTGGCCGTTGATAAATTAGCCAATTCTCCCCGCGCCGTCGCAGATAAAACGTTCATAATATACAGCTTATTGACGGCCGAACGCTATTGACTTTAATTTTCTGCGTTGTTGACGCGCCGTGATCAATACGTAACTTCGCAGCGGTGGACGGAGGGCCTTCTTTTTCAAACAGCATCCGCGACCCCATCAATCATAGCGTTGCTCATTTGCGCTGTTCGCGACGATAAAATATCGCGGTCGTCTTTCTTTCGAAAAAATCGGCTCGGCGGAAAACTATTTGCGCTGTCCAAGCGATCCCTCACTCTGATTATCCTCCCATTGTAAATAATGGAGGTTATGAGTTTCCACTGTTTGGACGTTCCAACCTTCAAGCGTAGTGTCCTGTGGGTTATCGTTTCAAATAGCTCAAATCTGTCACGGCCGTGACATACTTTCCTATTCTTTTCATTCCTCATTCTTTTCGACATCCTTGTAATTTTGTTGTCTCTCACATCGGGACTCTTATGTTATTATAACAACACATCATCGTAAAAATCCAAATTTAAGAAGTTTCTGTAAAATTGGACCGTTTGACTCTTCTGCTCATGATTTCATTTTGACAGAGGCTATGTGGAGAGTTGCTTATCAAATCTTGAAAAATGAGTAGGATATTAATTTGTACTTTTTCTTTCGTCGATTATTGTAACGCACCATAACCCATCTCATTTTTTTGTAATTTGATGAATCTGTTATAAAATTCTCTCGATAGCATATTTACCCTGTGTCGACTATTTAACGACAGATAAAGTATTGTTGGATATTGTCTATACGAATGTAGAAATTAAATATTACAATTAAATATTATATGCAACTTTCATTGTCCTTTTCCCACAAATTTCGAAATCCAGCGAATAAATATAAATTCAGCTACAATAAAATTTAAATTAAGGTTTTGTATAATCAGATAAAATGCCGCAAAAAAGGATGCTTACTTTTAAAAAATTATGTTCTTAATAACGTAGTACTTAATTTAATTCTACAAAGACATATTTAAACAGCTTCGTTCAATTCATCTCATGTTCGTTGTGACTTTTTCTAACATAAACTGTAATTAACTGAACGCTCTTTGATCACGTTTTTGTCGGTCCATTTAATAAGCGACGTATAGATACTAGAAAATTATCCCTTAAAGAATATTGCGGAACTTGAATTTATTAGAGTATTCGCTTCGATCCGTTACGCCTTTTAGGTAACGTATGTCGTAGTTAACACAACTTTCAGACGTTGCTCTAAAGGAAGATGGAACCGTATCATATTTAAAATGGCGAAACTTATAATTGTTCGGCGCAAAAGCGGACCGGCTTTGAGGCAAATATCTCCCCTCTGGAGGGGTCTGTTCTAAGTGGTATTGGTGTAAGCTATACATCGCATTTTACCCCTTAACTAATGTAATAAGATTACAAAGGGCTGCAGACTTGGACGCACCGGGCAGGACTCCAAACACAGGCTTTCTCTCGACAATAGCTCTAACTTGTCGCGGATTAGTTTCCTTTCTGTACCTCGTTCCAGACAGTTGTTGCAGTTGAATAGCCTTTTTTTAACAAAAGAAGCTAGAAAACGTGTATGTACTATGTACGCACGTAAGGATTTATACTTCTTATGCGCAACAAAAGAAAAGAACAATATCTAAAAATTTTATCCCCTACCAGTACTTGTAAATGACACGAAATGCAATTGATAACGGTTTTTTTGTTTGAGAACGGATTAGATTGGAATTATAGCTAAATGTCAAAAAGAAATTATAGGTTGCCATGGGAAATACCTTCAAGTTGTTCGAAGTTGGTCGCTTTACAAAAAACTTCCTCATGTCGGCGTGCGCGCAATCATCAAATTTTTACTTTTAGTATAACTTCAAGTTTCTAATTAAGTTTAATCCGGGAAACTTAATATCTTACATTTTCCACTGTATGCGGTAACTCAAGAGAATATTGCCAATTAAATACAACTTACTTACTACACAAACATTTAATTTGAATCGAAATAGCAAAGCTATTTAGTTTTTATCTTATGGAAAATTGCAAACTAACTAAAAAAAATCACGTCTCGTCCACCAACCAGATCATTACATTGAGTACCTATGTAATAATTTATGTTTCTTTTCCATTATATTCTTACATAGCATTAGAGCTAACCTAGTATCATGCCGACAAACAATTATAATTGTTGTAATTTTGCGTAATATATTGTAATTACCTTGTATAAACTGAAGTTATCAGTATAAGGTTGAAGCTTTATCTAGTACCGATCCCGTGGAAGTTCTAGTTTGCACGAGTTGAATAGAGCTAAGCTAATAAAGTAACATTAGAATGTGTGTATGTAAGCGCTGGTTATGTGATGGGTCTGTCAGCTTCGGATCGTTGAAGTAGAGTATGCGGACTTTTCGTAATAACTGATTTATTTTGTACACTCAATACAGTTTAAAAATGTAATTATTAATACTTAAATTGATCACAAGTAGAGTCCGTCCCTGTTGAACTGAAACGAATCACCACCGACGGGTGAGGCGTTAACTGCGGCCTACGAAAGGGGTGAGCTACATTATGGCCATTACAGCCGGCCGTTTTAGCCGTCGACAAACAAAACGTCCTCTGGCGAAAGGCGATCCGTCACGGGTCGTGCGATAAATGAAGTTCGCTCCCGGGGAACCCCCCGATCCTGAGCCTTTTCGCGGCGCAGGAATTTGGTACTTCCCGTTCGGATAGCGGAGCGTTTGGATAGAGATTAGGCCTGAGTATAATGCATTAAGAAGACTGGAAAGGTATTAAAAAGGTAGAATAACACTGAGGTAGGGCCACGCATAGCAATCTGATGTTGTCGAACTGACACATGTTTGTTTGTACGGTAACCATTTATATATCAAACGGAACTTACTAAGAATAGATTCTAATCTTGATCGAAATTTTAGCTGGAAAACGCATATTAATGACATATGTAATAAATTAAGATCGATGGTATGTAAGTTTTATCAATTAAATGCAGTTGTAGACAAGCACACGTTACGCATTGTGTATTATGCGCTTGCTGACTCACTGATTAGTTATGGACTCATTGTATATGGGCGGACGTTTTGCACCTATTTAAAAAATATAAAAAATTTACAAATAAGGCTGATTAAGTACCTAGTGACCAAAAAAGTTAAAGATAATTGTGGACAGGACTATAATAATTTATTTCCTATTTATAAAATACTGCCTGTAGACAAAAAATCGAATACTTAATAGGCATACGTCACTACTATAGTAGTGACGTATGCCTATGTAACGATTATAAAAGATATGTTAATAATAAATATGATACAAGAAGTTTAAAATGTAAAATGCTTGTTAAACCGAGAATGAATAATTATTATGGGGAAAGATTATCAAAATTTCTAATACCTAAGATATTTAATAAATTTGAATTTTTGAGAGGGAGTCCGCAACTCAGTAAAAATGTGTTGAAGTCAAAACTTAAACAGTTGTTTCTTGATGAATTATCATTGGAGTAGTAGTTTATTTATAACAGAAGTATATCATTGTTTTAATTAGTGTCTGTGTTGGTTATAATTATAGTGTAAATTACTTAATAAATGTGTTTAATTAATATTATAAGTAAATTAGTAGTATACTTAGAAGATATTATGTTGAAAATCGAGCGTGTCTCGCCATCTAACGTAAAAGTTTGGCGAGAATATCTATGTAAGCCTATTCTTTGTATATTTTTTGTGATTAATAAATAAATAAATTAAAAAATTAATGCTATCGAAGCATAACATTATGAGACTTCCACCCATACCATGAGTGATGATGGAAAATGGCCTCGCTGAACACGGAGAATGCGGCTGCTCGCTTCTTCACTATTATAGGCGTACACCTTATATATTTGTTTACTATATTCAGTACATACATCCACAGTAAACATATTCTTATCAGAAAAAAGAATTTCACGGTGTTTTTCAAGGAAACGCGGGATCTCTTCAGTCTCAGGTTCATTAAACGCGCATCCAAACGATGTCCTGACTTTTCCCGAAAAGCTAGAAGCACTAAGGCCAAGAACCTTCAATCCTTTTCACAGTGGTTCTGCTAAATCCCGTCCGAGGGGCCAACAGTTTCTGCTTACGAAAGAGATTTCTTTGGATTCGCGCCATTAATGTTTTCATCACTTCTGTAATTCACTATTAGTGCGAGGGCTATCACTTCCTTTTCTTTGGTGCAGAGTAATAGAAACTTTTAGTTATATTCACACTTTTCAGTAGCATTCAAAAATAATGTTCTCATCTTAAATTAAGAGATTAGCACTATCAAAATTTAAATACTTTTCAGTGGCATAAAAATCTGATCCTAAGTGAAATCTATTAGAAGTCGTAGTAACGATAGCTTTAGAAATCCTCCTAGTCAGACAACAGCTACCAATCGAGCCACAGACACTGAAAAAACAGTATGTTCATCATAAAATATTTTCCAGTAGTGGGGATCGAACTCACACCATAAATATAACAATATGTCTTCAATTAGTTTTTGATAATAGAATCTTGGACACAGTTAGATGTCCAGTTATTACACAAACATATAATGCACCTTCTTACACTTATAATAATAAATATAAAAAGAGAAAAATTAAGTACGTACAGAATTATTTATTTTTATTTCAATAGCGCCATCTATACAGAATATATTAAACTAATTTGACATCTGCAAATTTGTTACAATAAATTTCCTAACAGATCATAGACGGCGTTTGTAAGAAAGTAAGATAAAATGATACACTGGTGAATACCATAGATGGCGCTGAAACTAGTTATTTAAGCCATGCTTTATTTTTGTTATAAACTATTTGTAACTATTTGTAATTAAGAACTCAGCTAACCATTATTACGATACAATTTTTTTAAAAGTAGGGAGTAACCATTTAAGGAAATATTACTGGCACGTAGGAATAAAAGTACCATTTCAACTTTTTCGTGCTTCCCATTAGTTTAGTTGAAACAGGATATGTTTTTGTAACTGCAATTAAATTTGTCGTCTTAGTTTAACAGAAACATTATAGATGGCGTAATTTAAGCGATTGTAAGGGTTATAGTATTTATAAATTTAACTCTATTTTTTTAATATTACATCATTTTGTTTTCAACTATAATCGTATTTACGTTAGCAATGTTTACAAATAAATTTCTCTGGTGACTTATTTTCAACTACGTAATCTCATAACATTATTAAATGTCGATATTTGAAATGTTTATTTTTAATAAATTATTTGCAACTGCTCTTAGTAATTTAAAATTTTTAAAAATTTATACATTTTTTACGAACTACCTACCTTAAATAATCAATTACTTCGGCAGCGGCGCATTTACTGCAGGCTAAGTAAGTTAAGTCATTTAGAGCCTAGATCCGCAGATTTTAGGGGACATTATATTAGGGGGGGGGGGGGGGGGGGGGGGGGGGGGGTGATAAACATCATTATGTACATAGATAAAACGAGTCTTGAAAATTTAACGTATCCTCATAAATTGATTAATTTTACCATCAATATTAACCAGATTGTTAACAGAAAATTTAAACTGAATGTGCAATACAAAATAAATGTACATTATTTTGTGTTAGCTCTGTTATATATTGGTAATCATACTTACGGCTTACCCCGTCATACATAATATTATTCGTGTAATCTTCACAAAATCGTTGGATGTTAAAATAATCTAAAAAGAGACACAATGAAACCCTAGTTAAAAATCATTCTTATAACGAGAAAAGACTAATGGAGTCAAGACGATAGAGAACAAATCAAAAAGTTGTAGTTTTATTGACAGAATACATGTAATTGATATGGTTGTATGGTATTGAATTTCGGAGGTCAGTAGGGGCGGCAAAATGGACCAGCATTTCGACGGCAAATTTGTACATCCACCACTGTGTTATGGCAATAAAAAAATGAAAAATTAATTAATGTAAATTTATGAATATTTGGTTGTAAATAATTCTTATAACTAATATATTTTACTCTCATGTAAAGTTAAAATCTGTCTAGTGACTCTAGTGGAACTTATTCGGATTTAATTAAATCAGTTTACGGTTGAAGTCCATATTGTATTAAATCCTAGCTCTAAATAGCTCCAACGGTATTTCTACTCTGAAGCTATTCCATGTAATTTTGGCTGTCTCCCAACGCCACATTTCCTTATATTAAATAACACAGGAGCAGAATAGAAAGAAAATTAAATGAAGTGAAATATAATTCTTGAAAATCACTGCGATAATAAAGGTTATTAGTAGAAGGTCATTCATTGCACAATACGTAAAAATTACTTATTATGTATGTTATGTATTATTAAAGGTTTGTAAGTGTTTTCTATGATTATTTTCAAAACAACTGCTTTAATTTCTGCATCAATATTTAAAAAAAAAACACTATACCTATATACAGTACTATACCTACAAAAATGTTCTGTGTAAAATTTGTATAAAATTTTTAAATTAATTCATCTTTTGTTTTATTGTAAAACACCAGTTTATGAAGCTAGAATCGTATTTTATAACTTGATTTTGATTTAATATGTGGTGCCTATTGTAGTTGAGGCACCGGCTGTTTTAAGCCGGCTTAAACTAGAAGTATCTATCATTGTTTCGTAACGGAACTATTTTTCATAATTTATTTTATTTTTCTATATCGGTATTAACGTTTAAATTGCAAGTGGCAACTATTATTAAATTTAAAGGGATTTATTATATTTTGGTCTTGAAATAATCCTTTTCAACGCTACACAACCGCGCTTGCCTCGATCGGCCGAGGGACTAGTGGACTCGCGCGCCATACGAGGAACCGTTAATAACCTTTCGCACGGTTTCTGAAATACTGATCATCGTAGATGTCAACTAATCAGCCGTCAAATGAATTTAAAATTTCATTTTAGTTGCCAAAAGGATGGTTAAACTCTTTGGATTGATCGTTCTGATCATTAGAAGATCATTCTGGTCAATTCAGAGAGTTTAACCGTCCTTTTGGCGACTAAAATGAAATTTGAAAAGCCATTTGACGGCTGATTAGTTAACATCTACGATGATCAGTGTTTAAGAAACCGGGCGTTGCTTTTGAAAAATACCGTGTGTCTCGCCCTTACCACGAGTACGAACTATACCCTAAGAATACTGTGCTAGTGACCTGTTAAAGGAATATTCGGAGAGATAGTCATGTCCTTTCGAGAGGCCGAACCAGCCAACAAGTTCGCCGAGGCCTAGCGTGAGGCAGTGGAAGGCGGAGATCTTTCTTGAACAGTTATAATTATGCGTTTCTCTGCAGACTTGAACAAGTGGGGCTTCACCACTGCAATTGATTATGTCTATTGAAAGCTGTAACCACTTAACATTTTCTCTTAATATAAAACCGTCCATGGTCACTTGTACAATCGGAAATGAATATTTTGATAGCTATATATAAATATAAATCCTAGTAGAGAGTTATAAATTTATCTTTGTCTGTTTTCGTTTCTGCGCAAACTAGCAAAGTTAAAGTTCTGTACCAGTTTGCATGCTCTGTTTCTCTCTAATTATCCTTCTTAATCATAGTTGATTTCATACTTTGTCTCACTTGAGAATCGTAGTGCGGTCTAGAACAAGTTGATGCGAGGTATTGTGGCTTTCAGTTTCTTAACTAATAATGAACTTTCGGTCTTGTTTCATCTCTAAGGATTTGGCAAGCTACCATGCTCGGCTCTATACAGCCTCACGTATGGTATATGTTTACGGGTTAATTTAGCAGGGATGCGGAAAACAGAATATCTACCTAAATATTACTTATGATTTATGAAATTTTGACCTGAAGTTTTATTCATTGTAATGAATTTAAGATCAAACTTTCCGCCCACAATGGATATGTGTGGATGCATCTAAAAATAAAGTATCAGCCTATACATGTCCCACTGCTGGGCAAAGGCCTCCTCTGCAGAGAGGGCATAGTTCACCATGCGATTGGCAGACTTTACACATCTTCGAAATATTTTTTTATATTATTAATTCGAAAATACGCATGTTTTCCTTCACCGCTGAGCACGTGATAACTCAGCACTTAAAATTAACAATTTCTGCTCGTATCGTACCGGACAGTACTGCTCCGAGCAGTACCTCAGAACAGTACAGTAGCCTACAAAAGAACCTAAGGACTCGCTCAGCGCGTCCAAAAACAATGACATGCGATAAGCAGTACCGAAAATAAGGGACTTACCGTTAATTTTAATATTTAACCACATTTGCTCCACCGTGGGACAACTCGGATGCTGAATAATTCTTTTTTTTTTACGAAAAGTTGCCAAACGAGCAGACGGGTCACCTGATGTTAAGTGAATACCGCCGCCCATGGACATCTGCTGGTACACCCGAGGGTTACAGATGCGTTGACAACCTTCTGAAAATTGGGCTCCGGCTACCTCACTCACCAGACGAAACGCGAAAGTATTTGTCATACTTCCACTTTACGCTGGTCTTCTGTGAGGTCGTGGTACTTACCCGGACGGGCTTGCCCATTCGTGCGACAGCCGAGGCTGCTGCGTGGCCCTACCACCGTAAAAAGTGAGGCAAAGGCCTCCTCTGAACGGAGGATATGAGGACATCCACCACGCGAACCCAATGCGGATTGGTGTACCTCACAGTTCTTAGAAATGTTTTTTGGTAGGTTCAAAAATGTCTAGGTTTCCCCACGATATTTTCCTTCACATAGATGTCAGTACTTAAAATTAAAAACTTCGTTGGTGCCGGCAACGGGGATCGAACTCAGGTTACTCGAGTATTCGATATATATCGAGATATTGAATTGAAGGCGAGCGCCCGGACACTGAGCTATCACGGTTCATACTGTTGATTGTAGACTAAACCCTTTCACCACAAGAAGGCGGAACCTAGTTATTATTATATAATGACGATGGATTACTTCTGTCCCATTATTGTGTTAACTTTAAAACACCTTATTTATAAATCTTTCGAACGAAACGAAATATTATTTTATATAATCCTACAACGTTGCTCTCCTCGCGCGCATAAAGTACATAGCTCTATACTAGTCTTAGCTACGAAGTTTGTTGTAGACAAATATTCTCATTGATTACGAAGGCAGTACCCATTCCGTCGGATGCGAAACGCTAAAACCCTCCCGAAGTACTAAGTAAGTAATTTTTACAGATACATTTACCGTTACAATAATAACAACTCGCAACTAATTAAAACTGGGGCGCGGACCCTAGGGAAGCTTCCTTACCTTGACACTGCGTACGGTCGACGCAAAAATCTCTGATTATTTTTTATCCGGAAAAAAAAAACAATATAGTCGAGCAACCTGAGTTCAAATCCCGGGCGCCAGCATCAGCGAAATTGTTAATTTTAAGTGCTGACTTATTACGTACTCAGCGGTGAAGGTAAATATCGTAAGGTAACATCGAAAATCAAGCAATTTGAATGGTTTTGAAAAAATTATAAAATAGAATATTTCGACAGTATGTGAACTCTGTCAGAACTCATAATACGTAAAATAATGGTCAACGTCTAAGTGCTCAAGCCATGTATAATATAATTATTTTATGACATTTCAATCAATTACCTCACTACCATCCAATAATAAACAATAATCGATTGATGGTTGAACTTATTTTAGAAATTATCTTTAGTAAAAACATCACCGTAGTTCAAGTAGATCCTGTAATTTTAAATAAGTTCTGTCTAATCTAATTTTCGTGCGTCCATTGTAACACATTCTGGGTACTTAATAGTATATGACACAAATAAATCATCAAATGATACCATGACCTAAGTATGCATTACCCTTAGATTAATTACTTGTCCTTACGGATAGATTAAATAACTTCAAATTGTGTAAATATTGCAAAAGTTGGGGTAATTACCTGTATTTAAACTTAGAATATTATATGTACTTAGTAGTGTTTTTTTATTTAAAGCATACCCACTTACGCTTCCTGTGTCATGCCAAGTTGACATTAATTTAGAAAACACTACACTGAGGTGATGTTGCTAGGTAGCCTATAGCTATAAACGACATAAATGGTGTGTGAGTGTGACCACTACGTGACTACACGCATGGTATTCGTTGTATATACAAATGTCGGATTAATTAATATTGTTTCATATAGCCTTAATCGACTACACTAGCATGATTAATTAGGGGTCAACAGAACCTTAAGGTTGAGGTATAGGAAGGAGAGTCATATACGAGTACAGATCTCTTGTATACTAGTTAATATTATAAAAATTAAAGATTAATAGGTAAACATTTATGCCGTTCAAAACTTGATTAGTTTTCTTAATTCAAACGACTTAAAGAAAGTTAAATGATTTAATAAAGAGATACGTCTCAATAAAATGTGCCCATGACTGTTGCAACTTACACACGAAACATTACGTCACCCATACTATATTTGATTTCAAAATAGGTTTGAATAGAAAACCACGTCAAAACTTTTTAACTAACTACAAACAATCATACATTTACTTGTAAACACGAACCATATTAGGAGTTTCGTGTGAAAAAGTGGCTAGATTAATTAAATTCAAAAATGATTTTAGTTCCATTATAAAATAGAAAAGTTTTTATAAATTCCATAGCGAACGGTGGGTAATGAGTTTTTAAAAGTTGTTTACGCTGACGCTACTAAAGTCGCCTTCTAATTAGCAAGTTGAGAGCTAAATATTACATTTATGATATGTAAATTTTACTGAATAAGCCATTGTCGGGATGATCTAGCCTTTATTCCGCAGCGTTAAGGTGTAAAATGTATTGTTTAATTTTTTAGAGCTAAGTTTGCTTCCTTGCAAGAAGACGGACCCATCTTATATCTTGCGTTTGTTTTATTATAGAGCAGCACTCTTCCGGGAATTACATAGTACTAGGGGGAATTTTGGTGCAAAGTATAAATTAGGCTTAATTCGCACATGTTCTGCATTTAAACCAACTGTTTAACCTCTTGTGTTACAGAACAAATGATAATTACCGTATTATATAATTATAATTCATTAAAAATGTTAGATGTAATTTCCAAATATATTTAGGAAACTCGAATATGGGAAGTCACTTCAGCTATAACTTTATCATATTTGACAACAAAAATTACCCACCGACCCCGACACCGACACCATACAGAGACAGTCCATAACTCACTATTAATACTGATACTACGCCTACCAATTTTGTATAAGCAAAAAAGCAAATATTCTATATTGCATAGATACTTTCAGAAGTATTTTAAATTAATTCTAACAATCATAATAATATAGTTTGTAAAAATATGTTGATAGTATGTATTTTTTAAACTTTTTGTCAGAATAAAATCTTAATCTATTTCCAAAACAAAAAAAAAAAAAACTTCAATTCCATAAAGATCACTAATTTGTGCGTGCGGGACTTTGGGAGTCTGAAGTTCCTAAACTAGATGGCGTTGATGTTTAGGGCTTTCTTCCTTCTTCCTGCTTTATATTAATTCGTTGCATTTTAAAAATCTCTATTTGATGCCAAATTCCGGTATTTAACATAAACATATTCCGATAATTTTACGTGTTTTCATGTAACCTATGTAGGTTAAATGAAAACATAGTTCACATTTACAGTCAACAGGCTTCTAACTAGAAACATAAGTAGGTGGTTTCCAAGGTAAATTTGATGATACTTTATTTCAAGTGCCTCTAAATTATTGATCTTCTCAGTATTATTACTCACAACAGTTTTGTTTGCACCACAAAGTTCAATAGTGTGAGTAAGGTTATGACAAATTCCAAGGGAATGTCGGGATTCAGAATGCGTTATAATATTACAATGAAAACAAGAAACGTCCTTTCTCAAAAATCAATAAATTTTTTCCTCACTATTTTAATGAAGCCCTTTAAAGGATTTTTCGCCCAATTAACGAGAAACAATCCTTTTAATCACTCAAATGGTTCCTATTAAAATGAATCATGCTGCGTGAGTTCGAAATGAAACCGCGTCCTTTATATCTTTATCCAGAAGAGCGGGAGCTTTAGCGTATTAATTAATATATATATAATATCAAATGTGAAGTAGCGGTAAGTTTTATCTGACGTTATTTCTACGTTTTTTATAAAATGATAACATTATTTGATTTCACAGGCAATGTCACAAACATAACCTTTTTAAGATTATTTGTGATCATTACAATTTTAATTACGACCATTCCTTTCTTGAAAGTGTGTTTTAATTAATGCAATTATTTTCATACTCCAAATTCGTTTGCACGCGATGAAATAATAAAAATACTTTATCCACTGCACACCAAATTCACAGTCTTATCGTTCTGAGGAATTTTAACAATACTTCCGTCCTTCATTTTGAAGATATTAAAAAAGAAAAGACAGAACAAATCCAACGAGTAAAACACTGCCGCTTCGTATTAACATCATTTATCTGAAACGATCTCATTAAAATTTTTGGTCTATTACGAGGAATTCCGAGTGTTTCTTTTTACGGTGTCTGACTGAGCTGAAACGGTGTTATTTGAGTGCGCCCCGTTAATTGATTTATTCTACAGCCATTGAACTTGGGACCTTAAAGTGCATGGTTACGGTCTACATCAATTTATTATGTTACGCGTATATGTTGACGAGTATTTAAATTATAAGGTGAAATCGATTAGCATTTCGAGAAACGGAGGGACAAATTGAAAGAAAAAAAGTAACATGCACAAGCTTTTTTGTAATGGTATAAACAACAGTGATTATAAATAACTACACAAATAAACTAGTGGATTATTAAATTATTACTATTATAGTAAGTCACTTCAAAGGCGCAAAAGTTCGTGGCTAGTTAAGGTCACCGTTAATTTTTTTATGTGAGAATTTGTTAAACGAGCAGATGGTTCACCTGATGTTAAGTAATTACCGCTGCCCATAGACATCTTCCTCGGGGTGATAGTCGTGTAAATGAACTTTAAAGAATTCGGCCCCAATTACCTTAATCACCATAAGAACCGCAAAAGAATTACAGACTTTCCGTTTGCCCCTTTTTTGCATAAAAAAAGTATACTTCATGCCGGCTTTTATGAGGCCGTGACTCCAGACGAGCTTGCCTGTCCCTTTAACAGCAGAAGCTGCTGTGTGACCCTGCCATAGTAAATACTAGCGATCCGCTCCGGCTTCGCACGTGTGCAATGTATTATACATATAAACCTACCTCTTGAATCAATATAGATACCGCATCAAGAACCGTTGCGTAGTTTTAAGGATTTAAGCATACATAGGGACAGACGGACATCGGGACGACTTCGTTTTATACTACATAGTGAAATAAAATATTGAACTTTTCTAAAATTATAGATACAAAGTAACATATTCCTTGGAAATTAATACAATTGCTACTAACTTGCTTCTTGCGATATATTTTTGAATTCATTTTTATGCTGTCGATGTATCCTCAGGGTTTTGCGCTACTGGTGTTGAATGATCTGGCCTAGAGTCAGAAAAAATAATAATCTGTTGTTATCTTGTTCCACATTTTCTCTTTGATATTTAATTCTGACTGGACGCATTATTCAATTACATAACCAATTCGTAACTCTGATGAGAATTGCATTTTATTACATTGAACTGTGACATGTTATATAATGTTAGGATATTCCATTACGGCTCGTGGATCAGGATTCATCTATTGTACTTTTTTTTTGTAATTGGTCAGCCTGAGTGTTAAAAAATACTGGTACACCTGAAACATTCAAATTAATCGTTTTGTGCTGGTAACTGCGTGTACCACCACACCTTAATGTGAATGTGGGATGGATGAGGTTATGTCAATTGCATGGCGGTTAAGAAATGTCAAAAAAAACCGACCGATGAATGCTTTTTTACTGCACTAAAATATATTAAAATTATAATTACGAACTGAAGTATAAAACTAGGTCGCGCATACGAGCGCTTGCAATGTCGTGTGTGCAGTTTTGCTATACAATAGAAAATGTACGGCTTTGCCTGTACACGTTTTAAATTATTTTCCAATGAAACGGTATTTTTCTTAGAATAGGAAAAAAGCTTCTAAATGGTCTCTATCGATGATTTCAAAAGTTGAGACGGATCTTTAATTAAATCTAATATCAGTTAATAAAGATGTGTGTGAATTATGAGAAAATGATTTATTCAACAAAACACTTTCCTCCGCTCTTAAACTCGACGTTAAGGGAATTCTAATTCGTGTCAAATGTAACATCTGGCGGCATAAAAACAACGATTCCGAGAATGCTATCTAAACCAAGATCAGACAACACGCGAAAGTCGAGACATCCGAAACAATTAAACTTATCAACGGCCAACGTTCATTAGTAACCTTTTTTGGTGCGGGGGTGGTGGGGACAAAAATGGATATTTTGTTTACGTTTATTAGTCGAGTGAGGGAACACCATCCATCACATCTCCGAAGACGAATTGGGGTGGCAAAGTTTGATACGCCTCAACTTGACGTCCTTTGTTTCCAGTATGTATTAAATCATGATACGAAAGTTTGTAATGTCACAACAATATATCTTAATGATGAGCAACTATTTGTTATACTTTATTTACTGCTGGCGAGTTGCGCTCATTTTTTACTAGCTGATTGTTTTTGGACGAAGATCAGACGAGATTGTCTGTAGGGGGCCCGCTATTTTACATACCTAATTTACCTAATTTAATTCGTGTTCATGCACTAAATTGAATTTTTAAACAAATAAATTAAAGAAGTAGTTAACTTTATTTGACGAAAGTCATTATTTGACGAAACGATGTAATTACAAAAAAAAAACTACTTAAATAAATACATACAAAAATAATACCTAATGTATTATACCGTAATACTAAAATATGACATACATTAAGTATTTTGTTGGTATGAGTACAATGTAGAAATTATATCATACTTGTGAGTTCGCAATTATCGTTGGCTTCGACTTTATTATCTTTCTTCGAAAAGATGTAATTATGTGCGCTTATTTAAGTTATGAAGTAACCAAATATATTGGGCAACGATAAGCCGCAAAGCCTGAAAGTTGAGGATCTTAATGTATCAAATATATTGGAAAAGTTCTTTGTAAATTATCGAAGTTATCTTCCATACTTTGTTTCGGACTAATATACAGCGGATGCGATACTCAGTATAGATATGAATATAGTATAACTGTGTGTTTATAGACTTGTAATGTTAATGAATATATATATATATATATATATACATTGTATACATTTGATTGTTTCTGTGCTTTTTTTATTTCATTAAAGGAACTTGGGTTTTTTCTATGCTTTCAATATGTAATCTAATATTATAATATAATATGAAATGTTCAAGAACTGGTGCAAAAAAAATTATGGAATACCGATCTCCCTTCCGGTTTATTAATGTGAATAACTTAAATATATTTTATTACTCGTACGCTGTGCAATAGTTAAAAGCAGTAATGCAGATGATATTTTTGTACAATATTTATAGGCAAGTATAATTTGAACTGCTAACTGTGGTTCTAGTAATTTATTATTACTAAAATAAGAAAAACGAAAGACCATCAAATTTCAGTACTCATACAAGTTTTTACTACGTTAATAATAAAATAATGTATTACGGTCAACGTACTATATTAATTCGGGAATGATGTAAAACTAATCTAATTGAAGTGTTCGCGCGGAATTTTCAATTATTCCGCGTGCACGTTTTGCGTTACCACGTGCGGTTAACCTGTCATGTGTAATGCCTATCCATGGTCGCTATTTTCATAGTAAAAAAAAACGTACTTCGATTGATTTTTTTTATTTGAAAATTTGCCAAACAAGCAGACGGTTCACCTGATGTTAAGTGAATACCGCCGCCCATGGACATCTGCTAACTATACCCGAGGGTTTGCAGATGCGTTGACATCATTTTTGGAAATTGGGCTCCGGCTCACCTCACTCACCAGACGACTACATGCGTTGTCTAGACTGTCTTGCACAAAGGAATTTTGTTTCGTCGTGGGCTATGAACAAAAAGGTGTGACGTATTGTCTAAGGTTAAAAGCGAAAACATTGTGTAATAATCAATAAAGAAAAAAATAGGTACTCCTAACCTGTTTATACGACGTCTTCGTTTTATCAAAAGCATTGCCTCATTCTTAACTAGTATGTTGGAAAAAAGGGTGTTACTTTTTTATTTTAGACCTAATCACTTCGTTAAATTTAAATAACCACAGCTGTTCCCTTTATACCGTTCGTGTTAGGACTTCAAAACTTTTGTACTTTACTTTTTTCTTACAACTTAGTAAGTTTTAGTTTTTAATCGATTCGTGCCCGGATGAGTGGTAGTAACAAACAAGGTTTATATCAGAACACCGTATTTGTAGAATATTTTTACTATAATTCAGGCTCTTATTACCTTGTGCTTCGGTATCATATTTAGGTGGTGACGTTTTTTTTGGCACAAAAGTTTTCGTAGTTGTGTTCTAACTTACTTCAATATTCTAAATTAGCGAGAGTGCCGTTTAAGACAATGGTTTCTAGGTAAAGGGCGATGAGAATGCCGCAAGTCAACTATAATTGATAAAACAAGATGCGAAAGTAATTATTGACTCAATGGATTTTTCTCGAATCGAGAACACGAGAACACTCATAATGGACGAAATCAAGTTAGTTGATAAGTTGTCTTTATTAATTAATTAGCTTAATTCATAGTAAAATATTTGACGTTCCTCCGAGTCCGATTACCATAAATCATTAAAAATGCAACCGCATCCTACAGTTCGTATCATTTCAATGCAAAAACATCGTAGTATCGGAAGACGAGCGTCACATTTCTCGCGTTGCACACTAATGTATCGTTATTCCTACGCACATGCTTTTAGTGGGGTGCGGCGCGTAAAAAATGTCTCCTTTTGTACGACAAAAAGCGTCAAATTAACGTTTTTTAAAGGAAACTATCTGTTTCGGGATGCCACGTGTGACAGCGTGGAGTCGGCGTATACTTCTAATTTTGGAATGGCCACATGGTGCTTTGTTGATATTTACTTTGTCGTCGAACGCGCCCCGTCATTGAGGGTTATGTATTTTTAGCGCGAGCGATTGATGACGTCAGGTTCGGGGGCTTAACTCGACTTTAATGCGCCCGTGATATATTGGACGTCCGTACAAAGTTGACGCGACGAAATGAACACGCTCCATGAATTATTTCGTCATATGGGGCGCTAGGCCTCAGCGATCCACAAAGGGAATATCGGAATTACGAAACGCAACACCTCGATTTGCTATCATCCAATAGATCAGGTTTATCTTACAGGTTTTGTCTTCTCCCGATAACGGGAGAAGACAAAACATCGTTCCCTTTGTGTTCGCGCAAAAAATATCCCCGGAGGAAACTCAAATAACATTCGAATATATTCAACAACACACAGACGAGTGCATGGCGAGATAAAGGAGGCGGGCACGTCCTTAACTGGTTCCGACATTATATTCGCATTTGCGAAGATCAAAGAGCGTGTTGCGACACGGGGAAAAACTTCGGTAGGCGGCTGAGAGGTGTACGTCGCCCGAAGGCGTCCGTAACGCTATCCTTGAGGGAGCCGCGCTTCGGAACAAAATGCGTTTGCATATATTAAACTTTAAGAATGTCGGAGATAGGGAGGGCAGTGCTGGCGGGCCCGTTGGGAGTGTGTTTCGGCGATTACGCGGACGGAATTTCCCATCTGTACCTCCTTCTCGGGCCGGATAGTTCGCACGTAGCGCTCTACGCGAATTTCCCCGGTCAAAGAAGCGCTTCGGCGTAACGTTTCCAAGTATTTGGAAGGCAAATTAGATACGAATCTCTCTACGTACTACGGTATACGAAGCGACGGAACGCGTTCGCTAATATTTAATTTTAAGATAATCAGGGGCGTCCTTCGTCTTTATTCACGTCCTCCGTTCCATTGCAACGAAGCGAGCAAACAGAATTAGCGCCCGTGACAACATTAATTCCGGTTACAAACAAACGAGTGTAGATAGGCGCACTTCATAACAAATGTACGCACAATCTCGTTGCGAATTTCGCGCCTGTGGGACGAGTTGTTTGTAACGCACGATCGTGAAAGTACTCATTAATGCGTAGTTGACATTGGATTTATTTAATTTTACTCGAATACCATCGCGATTTATTGTTATTTCAAGCACCCAATGTTTCGAATGCATTACAACGAAAGCATTCATGGTCACGGACGGGGTCGTGTGTTTAAAATAAATATACCGTGTGTTTATCTTAAAAAATATTATTTTAAAAACAAAACAAGCGCAATAAAACACATAAATTAGTTTTATTTAAATTTGTTAGTAGAATAGGTGATTAACTTTTATTTTACTTTATTGTGTCATGATAATTGTCAAGGCATATAACATTAATAATGCCACTTAACAAGTTCTTCACTTCCACCTTCTTGCCATTCACTCTGTTATCTATGTACTTTTTTGCTTTAGAGAATTTGTAACGCGATATATTGTTTTTACTTTAACAACTAAATTATTAACAAATTAATTATATACGGTTCAACAATCTAGGAAGAGAAAAATTCACTCGAAGTTTGGACGTATTACATGGTTTCTGTAAGCATTGGAAACAAACTCTTTGTAATCAATTTATACTAACAAAATCAATGTATACTAATTAAATGAAATTACTTGGAATATCCGAACAGATTCAACTTTTGTAATATATTTCGATACGAAAAAATGTTCCAGGCTCTATAGTTTATAGTTTCCTCCACTCTGGATGATCTCTGATTTTTAAGTTATTGTTAAGTTGAGTGCTGCGATTATTATGTACTAGTCGACTTGGTTAAGTGATTCACACATGTTGATCACTAACCAACTTGTCATATTTTTACAGATACCTTGTTTATACTCCTAACGTTTTTGGCAAAACATATTTTGTTATAGAGCTATTTGGTTTTTCGTAAGCGGTGAACTTGATCTCTAATATTTTTCGGTCATGGTGTACCGTGAAAAACATCTATGAGAAATAACGTACATGATGAAAATTGAAATATCCATGATGTTAGAGAAATAAATTTGGTGACCTATTCGAATTATTGTAATACTGGTGCAATAATTAGTACTGCAGATTAGTAGAAGGGAAGATACTCGTCTTATATCCAAGGCACGTTTCGAGCATTTAATTTCTTGAGCGTCCATTATTGCCAGGGGTGACTTTGTGTTGCATCTCATGCGCTATAGAGCAATAACTGTTTATAGTCGGGGCGGCGATAAACTCGGTGGACGTCGTTGGACAAAGGATTTCTGCCGGCCAATAGAGATCTTACCCTAGGGTTGATGCCACTGTCTTGCTAAAACCTGTGTTGAATTTCAAAACGCTGCAAAATATTCAATGTAGTTAAAGTTTATTTGTTACAGCACGTTTATTAATGACTACGCAAAAATTAATCATGAAATCACAACCGCCTCTTTTATTCAGTAATGTAATTCAGGCAAGAGTAAACAGGTTTTTACTGAGCTAGCGCGCTTACCATCAACGGCTGCATGCCATCAGGTGAGAGGCAGTCAAGTGCTGGCTGGTTTTGAATTTATAAAAATGTTCATGTTTTCGCCCTGAAACTACTTTTCTAAGTAGCAAGTCAGTCATAAACAAATTAACCATCATAGAGGGAAAAATGGACTTATGCGAAGGAATGAAATTTTTCCTATTACATTGTTTATTTGAATTTACGACTCAGTTAATTTTGTAAAACTCGTAAAGCTATAACCGCGGTTGATCCGAGGATGCACGATCAACCTCGAAAGTTCTCAAGCGGCGTTAAAAAGAAATTCGTTGCCCGCTTCAAGTTTCGCGTAGCGCGACACGCGAGCCGGCGCTTTCGGAAAGTTCTGAGCTCGACAGCCCTGCCTGAACCAATTTAATGCCGCAAATCCACCGGGTACACTTACCTCCCTTCAAAATCATGCGATATTGCGTTTTTTCTAAACCGCACCGGAGGGGCGGGCACGGTACAATCGCTCCGTGCAGTCACGGAAGCATTCGCAGAGAGCTAAGCGGTGGAAATGATCGAGGCACACATTTCCCGGACCATGCTTCTTGAATATTTAACGCGTTTACACGCCTCCAACCGGTCGTATCGAATCGCTCGTTAATTATATTAAGAAGATTGAACGTCGTATGATATCGTGATAGATGGGGACACGGAATTGATTCTACATACGACGTTCCTTTACACAAATTCTATAGATAAAATGTTGTCGAGCCCGTTGTGTTTACAATGTTAATTGCTTGTCATCGCCTGTGAAGTGATAAAGTTGGTAATAATTCAATGGGGTTTTTTCAAGGGAAACGCACGCCGTTAACATAGTTGTTCTTGTGTAAGACAACTTTGATAATATTGTCCTATTATGTTTGCTTGTACGGTGTTTTTATCTTCATTATTTTGATGGCGGTGCTAAAGGTTGCATCGTGACACTGCTCATTGCCTGGTACTAACATTAATCGACGTCAAGATCTTTTGCCCGTTTAACAGATATGGCAGATTATTTTATCGAAATGAGGAAAGAATGTCATTTATAAATTATAACGTGTCAACTTTGCGATGGTAAAGATTAACATAGTCGAACTTTATCTAGTTATACATATCAATATACCTGCTGGGAACGTATACCCCAAAATGATTTGAAATACGAAGGAAGAAAACCAGTCCAACAGTTTCTTGTAGTTAAAACAAGAATTAATTTATCTACCTGACTGTGGTAGGGCCACGCAACAGATTTCGCTGTTGGGCGGATACGTATGTACCAAGACCTAACAGAAGACCAGCGTGAAACAGAAGTGTAATACAGCTGTGTTTCCTCTGGTGAATGAGGTAGCCGGGGCCCACTTTATTAAAAGATGGCAACGCATCTGCAACCATACGGTTGTTTCAAATTTCAATAGGTGGTGGTTATCACTTAACATCAGGTGCACCGCCAGTTCAATTGCCACCTTATCACATAAAAAAATCACCCTATGAATGATTAGATACGTCTTCAAGCATGACAATGATACAATTTTGTTTTTGATTTATTTCTCTAGGCCCCTTTCACAATTACAATGAGGAGAGGTATTATAAAACCTAAATGGCAATTCTTAATAAATTGCCAACATGGGCCAGAATAACTCGCGTTAACATATCGCATTGCCCCCGGGAGAATTCTTCGGATGAATTTGTTTTTCTCTTAAAACCATAACAAATTTGTAGATTAGACGTGCGCGGGCACCGGTCCTCCCCTTCATATCTCACTTTTTCTCTATTTATTGCTTTGTACCCTCGGATAAGTTATAGAAAACATAATCCCTCTCATGCGGGGAAACTTCTACAGCTGATTACTACTTGGATTCGATAAGATCCGATGACATTTGAAAGGATACACAGTGTTTTCGAATTTTATTGATGTGTTAAAATTTATAACTCACAACGCTTTCATACATAACTATGAGAAATAAAATTTACTTTCTGCTAAAAGCTATGATATTTATTTTTCATTTGATAGCATCGATCGTTGCAAGTATTTATCTAAATTAAAAAGATAAAATATACGAATCAAACAATTTAAGCAATGAAACAATTGAGTCAACTTTCACAAATATGAGAAATCATGGATACTAATTTTAGATGAAAATGAAAGTAAATTTTTAATTAATATTACGGCTTATCATCGTTATTATCAACGTCCACCATAATCGGGGGCTATTCTCGAAGTTCCAACTTGCGGATAGACGAATAAAATCCGGGCGAAATCCCCGCGAGATTAATATTATTTTATCGCCAACAATAAATAACGGTAGAAATTCAATAGCCCAACGGTAAGCGGAATTACAAGTTTTTTTTGACACGGTAGTGGAAAACTTTCGTCCCGGATTCAATCTTGCGGGGATTTGCTTCACTCTTTATATTCCGTCCCACAGGAGGCCGGGAATAAAGTAAGAGGTGCGTCGCGTCTCCATAGTTCCTGGTGAGTCGAGACAGGATTTCGCCAAACTTTGATGACTCCGTGGTGGAGTTGCCCAGGTGTTGGCTTCGTTGCCGGAGGTCATGGGTTCTTACCCGTACTAGTAAAAAACAGTAAAGTAACAGCCTATAAATGTCCCACTGCTAGGCAAAGGCCACCTCTATAGAGAAGGTATCAGGGCATAGTCCACCACGTGGCCCCACTGCGGATTAGCTTCGAAATATTATTTTTTTTGTTATTATTTCCAAAATATGCAGGTTTCCTCACGATGTTTTCCTTCACCGCAGAGCACGTGATAAGTTAGCACTTATAATCAACAATTTCATTGGTGCCGGCATCGGGGATCGAACTCAGGTTGCTCGAGTATATTGAATTAAAGGCGAGCGCCCGGACACTGAGCTATCACGGCTCGTACCCATCAAAATCATCATCATCGAGACGGGACAATTATTTGTTTGTCCCAGACATAATTGTTTCAGATGTGGGCGTTCGTTTACGTGAAATTTGTGTATGTAAAACGTCCTTACAACACAAAGTAATATTCTACAGTAAGGGCAATGTTTTATAAAAAAATCTTTTTATCGTTTTGGGAGACCTAAACAGGGACTGGGTACGACGTATTTTCGTTGCGGATTTTCCTATGAGGGAAGCATCTGCAACAAGGAAAGCACCCGAATCAGTTCTAATTAATTCCCTGAAACTCGGGACGAATTGTGTTTGCATAAAAAGACTTGTATTAAGAACGATCAAAAGTTCGGGAAAATTCTGATCGTTCTTATACAAGTTTTCTTGAACTCATTTCGTCTGGTATGACGGTGAAGTGTGTCCGTTTTGGTAAAATGAATTTTTACCATACCAAAGCTGCTGTTAAGAAAAGGAGAATTTTTGGGTTATGGTAATGTTTTCTTCAATTTTTCATTTTCATACTTACTACAAAACAAATGATATCCATTTCTTTGTGTCCTTCTATAGGTTCTTACATGTCTGATCTAAGGATTTTTATTGCCCAGGTCTTACCCTGGGCGCCGAAGACATTAGCTTAGCAGGAGTAAGTAAGTAATCAAGTTAACATATTAAGTTAACATGTTAACATGTTACTTACGATCATGAAAATTACGATAGTTCTGTGATATTCACGGGCTTTATATGTATATAAGTAAATAAAATCGATTGTACGATCCTGTACTTTAACCAACTTTAATCTCAGAATATTTTAGTAGAATTAAGTTTTAAACGTACAGAGAAGAACAAAGTCAATGAAAGTTCACGAAACCCTCTTCACATGCTATTCGTAGTAATATTACTCATCTTGCGTTCCGAAAAGGTTATAAACTGTCTCGTAGCCAGTCTTTGCTTATTGAAAAGCTAAAAAGTGTTCGAATATTCCTGTCAGTTGCCGACTAAGTAAAACATATCGAAACACCTCGATCATAATTCCTAAATTGTCGTCCTCGATATTAATTTTTAAAATTTAGAGAAATACAAGTGGAAAGTAACATTTCTGTATTATATTGACAAGTATTTTTATTTGTTATTGTGTTGTGTTGAAACAAAGAACAGTGTATTGGCTGATCCGCGCTTAAATATGACTAACATGTTTCTCCGGAGTGCAGTTTACTATTCAAATGGGTTACTATATTGCAGCGTTCTCCGACTTTTTCACATAGCCAATGAATTTCGAGCGATAGTCGCTTGTAAATTGAATTGGAGCTGGATAGTAACAAAATATCATGGCGCGGTACTTTGGTCCGTCCGATGTTGAAATTTATCGTTTGTTTGTCAGCGAGTCCGCACGGTCCGCGTGTAACCAATTCGTCGGCTAATGTCGTGGAAAATTCGACGCGATGATTGATCGAGCTACATGCGTGTTTTAGATTCAAGGATTGATTGCCACTGCGCTTTGTTTCTATAATATCTATCGGTTCATAAATTGATACGAAAAGCACACTATGGTGACGTCCAGTGAAATGTATGATTTTATGTATTTGAACACTATTAAATTAAACCGATGAGAAAGAAACTCTCTTATTACACTCGAGAAGATGGTTGGATTTTACCATAGACTTGGAATTCCATAATTAATAAAATTAAATCCCAACGAGGTAACACTGCAGGTCTTCGCAATTCCGTGAGCAAATTCCAAAAGATCGTAAATAAGACAATTAGACAAGCTGACGACAGTAAGGTATTTAAAACATCAAAAGACACAAATTAAACGCGATACAATTTGTAGGAATAGTTTAATCGACTGAAATTATCGCTGACTTTAAGAACCGAAGTTTAATGCTTCTGCGCCCTATATGAGTATTTGTGATAAATATTTGTGGATGTTGAAAAGGTGAAGAAGTCGTGGCATCGTGGAAAGTGGAAGACCATGTAAGTAGGATTATCTAACTGTGTGTTCATACATTGAGTTATTTGTTTGAATTTTTTGTGAATGCTCTTAAACTTTATTCGTACACCTTTAATTTTCTCAATATTACAGCGAAAATCAATTTAAACTGATACAACCGAGTCAAAAAATATATTAAAAAAAAGCGTGTGTAATTATAACTTTATTTTTACTGAAATTATTGTGATACAGTCTTCGATTACGATAGTTTAACGATAATTAGTAATTCAATTAATATTGTATACTCAATACAATTAACGGTGAGGAGTGAACACCGTGACCTAACGAGTCATGCTGTTGGAATCATTTGGAGGGGTAACTGTTACACTTCACAGATTGTAGAACGGTGGGTCTGGGGCCACCAGTCAAACTATATCTACCGATCGAGCCGAGGTCCGGTCCTCTCAGATACCCTCGAATCGAAATGCTAAACGGGTATTACGTGGTACGGGAGTACGGTGGTATGGGAGTAGGGTGGTATGGGAGTACGGTGGTATGGGAGTACGGTGGTATGAGAGTACGGTGGTATGGGAGTGACAGCCCAAGCCGAGGTCCCTTCTCGGGGCTCCTTGAGCCTAGTCACCATAACGCGAAACCGAGGTTCGGGCTAGGTGCCACGAGCGCCCGGCCACCTCAAGTCCGTCGGGTCTGAAAAGGCCTCTAAGGTCAAAAGTGGTATATTTTTCCAAAAATAAAAGGTCTGGAGCTAAGTTCATGAGAGAGGCCAATATAGTTCCGACCTTCCAAACGCGACCGGCGTTGGTTCACTCAACTCTGATAATTATATACCTACTTTGTAACTTTGTAATTTGTGACTGCTGATTACCTACATGGAATACAAGAACTATCATACTGTATCTTTGTGGTTTAATTTTCCGAGACCTACGCCATGAACCCTATACCAGAAGCTCCCACCGATAACGGGCCGTGCCGCTAAGCTATTGCAGTTTCCGTCATATATAACATTAAAAGAAAAAGATTTTCAATCTCTTCATCATTCATCATCATCATTACAGCCTGTTTGAGTCCACTGCTGAACATAGGCCTCCCCCCAAACCGCCACAAAGCACGACCCTGAGCCACCTGCATCCATCGACTTCCAGCATACAATTCGTGTCAATGTGTATCGTGTATAAACAAAGAACTAACAGCTTTTTGTTTTGATTTTATGTTGCTGCAAATTAAACTATCCGTCGTTTTAATATTAAATATTGAAAATTGAAGCATCTTTGTTTTTGACACCGAGGAAAGCAACATATTTTATATCTTCTTTGTATAGAAACTAGCTCCGAGTTATATAATAATTATAATAATGCGTTTTCACAATCACTAAAAACACTCGCTGCATTGGTTGTATATAGTATAAGAAAGACTTGTTTTTGTTGAGAAATGTATAACTTCATTACAAGCACGTAAATAATACCGGTATCTTATCAGTAATATTATATTGATCGTTATTTTCTATGTCGCTATTAGTTATAAGAGAAAATCGGTTGTTACACACAGAGTTCGAAATGTGCATCATCTTCGCTTCTGGAGCAGTCCAAACGAACCTCTCGGCTAAATTATTAGGTTATTTAGTTTGTCTTTAAAAGGTATTTTTTAATTTTTAGGGAAGATTTGAAAACTCGAACGTGGTTAATTAAGATAATAGTTAGCACGGCTGGTGTTGGTGAATTCCTAAATCATAATTTCTAAATCGTGATGATAATTATCTGAGAAAAATAAAAAAAATATTTTCTTATTTCTATTTTCTCCCAGCAAACATACTCTCTACTACTAAGAAATGAATATATTCATTACATTTGTCTAGAAAGATGGCTTCATTTGTGAAAGACTTTAGCATGAATAATTGGCAATTTTCACCGGTACCTTTACACGAGTTTGTCCTTGTTAGATTGAGTAATAATTTAGGAGGCACGTTTTCTTTATTCTATCAGACAAATGGAAATGTGTTCGTAGCGTGTATATTTGATATGTCAATTTAAACTCGGGTACGCTAGTTGATATAAAATGAACATTTTCTTTTTTTAATTGTATCAATTATTTTTACCTTAATTAATTCACTAGTACCGTCTTTCGATTGTAGCCGAATTTCTGGCGATAGCTTCTGTCGATTGACTTGCAGTGGCACAGTTGATAAGCTCTGGGCACTATCGCTCGGACAGTAGATTCGGTTCCAAACTGAGATTGGTATTTCCATGAATGACAGAAATAAATTTTCTGATAATGGTGAGATTTATTTTATATCTGCACAACGCTTATGCAAAACAAGTTACTGTTAACCTACCTAGTAGGCTATGTTGAAACTTCAACCACCAACTACTTTCACGGAAGGGTTGAAAGATATGAGAACTTTTTCTTCTTATTAATATAAAACTACACCTTTTTCCAAATAATATTTAATTATCAATCTATTCTGATGACACAGCTTAGCTCTCCCATTTAGTGTTATTATTTTATCATAACATCATCTATATACATAATATACGAAAATAGATGTGTGTATGAGTTTGTCCCCTATTAATTCCAAAACTGATTTTAATGAAATAGGTAACGATTGGATCAACAGAACTTGTTTTTTTGTTGTTTTGGATAATTAGTATTACCTATTCGAAGCTTTTTGATACCTATTGAAGGTTAGATCTCTAAGTATTCAATAAATCTCAAAACAAAAATGACCTTCATATTTCTTATTCAAATGAGGTAAAGGAAGAAAAATCAAATATTATTTAACTTTTTACCGAGTCATTATGAGTAGTATAAGCAACACATAATTATAATTTCAGCAATATATATGTCAGTGTAATAAAAAAACAACAACACATGGTATGCGTTAACGTAATAGAAAAAACTTGTAAGAGAATATATATTATTTATTAACCGTATTATGAAGAGCCTCATTATTGAAACACAAATCCAACTAATTTTATTTGTCAAATATAACCTTAGAGTTACATATTGCTGTTGAAGGCTCTCATCTTTGGTCAGAAAAAATTAACGGTCCGCACTTGCTCGCGACTTTCTCTTTGATATTTTATTCTCTCAGGGCACATTATTCAATTACAAACAAAATTCTAGCTCTCTTGAGCGCCATATATTTTTTATTTTCAACTAACGTCTAGTTAGGTGAAAAGTTACACCCGAATCTTATCCTTATTCTATTCTTGTCTCGATTTTATTCTAGGCCCGTCAATAAATTGTGATAAGGAAATATACAGTTCAAATATTACAATTCAAATATTTGATCTTTAATACGGGGTTAAAGATCATATATTTGAATGACAACATTGCATAGAATGGTTAATTATTCTTAAAGAAACCTGTTTTCGCTTTCATTCATGCGAATTTTCTGTCCAATAAAACATTTTATTGATACTATTATGTTTTTTTACTTGAAAAATGCTGCTTAAACAGTTTACCGTTATTTTTTTCCGAAAAGTTTTGACAAAAGGTTGAAACCAGTCATCCACAGTTTAGCTGGGAAGCAGCTTCAACTGATGTTAGGCTTCATCAATCAATTTAAGTAGAGTTATTTCTTGATGAAGTTATTTTTTGACAAATTTTCAATGTATTTAAAGGTCAGGATTTCCAAAATCCTTCCAAAGTAACAACAGATGCTACCTGATAAAATTTCATCAATAAAAATTCCAAACTTAGCGGCTTAGGCTACTAGTTAACAGATATGGCAAGTAATCAGATTCTTCTCTCGATATATTTATTGCATTAACGTCCTTTGTAATATGTCTAAAAAAATGGTGCAACAACTTTTAGATGAATGTGCATTCAAATTACTACAGATGTGCTAAAGAGAGAGTTACTCAACTGTCCAGAATTGAAGCAGCAATAGTTGTTATTTGGATTTCCGGTTAAATTTGAGCAAACATTTCAGCGCATTTATTTAGGTAATTAAATTTTGAAATTATGCAGCGAACAGGTCTTATTATACGTCGTTTATTCGAAACTATGGATGTTTCTAGCCAATAGGTAATTACCAATAACCGCATTAACTGACAACATTTATTACCATGAATGTTAAATGTTAACCGAACACAACAATGGGCTGCGAATCTGAATTATCTGTAATGTTGTATTCGTGTTATAAATGAAAAGTTTACGTTTATTTTAATAAATAACAGAAATAAATTATACAATAAACAATGAACTTGAAATAAAACTGCGCTTTATGGCAGTCATGATAGATCACTGTTAAGTTACTGTGTAGATTTGCACAATTATTCTGCAGATTAGGCTTTGAGTGAAATTAAAAATATAAGTCAATTAAACATATCGTGTGCCTTTGCGTATATTTAATACTGTTTATTTATGTTTGCACTTACTCGAACTTACGTTTGCTTTCCAAATAGAAAGCTTGCAAAAACAAGTAGTCCGTGTTGTAAAGACGTTTAAAATACATATATTTCAAGTTGAATTTTATTATGTATATGTAAATACATATAAGTACATTTGTATATATCCATCAAAATATGTTGGATAAACTATTATCATTTCTTTATTTAAATTTCGTTTTAAAATTGATTTTATGCTTGCAATTTAATTTATAATGAAAGCATTTACTTTTCCGAGTAAAACAACTTTCATGTGTTGAGCGAATTGAAATTTCGTATGCAAGAGTATTTCGTAGTACAAGCACAATGTACGCAAGCCTTTGTAATTCTAGGTAACTTGTAAATTTCCCATAGGGCGTCTGAAATATTACAAGCCCGCTTCCGTACGTTAAACAGGTTTATATCGAATCAATTTTTAATTTAAATAAACTATTGCTCACGTATGGAATGCCTACAGCTTCATCAAAATTTTTCAAATAGACGCTTACGCGCTCGTATCTTATGAATCGTCAAATTTTGCATCAAAAATTATGTATAGGTTCGTAAGGTACCACCGGTTCAGAAAGCAGTTTCTGCTGAGAAAATACCGGCGAGAAACTCAACAGTAGCTCTTTTTCAAAAGTTAGTTACCAGTTTACAATATAACATACAAGTATAATAGACTTATTATAGCCTACGTGACTATCAACAGGATTAACTCCACATATTGGCGTCGTCGAGATATTCTGCAACGGTATAATATCCTTTAACCATAACTTGACTTTTAGTTTTACGTTTAAATTGGTCTTGGCTTATAACTCCGTTCAAAAACGGACTTAAGCGACTACCCAAAGGACATACAAATACAAGACTTAGCACAAAATTAAAATACATGAATGCTCTCGGCACAGCCGTCCGTGTCACCCCGTGCGTGAATTTCAAATATTTTCGAATATTTTTTGGTTTCCACAATTACTGTCGCCGTCGAGTACATTATTAGGCATCATGCGATTTTATGATTTTAATTCAGGTTGCCTGAATACTATCTCACCAGGACTCTAGTCTAATAGTTCCAATATATATAAATACTAGCTGCTTCCCGCGACTACGTCTGCGTAGAATAGGCTGAAGGCGAAACATTCAGACATAAAGACAGGTGATATACATAAAAATATCTATATCCTATGTTATTCTGATGTATAAGCTATATTATTGTAAAGTTTCATTAAAATACATTCAGCAGTATTTGCGCGAAAGAGTAACAAACATCCATCCATACATACAAACTTTATTATATTAGTAAGGATAAAAAAAATAATGAAGTTTCAAATCATCATCTTCATTTCAGCCTGCTGGAGTCACTGCTGAACATAGAACTCCCTCATAGACTGCCACGAAGTACGATCCTGAGCCACCTGCATCCATCGACTTCCCGCACATTTGCACAGGTCGTCACTCCACCGAGCTCCATAGCTCATTAGCGGGATATGCTCGGTATTTCTTTGTGTCAGAGTTCGTAACGAAGATATCCGCAGTTGAATCAAGGTAACCGGCATAGCTCTGAGCACTAGCAAGCTGAATTGGCGATGGGTCGGCCATATAGCTCGTAGAACCGATAACAGTTGGGGAAGAAAGGTTCTCGATCGGTAGCCTCGTAGAAGCCATCGCAGTGGGGGGTTGCCCACCCCACTAATTTTTTTTTATTTTTTTTTTTAAACATTGCCCTCACTTTAGGATAACATTATCCTGTGTTGTAAGGACGTTTTACAAACATAAATTACACGAGGACAAACACCCAGATGCGAAACAACTATCTGTGGGTCGCACAAATATTTGTCCCGTGTGGGAATCGAACCCACGACCCCCGACGCCGAAGCCAATAACTTGGCAAATGCGCCACGGAGTCATCTAAATGGAGTGAAGGTTCAAATATATAATTATAATTCAATAATATGGTTTCAGTTCTTGGTTCTATATAAATCTATAGTAATATTGTAAGAACATGATCGGAGTTTGTGAGGTCCGAAACCACAAATTCCTTTCACCGTTTACATCTAATAATAAACTATTTCGGGCTTATATAATATGATGTTAATCTACACTCAAGATGAAACATTAATTTGAATGAGTTTAATAGACTGTATATTATGTAAATAATTATATGTAGTATCATCATCATTATTTCAACTAGTTAGAGTTCGCTGCTAAACATAGGCTTACCCACTGACTGCCACGACGTACAATTCTCACCCATTGGAACTTCCCGCACATTTTCACAGGTCGTCACTCGATCTACTTTAGGGGTTGTCATACGGTATATGTAGAATTAGTCTATAAGTTGTCTTCAAATGAACTGGAAAAATAAATTTACTTCACCTGCAAATACCCGAATGGCGTGGTGGGTAGTATAGATGTGGGTTCGATCCCTACTACCGGCAAAATATTGTGTGATGAAAATAGTGTTTATCTACTGTCTGGCTGTTTATATATGTACACTATGTATTTATATACTAAAGTATGTTTATCAGTTATCTAGTATCCATTGTACAAGCGTTGCTTAGTTTGGGACTAGAAAAAGATGTGTCAAAATGTGTCCTAAAAATATCTATGATTTTTTTTAATATTATGAAAAATGTATTAAAAGTTTAGATGAGAAAAAAAACAGCTTAACTGTATCGGGGCGAACCCAGGTTTCTAATTCAGGAATAAAGTAATTGCTCAGTCATATAATTATGTTGTACAATTTTAGGACTGAAATTTAACTTAAACCACCGTAAAGATACAAAACTTAGGTCACGAAAAAATTATACGATTTTGATATACTGTTTTAATTATATATACTGTTCGAACCTATCGTTTTCTTTTAGATGCGCTACACCCAAATCTATCTGAGGCCATTCAACCCCCATACGCCACTTATAAATATGACATGCACCCTCACGAAGACAAATTATTTCATTTCCCCGTCCAAAGGGACTCCATACGTGACTCCAAGCGCCCATCAATTGTATGAGGCGGGAAATGTAACTTGGTAATTTATTACGGCTATGGTAATGGTAACAAGTCATCATTTAACCTGTCTGACACTTACGAGATAAATATATTTTAATATCAGCCTAATGTAGACCGAGCGTTTGACTTGGTTTAATTCGACCTCATTTTCGTGACACTGAAAATGTTTGCGCCTAAACATATTTCGTAAATTTATTGTTACCGCATTGTTTATTTGACGACGCGATTGGCCTGGTGGTAGTGAATGTCTCTTGTGCCAGAAGGTGTTGCGATTCCCAGAGGTTGTTGGGTTTTCGATTTAGAATTTACTGGAAAAATATTGTGTGATGCCAAACGGTTTATATGTGTTTGAGGAGGTTTAACAGTGGGTGTATAGGCTGTTACTTTACTTTACTTTTTACAAAACAAAATATGTTTAAGTAAGTTCATCAGTTATCTAGTACCAATAGTTGACAATTTTTCACAAAGTGTCAACTTTTAAAAAAGTGTTCACATTAAAACCCCACGGGTGTTGCAGATGTCTATTTGCGGCGGTAATTACTTAATATCAGGTGAACCGCCTGTATGCTTGACAACTTTTCACTTAAAAAAATCTTATTGTTATTATTTCAAAATTTCGTGATAACCTTATGTTAAGAAGGATTGTTATAAATCTTTATTTAACAAGTTTTTCAGACGTTACTTATCCTATTGTCAATATCTGCCATTTATGATTACGCTTGTAATTTAAGCAAGCGACAATAACGTTTAATGCCTAACCCAATTAAATACACTAAGAGAATAACAACCTTGATAAAAAATGTAAAATAAACCCGACGAGAAGCGAGTCCGTCTTATCCGTACAATATTTTACGTGAGGAATTAGTCAATCCTCGAAAGTAGCCTTTCAATGTCAACGAAATTTATGTTACTTCCAGTCGCCTAATAAGCCCACGTCCACGCGAAATTGTTTCCTCCGCCCCACTTTGTCATAGTCAACGCGAAAACGTCCTGGCAAAATTGGGCGCCGACTTCGAGCGTCCATAATTAGGGCCGGCTAATGTCCCGGAAAAACAATTTTCATAAAACATCTCATTTCTTTCGGGGGCCGCCGCATAAAAAGAAATAAGACACTAAATAAACGTCTACTTTCACGGACCGCTGGGCTTTTATTCGGGCGCGGCGCGACGAAAAATGCACAGCTATCCCTTTGTCACTGTGACGTCAGCGGAGACGGCATACCGTTTTGCGTGAGAGGACGATTTGCTCGGAGCGCGGTCGTGAATTAAAACGTCTGGGGGGCGGCAGCCCGCAATATTGCAATTCGGCGGGGCGATGCAAATTAATATGGAACGCACCCACGCCTTATTACCCGGCAATAAGGTGTATATTAAATTTATCCGCTGGGATCCGTAAATTTGCGATCGTCGCGGCGCATACATTTCGGATCGAATAAAACGTTTTGCGGCGGGATTCGCTTGTCGCGCATTTGATCGTGAAATTCGCTGAGGAATTTTTAATTCCCTTGCTTTATTACGAAACGATCGGACGATGAACCTATCATCTAGCTGAATTTCGGCCGAAAATGTATTTGTTCAACTCGCACACTAGCTGTTATTTGATAATGATGATATATTACTTTCTCCATACTATGTCAACGTCTCCATATAATTCATGCTCACCACATAAGTAATAATAAAGTATCAACGTAAGTTAAGTGAGAGGTCGCAGGAACAGTTTAAAAAAACTTTATTTTATATATAAACCTAACAATACAACTGGTAGCTTATAACTGACTTATTCTAACAATGGATATCTTATTTATACTATTTTGAACATGATATATTTGGGTGGGGATACAAAGCTTCATGCAGTCCGGTCTACGGGATGCTGAAATCGTTACACCGCCCGCCTTCGCCGTATCGCTCCCTGGTGATAACGCGTACGTGGGATAGAATTTGTTATGGTGACGTAACTTGTATGATGTTTTTTTCCAAATTTAGACGCATTACTTGATGTTTTCACCTCAATAAGTACGTTTTGGCCGTATGAAGGGTACATTATCAAAAGTATACATTGATTTGATGAGGGCAACTATTATGTGAAAAGTTGGCAGGCAAGAGGGTGTTTCAGGTTAAGTTAAGCCCAATGCTTATCGATATCTACATCGCCATAAGGGTTGCAGATGCGCTGCCAACTATCAAAACCAGTAGGATTATCTGACTCACCAAAAGAAATAGTATAATAAATACCCTTACTAATATTTGGCCTTCGACACCGACCGTTGCAACAGACAGATGCACTGCTCCGTGCATCCACTGCATGAATCTTAGTATATATACACATATATAAGATATAACATATACAATAAAAATTAAAACACAGGTAACCTCATTTGCTTTTAATAAAACTTTCAATGGAATGAGTTAAAAGACCTAAGACCTAGTTTTTATTATAAGTCGAATGCAGAATTTTAGAGCTTCCCGACAACCCTTTATATCATTTGTTGGCAACATTCCATAACCATGCTTTAAAGTATGTTTAAAATTGTTGGTTATTTTTCACAAAGTATGCCAAAAAGTATCACAGTAATATTCTGGCTATCGCCGTTGGTGTCATTTTGATTGCTTACTACGAGACTTGAGAATAAATGGATTATATGACAGAAAAAAAAAACCGGCCAAGTGGGAGTCGGACTTACCAAGTGTTGCGTATCTATAAAATTTCGTATCTATAAAAACGGCAAAAAAATCATGTCTGTTGTATGGAGATCCCCACTTATTTATTTTTTTATTCCGTTTTTTAGTATTTGTTGTTAGAGCGGCAACAGAAATACATCATCTGTGAAAGTTTCGTATATTTAATGGTTCATGGTTCAACGAAACTATTTTACGAAATTTATGGCGTTTTAATTATTTTTTTTACTCGACGTTTCGAACCCTTCACAGCATGGTTACGAGACAGACAAATACTACTTATAGCAACTAGTATTGTTAATAATTATATTAATAACATTAGTATTTTTTATTTTAACAATGAATAGCAAATTTCAAAGTATTTACTTAATAAAACTAATGATATTATATACAAAAACAAGGACTTACATAGTGACAATAGCGCATCGAAACTGAGGCACTCAAATTACACCAACTGGTGTAAATAGTTATATAGACTGCTATCTCTTTCCGTATCATACTTTCTATATCATCTGTCCCAATAACTTATGTATGTCATATAATGTAAAGCGGAACAATTTTTAATTTTTTGCTCGTTTAAAGGATAAGATTATTATCGTGAATAGTAACAGTTATTTCAGTCAACATCGTAGGTTTCATTTTTAGAAAATGTCCTTTTATCCCTGTTTTCAAGGAATGAAAAATATAATTCGAATATGATGGTAAATTTCGCCGCAAGAGAAAGTTGATGCAATGATGGAAATTTTTATAACAGCTCGAAATGTGCCCGATTGTATCCTACACAATGGTCGTGATAGCTCTACGCATGAAGTCTCCTGGCGGAGTGGCCATACAGTCTTAGATTGGAAACACAGGAAACGTGAGTTAGACTTCTCTAGTCTTAAAAAAGCCCATTCTGTTTAGAATGAGCACGTAGACATCTATCTCGAGTTAGGTGGGTAAGTGACGTAGCATTAGCCCATATCATGCTTCGTCCGCAGACCCCTATTAGTGGCTCTTACGAAATTGCCAATACGATATACAATTATTCAATAGCGCGCGTCCGCTACGATACGAAAAGCGTACGTTATCTCCCGAAAGTTATTAAGATAAGCCGCCACGGATAAAGCCCGTTTGTCTTATTGAGCGGAACGAATAAAATGGATAAATAAGGTACCCCGCCCTATTATCGGCGAGGCTGATGGAAGGCTCTAGATTAAAAATAATCCCGTAAGTGATGTTAACGGACGCCTATCTGTACGTGGCCTATATGCTACTAACACGTGATGGGCAATGAGTGAAATGGAAAATAATGTACTTGAGAATCGGTATTGTATGTCATTGTTCCTAACTTTTCTCTTCTCTTCCGTTGATAACGGCAATTCAATAATTTAGTATTTGAAGATAACAATAGTTTGTTGTCACATCGTCAAAAATTAATTTATTATTTCACTAAGTCAGTTTGACATTAAAATGACAACATTAATTTGAATATTAGATAGCGTAAGTATTTATCATAAATTTAAGTACTATTAGAGTAAAATGAAATATACATGGAGTACTGTTCTCATCTCTGGGCGGGAGCCCCTCATTACCAGCTTCTTCCATTTGTCCGCATTCACGGTAGGGCGGCTAGGGTTATCGACGATCAAAGTCTTTCCGATCAGCTTGATCCTTTGGCTCTGCGTCCATAAAAAAAAAAAAACATATAGATGTTTTTTTTATGGAGATCTGTAATTAAATCCTCACTAAATACCACTACATTCTTTGATTAAAACACAATTTCGGGATGGCACCGTCGACATCTGTAGAGCTTGTCGCCATCCCGGGGAGTCGCTTCGGCATGTTATTTCCGGTTGTTCCATGCTTTCTAACTCTGAGTATCTGCATAGACACAACCTAGTAGCCAAAATCCTACACCAGGAGCTCGCTCTGAAATACGGCCTCGTGGATCGGAAACTGCCGTACTATAAGTACTCTCCGGAGGCCTTGCTCGAAAATGACCGCGCCAGGCTCTATTGGTACCGGCCCATCATCACGGACAGGACGATTGTCGCGAACAAACCTGACATCGTGGTGATGGACCGGGCACAGTCGCGGGTATTTTTGGTCGACATTACCATTCCATATGACGAGAACCTCGTGAAAGCCGAAACAGATAAGAAAACAAAGTATCTGGACCTGGCTCACGAGGTGACCGACATGTGGGGTGGTGTGCCCACCGAAATTATCCCGATAGTCGTGTCTGCGAATGGGTTAATCCCAGTCAGCCTCTCCAAACATCTGAGGCGACTGAGACTCCGGGACGGATCGCTCCAAGCTCCAATGCAGAAGGCGGTGCTCCTCGATACCGCCCGCATCGTCCGTCGGTTTCTCTCCCTATCGCCCTAACCCTCGGCCGTTTGGTCTCCCCTGCCGAGGGTTTCCGTCTGGTTGGGTCCTATTTATATATGTATTATTTACAACATTTATATGTATATGTTTATTTTTATCCATAATATTTATTTTATATATGCAATATGTATCTATATTTTTATTTTTCTTTATAAACCCAACCAGACGAGAAAACAAATGAATATCCCCCCCATAACAAAGTACTTTAATGAACGCAGAAATACATGACAATAAAACAGAGAAAATTTAACATAAGCACTTTTTAATGTAATTTAAAGAATATTATTTTGTGGTTTATTATATTGCATATTATGTTGTTTGGCGTCATACCACTAAATGTAAGGTACATTTAATAGCGTGACAACACTTGGCGACACTGAACCAGCATTGTGTCACGTAATAGGGTACATGCGATAAATTGATATTCTTGTTTTAGTGATTTAAATATGTTTTGCTGGTTTCCTAAAAAATTAAAATGCTGGAAGTTAAGCAAAAACATGGCAGGCACAAAAAGTAGTGTAGTATTGGTATTTTGTGTTTTTCGTATAACATGAAAAATTATAATTAGTCTTAAGATTGATACGTGCATTTCTAAACATAAATAGGAATCACTTGTTTATGTTACGCATCTATTAATCAGACTTGAGTAAATAATATCCTAGTCCATGTAGAAAAGTGTAGTGAAGAAATAGGGTATTTTATAGAGTCAGATTCAATTTTTTACAGTGAAATACAAGGTCTTCGTGAATCTTGCATGTCATATGATTAATGACGTAGCACGCTACCATAGCAACAGAGTGATAAAACTATGCAAATATTCGTATCTGTGCCGAATAAAATATCACCCGCCTCAGCCCCTGTTACTCTACGCTCTGCGCAATTTAAAACATCAAAACGAATGCGCGCGTGACTAACGCTGAAATATTCAACTGTCACGATTGAGCACGCTGCATGTGATGGCAGCCCAAATTGCAGGCGACGTTTAGTCATGCCCGGTGCCCTCTGCTTGTATACATTTAACTCTTACTGATGTCCTTGTTCCGACTGGGGTACTCACAGCGGTTAGGGCGAGAAAGCTGGAATAAATCCTGTCATAACATTTTTATTTATATAACCCACAATTTTAATTAAAACAATATGTAAAAACAAAAAATGTATTTTCAAGGATTAAGGAAAGATTAATCTATCTTTTCATATTTTCTAATATTTCATTGAGAACATTTCTATATTCAGTTCAGAAGAGGTGAAATAACAAAATTGTAATTTGGGTTGATTTTACAAGAATGAGAGAAGCTTTTGACACTTTCACGTTCGCAGAATATTGTGTGTCTCTGTCAATATATCCGTAAACAGTTTTATGCAGTCCATATGTCAATGTAAAAATAAAATCATTTTTAAATCACCATGCACCGCCTCTTATTCGAGATATCAGCCAATTTCTATGCATGGTAAAATTAAGATGGAATGAAATACGTATTAAAAATGACGCAAAAATTCTTGTGGACGCCGCACATATTAAAACGCAACTATTTGTTTCCAATTCATACGATGCGAAAGGCATCATAGCTGACAACGCGTTAAATCAAAATATAATTATAGTATTATTAAAAGACATTCGTTATCCGCATAAATATCGTCATGTCCAAAGTCCACCAGTCTGAACATAGCCCAAGTCCCGCTTTTGCAAAATAAATTACGCAAACAATTAAATATCGGCAATAATGCGAACATGGGGTGCGACAATTTGTCCAGACCGGTCTGGGGGGTAGCGTTGCTAATATACAGGTTGTCCCAGATTCCGGTAGCATGAAAATATACAACGGAATTCGCACTGCCAACTGCACACTGCGGGCACGAAGTGAAACACGTGTCGAGTATCGATTTCCCGTTTTCAATTTGACGTTTGCATGTTAATGTAATTAATAAAATATGTAACGTTTGCGTGCGAGTAAAACGTCGGATTCGTTGTAAGGCTTTACGTGTTTGTGTTTTAAACGCGCCGCTGCTGGATTGTTAATGTTATTTACTAGTGAGACATGAATGTTGTAAGAAGTTCTTGTAAAACAAAATTAATTGATAATATTCATCAATCTGGATCCTCAAATTATTCAAACGTTAATCCTCGTATGCACCATTACAAAAAGGCATTTAGATTTTCTGTAGAATATTCATGTATTTTTACTATACTATTGTATGCTTGGGATATTCTTACAGTTGGAAAAAAAGAAAATAAAATAAAATAAGGCTGGGTTTAAACCCGAATAACCTTTCGCATTTTCGTATTTATATTGTATAGGATTTAATTGGATGTTATGTAATTTTTAATTTCGTTTCGAGACAATAATACTAAATACATCTCCCCAAATGACTGCCATTTGGGGAGATGTATTTTCATGCAGCATGATAACAAATTTAGTTTTCGAAAGTGCGCTGTTTAAGAATGTCCCAGGTATATTCTTATTTGTGAGAATGATACAATTTTTTTCAGCAATATTAAGTTTTAGATAAAACAATTGGAATATCTGGAATCATAAAATGATCTTATGCATTTTTTACCTTCTTCCAATTCTTCATTACTTCATAATGATTTAAAATTCACAACGCGACAAAGAAATCAGCCTGTATAGCACTGCCCTTTATTAGACGCAATGCGTAGTTAATGTAATTATGAACCCGTAACGTAAACGCTCCTGACCTGTTACGATTAAGGAATTGTCTGTAACACAGGGGTTAATAATAATTTCTAAAACTTTTGTTGTAGAATATACATGATGCCACGCGATTTCAGCCACATAACATTTCTTTAACTTCACAATAAGGTTCCTGTGTAGTAAAAGCGGAGAACGTTTTTTTGCGGGTTGGTAGAATAATGTTTATCTTCGCTTACCCCCTAACAAGAACCGCTTCTTCAGTTACCTTCTCTTTATAAAATAATAAGCTTGAGGTTTGAAAATATAACACGGCTTGAAACGTTACTCAAGCTTTACAAAAAAAAAGTAAAGGATATTTGTATGTCATTTGGCGGATTAGTGTTTGGAACATCAACAAATTTTCTGAGGTAATAGCATCACTATCCATTCTTTAGATCTCAAATCTAATTTCACGGTATATCTAATTTATATTCAGTTCCTTTTGTCAGATGTTTTTGGAAAAATACTCTCAATTTAGTAACGATTGTAGGCTCAACTCGTCTTTATTTTTTGAAAAATAATTTAAATTTTTTGAAATACCTCATTTCATATACTTGTACAATTTATACATAACATAATGACAAACTTGTACCCATTGAACAACTCCAAATGTTGACAACAAACGAATTAAAACGGAGGCAAATACCTACATCTATTGGAAACGTTAATGAAACTCGCCCCAAGTCAATGAATGCACCCCATTTCAATCCCGAATCGCTAACTACTAAGCAGCGGACATAAGCATAAGTGTTTCATGTATGTATGTTTACTGTTTGTTAATTGTTTCACAATGTTAGTACCGAAAAGAGATTCAAGGAAAACATCGAGATGTTAGTGTAAACAGAAAGGCATAGGGGAGGTAAATAGTAACTTTGTGTACGAATAGATACGTATTTAAATTTAAAGTCAATTACAGTTAATTTTAATAATCATTCATAAATACCATTTCAACGGCCATTAAAATTAGTAGTATATAATCAAAGATCTTTATTGGATATCGTATCCAGAACGTAAGCAAGTAATCTTGATATAATTACGTTTCCTTTTATAAAAAGCGTCTTAAAAGCGAAGTACTACGGGAATCACTGTAGAATGAGAAACACTACAAAGAATTGCATTGGAAATACTTCTGTATCGGATCGAGATTTGAACTCGGCTCGGAAACATTACAATTATAGACAAACGCCCACACTCTGAGCTATAACAGTCATAAAGCGAAGATATTTAATTAACGAAACCGGCCGTGCATTAATATTAGAGAGCAATTAGCAAAGTTACGATTGCAACAGCAGAAGGTGCATTTAAGCACTGTTATGTGTTCACATTAATGGTTTCCCTGCAGTGGGCAATTACTTACAGCAATAGACCAATTAATAACTGGAGGGTCTTAACCGCCGAGTATGTTCTGCGAATGCGCTAGTGCCGGTTCTAGTTACTAAATTACAGGGTAATAGTTTCCTTAACTACTACTACATGGTAATGTATTCACTGATCACAACGTAGAAGGTTTTTATACAATTTAGCACACCATTACACAATATTTTGATACCCATGAGTTCATGGAGTCTACGAGTATGTTGTTAACAACTACAGTGCTAGACACAGCAATAGTCAGAGGCTTTATTAATGCAGCTCATGTTCTTTAATATTACTTAATTGATTTTGTTTCTCTAAGAAGCAAGTTCATAAAAATTATAAAGATGGGAAATAATCTGTCTCTAATGCAGTTATTTTTTTATATTTTGGAAAACGAAACACAGTCTGCGGTACGTGATTGTTTGATTTTTTTAATAACTAAAAGAGAGAATTTCTACTTCAGTATATTTAACACTTTTCCAATAAAGCTGGTAAATTTTATTTGTAGGTTACCGTAATAATTATGCTGAATCTAAGCGGAAAACATTAAACTTTTTGTTCTAAAGCGAACATAATTAAATTCTATATTCAAACAATTAACGAGCATTGCACACGTTAAAAACATTCGGAAATTAATTTAATTGACGCTTCAAATACAGCTGTGCAATCACCTCCGCAAAAACGCCCCGGGCCGTATCGAGCACGTGACGTCAGTGAGTGCGACAGATTTCATCCCACCCTTTACCGTCTCCTTATTACGTTAGTTTAGTTATTGAACGTTCGACGTTGGAGTTTGAAAAAGAATAACGAGAAATGCATTCGGGAACATAACCTGTCCGGTTTTCGTGCAATCAGCGAAAATACCAGTGTGTCAGTATTTTTCTCTAAAAATCCAGATTAATTTCACCCCAAAATAGGTCTTACATAAAATGACCGCTTAAAAGCAAGTTGCAAGTCAGGATCGTGCTTCATCGCAGTATGTGGCCTCCCATTGTTGATGATAATGATTACCAACTAAAAATTAAGCAATAAACATATGCGAATAGAAGATCTTTGAAAGGAAAAGTCCACCGCTATCTATATGAAACCAGTGCTTGTTGTTATTGGTTGAGGTTTTAACGCCCGTATATTAGCGATAGAAACAGATCAAATGTATTAGGGATGGAGAAGATTTTGTGTCATTTGAGACATCTTCTCCATCCCTTCTGTTCAGTGGAGTGCAAAAGGCTGTCAATTTTGATACTTAAATTTCTCTACTTTCTTCCTATGCTAGATGAGAGCGTCAAAAATAAAAGATTTTTGACGTTAAGATGAATTTGCAGAACGCATCATTATTTACAAAAAATGTGGCGACAGCTTATGTCTAACTATTATAGTTATACCTGAATAAGTGTTCGTTTGAAATGCATCGCTAGAAAAAGCTCTTTATTTGTATATTGGTATTAATCACTATAAAAGTAAATTATTTCATATTTAAGATTGTTTTATCTTTATACGACTTTTTGATTTATTAAATTCGGACAATCCATTTGAAAGATATGACAAGTTTAAAAATGTTAGTATATTGTATTTTAACTATCCAAACAACATAGTGACTGACTTAGTAGTTCTTATCATTTTTGTAAATACTATAAATAAATTATATATAATTAATAATAATATATATTAATAGTTATAATATTAAAAGTATTATTATTTATTAATATAAATATAAATATCAAAGAAAAAAAATACTGCATAAATAAAAAATAAATAAATAATTACAATTGCAAAGTTGATAAAAGATGCTTTGCAATAGCTTTACCGCGGCAGTCCCCGAGTGCCATAGGTTTTTTTAAGATTTTCATTTCGAACATATGCAGGATTCCTCACGGCATTTTCCTTTGCTGATGAGCATGTGATAAGTTGGCACTTAAAAAATATGCAACTAACAATTGCCGGGTGCCGGCACCGAGATTTGAACTTGATTATATTGAGATAAAAGCAAGCGCTCGGACACTGAGCTCTGAACTCAGGCGAGATCAAGGCTCCAAGTATAAAAATAAGTCTCACAAAATCGGTTCTAATGTCAACGTTTCCAATTCCATCTTGCAAAAATAACCAGCTAAAGAAGGCCAACGGAATTAGATGCGTAGTTCTCACCCGGGCAGGCGTCTGTCACATTCGAAAGAAAGATGATAATTTTATGCAATCCTGATCTCAGATAAAGCCCGTCGGAGGGTGCTGAAGCCTAGATAGGCGCTTTATTTTAATACAAACCGACAACAAATAACGAATAAATATTCCCCTTTTTATATTGTTGAATTTTGACGCAACGAACGTTTTGATTTAGGGCGAGAGGAGAGGGGTTGCGCACGACGAATTGTGGTCGAGATTATTTGGGATAGCACAGAGATTTATATTATACTGTCAGAAATTCGAGTGGCATCAAGTTCCATCGATATAAGCTGATATATACCGATAAAGATTCGTAAATGCTGTGGAATATTTTAACTTTTAACAAATTAAAAAAAACACCTAAACAGATCAACATTATTAATGTTCTGGTTTAAAATTGGTTTGTTTGTTTATTATTTGTAATTTAGTATTTGTTTTTTTTTTATAGTTTAATCAAAACGTTTAATCTCTGTTAATAAATAATTAGTTAACATTTAAGTTGTATGTTGTATATATCTGAACAGAGATTTAATGTTTTCTTTTATTATTTGGATACCAACTGTTTACGTTGTCATGACAATTATTTAAATTAAATTGATCAGTGAACTTCATCTACGTTGTACAGCATAAACGGTAAGGTATATACAGTAAGCATAACTCAGCGCGAACGCAATCAGACGAACAGTAGCACCGTCCAATATATCGTGAACGAAATTTCCAACACGTGTTTCAGATAGATTCAAACTTTAGGACTTCTACTCCACCCTAAATGGGGCGGCCATAAAAACAATCAGCTCCGATTCTTGTCCGCGCAGTGAGGAAATAAGAAACAGACGCCCGACCCCCGCATGCTCTGAGGGATCCCAGAAAGTTCACTTTTTATAGGGGACCAGAAATTATGTTCGAGTGATATACGGCGGCACTTCTGCGCGAGGAATTTAAACGTCCCGTTTTCGTAACGGTTACTTACAGCGCGAAGGTAGGGCGTGAGTGTGACCCTTAATAAATTTGGCATGAGGGATTGGACCGCCGAAAAATTACCCAAAACGGCGATTTGTTTGTTTAGGTCAGCATCGTCGATTATTAATTAATTATCTCCGTTAGTTTTTCACTCTACTTTTATATAGTTATGGTTTGTTTAATTCAGTTTGAGTTTCACATGCGCACGAGCATCGATTGATGTTTTAATTAATTTATGTAAAAAATATAAATATAGAGGTGTCATTCTTGAAACAATATTTAACCGATTAGAAATTTGGAATTACCGTGATGTTTGATGAATATCTCGAGTCCTTTATTTCAAAAGCAGAAACTTATGAAGTCATATAATATACTATAGACGCAAGTAAAATATAAGTGAAATAATACTTTATCGATTAACTTAACAAGATATGAGATGTTTCGTGGACGAGTTTTATAGTACATGCGGTATAAAACAATAATGGCAAAGTTTATCGCGTCGTCGTTTCGTAGTTGGAAATAGATGTATTGATAAAGATTGCACGACTGATTCCATTCGCTCATCGCTTCGACCTCGACCTTCAATGACCTCCAATGACTTGGAACTGGATCATGCGATATCAGATATTTCACATGGTACTGATTTGTTAAAACGAAGTCTTATTTTAAATAATATTATCGTGTTTTTCGAATACTAAATCTCATTTCATTAATGCATGGAATAGCGAAAACGCTGCAATGCTGTTTAAAAAAATTCTAGACACATTTTGTTAACTATGATGATTAACTGGTTTTCGTGTATAAAAGAAAAAATGTGATATATTCAGAGTAAATAACTTGGTGGTCAATATTGTCAGATACATTATTTTGCCCTGAGTAATTTTAATAATGGTTTTTAATACATAAAACCTTTTTTTTTCACCGTATTGAGTTGAATGAAATAATCACCAGAAACATAAAGTCAGAGTAATTAAGGATCGCAGTGTCGCTATGTGCATTAACAATAAATATGTTATAATACTCAACTTGGGTCACCATTTTATAATTGCTAGATTGTGTAGACTATTACATTTTTCAATAGATATTTTTCACGACAAATTGTCAGGGTATTGAATCCAATTAGAACGCCGTAGAAGTCTAACATTCGGTCTTACGTGTATATATCTATGTCGCATCACTTTTATAATACGTAATAGTTTTGTTATTTTGTTATTATATTTTAAGTAGCATTGTAGTGTTAGTTATATTTTTCCTAGTTTTTCTTTTATTGTTTTATAATACTGTTTAAGCACCTAAACTCTGTGTATGCAGTGTCTGTCTGTAATAGGAATATTCTTAACCTGAGCTTATGTTCATCCTATATGCTATTTCTTAAAACATGTAATTTTGTAGATAGACCCTAATAAATGAATAAATAAACCGTGATAACACCAAGTGTCGAATGCCTTCATAACTACTCTTTTTCTAAAATGTCACTAATATAACTGTCAGAGCAACCACATTATGTTTTAGATATATTTAGTTTTCGATATATAATTTTTTTATTATATGTCATCCATCGCTGTATTGGCGGCGACTTTAGCGATATGATTTCGAAAAAACCAGCTAAGTATGAGTCAGAGTCGCGTACAAAGGGTTCCGTAATATTATCTATTAAAACCGCAAAAAAAATTATATCTGTTGTATGGGAGTACGACTTAAATATTTTTGTATTCTTTTTTTTAGTATTTGTTGATATAGCGGCAACAGAAATACGTCATATGAGAAAATTTCAACTGTTTAACTGTCACGGTTCATGAGATGCAGCCTGGTGACAGGTGGAAAGTCAGACAAACAGACAGACAGTGGAGTCTTAGTAATAGGGTTTCACCCTTTACCCTTTGGATACGGAACCCTTAAAAGAAGCATTATACTTTCTGTTGTTAATTGCAAGGAATGATATATTATAAAAACACAAGCCCATTATATCAGTTACGTATGAATAGGTTCTACATACGTTTTTTTATATATTTAGCCTGGTGATAAGCAAAGCAGATTATAGATTTCAGCTCGCCCCAAATAGATAACATAAAAGGACTTGAACGGAGTTCTAGCTGATTCTAATAAAGCGGATCGCATTTTTTTTATAAAATACTACCATTTCTATTGTATTGTACTGCAGTCATATAAGAAAGTAATAGCAGTATACTATTTATTATTTTTATGGCGTCTTTAAGCTGTACAAATTTTCAAACACCGCTTTGTGCTCCATTCGTGCTGCCAGCGGCACGCGCGACACAGCCGCGGGCGGTTCTGTGAAAGCCCGGCTAATGCAAAACTCAGTCTGTCCATTTGTCGAACGTCCCGACTAATAAAGAAATTCAATTTGAAACTTAGTTCGGCGAGGGGGGGCCGGCTTTTCGAGACATTCACTTTTATAATGCCATTTCAAATTTTACGGTCGCAACGCGGCCGTACTATTTGGTTTGCTGGATGTTTAGAATAAGTTTGGTCGTTTGAAATCGGGAACATTGGGTATAACGTCGCTTTGTTGTATAATTAGTTTGGTTGGTACGGATATTTTAAATTCGAAGAAAGCTCGAGTAAATCGAGGGTGAAATTGTTTGAAAATATAGTACTTCCTGCATGTGCCTATGATATTTTGAAATCATATATTTCAATATGGAGAAGATACGCTTTTAATTTGGCTACTACATTTTAGAGTTGATGTATAAATTATCTTTGTGTATAATAAATCTCTTTAATTAAAAAAAAATCATTACGTAGCGGTATTTCATTCCGATGAACTAGACTGCACCGATGATGAGAAACAGTTACGTATATTTTTATAAATTTTCACTCACTTCTCGTTCTTGCTGCATTCTCAGCATTCTCCTCATGCAACCCTCTTAGCACTTTAACTAAGTTAAACTGCGTAGCTTGTGCCATCTTCACAAAATATATGTAAATTGGTAAAAGTAATAAATTGCATACATTTATCGGGTAATGGGGTTCTAACATGTGGGGTGGGGCTGTGTAATGAAGGGGACCGACGATGAATTTGTCCCATAATCTTTAACGGTGCGTGTATTTCTTACGACTGCGTTTTATTTATAGACTCTCTGATTTGCCTCGAAATATGAAAGTATGTATAATAATTATATGGCACGAACGCGGAGACATCAAGACAGTCTTAATCATGTGGTCAAATGTTCATTTGCATTATGAGATCGCTATTTCCATGGCCCATGTTGGTTCGTTTATGCACATTTACATTCGCTTCACTTGTATGAGATTTTCATTGCTAAAATAATTAGTTTGTCACTTGTTAATACATTATTACCGACGTATGGCTTAAAAGTGAATGTATGATTAAATTGTGTACGTTTACAATTATGCTTTAACTGTCCGAAGGCCACGGCGTCCTCACTGTTGCACGAATGGGCAAGTCCATCCGGGGAAGTACCACGACCTAATAGAAGACCGGCGTGAAGTGGAAGTGTTACACTTCTGCGTTTCGTCTGGTGAGTCAGGTAAACGGGCCTATGCAAATGTCAATGGACAGCGGTTATCGCTTAATGTCAGGTGAATCGCCAGTTCACTTGCCAACTTCTCTCTTATAAAAAGCTAAGGTCATCAAGAACCCAGGTTAGGAATTGCTGACGAAATAATCTCAGCTCATGTTTGGACATTGGGATAGGAAAACGTAACGTACATATGTACGGTAACATACAATATTTTTATTTGTGTTGTAGTATTTGTTCTAGTAACGAAAACGTAATAAATATGATAACTTAACCCATGGGCTAAAAAAAGGCCCAGTTATTTAAAAGTTATTCATGAATAACTTTTAAGTAACTGGGCCTTTTTTAGGGTATTTGGAAATAAACTTTCGTACGGTGAAAAGTGAGGATTGCCAGAGTTCAAATAATTTATTATTCTTCAACGGTGAGTACGCGGAAAATCAGAAATTTTCAATAAATTGTATTGATGCCGGTAACGAAAGTCATCTAAATTTCTAGTCTTAACCAAAGCTATATGCAAGAACAATTGTACTATAAGTTTAGGATGTTTGTTATTTCAATAAGTAAGTGTATTATTTAATTATTATTTCGAAATATCTTAAATATCTTAACAAAATTTTTGGTAAGAAGAACAAGACAATATGGTGTCTTGCCCATCCTCTGGACAACTAATGTCATCGCTGTCATTTGATCAATGTGAAGAGAATTTGTTTGAAGCTACAAAACAACTATAAATTTCAGATTACAAGAGGTTTTCATTAACTCATTTCTGAAGTTTCTTTTCTGTTCAAGCTCTTAGAGGGGAGACTAAGGCAAAGAAATACAAACGCATGTATCTTATACTATACAAATATATGTTATATAAGGCAAACTAATAACAATAAAGTTACAACACATCACAACAAACGTATCGGAACATTTAATCTCCCGAACTCTCATCTCGTAATACACAAAATTAACCGGCTTTGCGACATGCGGGCGCACCCAAACGTATCTGCAGTCATTATCGAACATTCATTGGGGGAGGCAGATTTGATAAAATATCTAGATAGAAATCGAACCAGAGATAAGGAACGCTATTCCACTATCGTTGAGCTTACAGGCTACATACATAATAGCTGGGCTAACTTCTAAACGTGTTGTAAATGTTATTTATTCCATTGCATGGAGAGTGGAAATAAAAAATATTGCCGGGAAGCACTCGTAATCTGACAATTGCTTTTAAGTTATTGTTAAATTTTTCGTTAAAATTTAAGAAAAAAATATATTAGAAAAGCACTGTATTTTAGAAATCTGTTGAAAAAACCGTTTATGAGTTGGCACGTAAGAAGTTAACTTTTAACTTCTGAAAGCTAAGAAGTATCTTTGACGTAAAAAAATAAAAAATCAAAACTGTTATCCCAAGTAAACATATTAAATACAAGTGTTAAAGTTTTAATTAAAAATTAAAATGTAATTTAAATCATATTTATTTATACATTGTTCATTTATTTTTACATAATCAGTATAGATATTACTTCATGCTATACTAAAGATTTATCGAATAGCTTCATGGTGTTTATTTCATTTCAATGTGTGTGCGAATATTAAAAATTCATTCTCATATTTTTTCTACTAACAAGTATCTACATATTACAAAAAGGAATGCTTTTAGATTATATTATCTAGAGAATTTTAACTCATGATTTTTTCAAATGTTTTCCATCAATTTTATGAAGCAATGCACCAATTCCAAACGTTTTATCACGTTAGGCTCGATGAAGCGTGCAATCAGACGCCATTCACGAGTCACCTGAACAATCCGGTTGCCGTTGTTAACGGACGCGAGATTGGAGTGTGAAGAGACTAATATTTCTAATGTGTCAAATAGAACAGGGCCCCTCGGATTGTAGGGGGCCAATTTAGTTGTAGCGAGTTCGAAATATAAAAAGAGGGTCCCGATCCTTCTTCCCCGCTCTTGATGGTTTGTCAGTTTTGATTCGATTGAGAATACGGTTTAGGGGCGACGAAATGTCGCCCGTCACGTTATAAAGTTTCGTCGCACCAGAATTTAACAACTCGAATTCGAAGTACGACACAGTCTATGCTTGCATATGAGATGACCATTTTATTTCAATCATAAAATCTTATTAGTATTTATGCAACTTTTTTGCCATGCTCCTGTGAGGGCAAGAGGTGGAGTTTTATTCATTTGCGTTTCTGGAAGAAGCGCAAATGAAAAAAAAAACAAAAACATTAGCCACATGTCTGCCGCTCCAAAGGTTTTAAAGATTTGCATGGGTTTGATGTGATCCCTTCAGAATGGGTATCGCTTTTTTATGGAAGGTGGCATTGGATCATTTCAATCGATCGGGTCATTAAAAATAACAAATATTAATTACACAAAATTTTTAAAGAGCACTGGCTGTATATACTTCTAGAGGAGAATAATATAATCCCAATTGCAATTTTAATAAATAAGCACTAGAATGGGACATTACTACAAATAAATTAAAAACTGTGGTAGGGCCACCTAGCAGTCTTCGCCGTTGCACGAATGGGCAGATCCGCCCGGAGATATCACAATCTAACAGAAGACCTGCGTGAAGTGGAACTGTTGTGTTTCTGCGTTATGTCTATTAAGCGAGGTAACCGGGGCCCACTATATTAAGAGGTGGAAATGGATCTGTAAGCTTCCCTCCATGGTCGACGGTTATACATGTCATCAGATCAACCCCCTCACTTGCGACTTTCTGATATAAAAAAGAAATTGCACCAATATCGGTATCGAGAATCATGACACAGTTTCCCTTAATGAGAATGTTGTGTCAAAGGTTTTCACCTTGACATAGTCATCCAAAGTTACCTCTTCAGTGTAGATTTCAGCGGCAGATCTTAACAAATGAATCTGTGTTACAAATCGTTGTGATTGAGTTGGCCACGATTCCACGAACCAAGTGGGCTACCACTTGGTTCTTTTTTACAAAAATATACTTGTATTTTGTATTTCTTTTAGGAACTACTCCTTACACTAGAATCAACATGGAGATCCTAAATCTAATAACTGTATTTATTTCATATGCATATATATTCATTCGATATAGATACCTATAGCAATTAATAATAGTAGCTGCTTTTATTAACTTGCTGGAATTAAAAACACTACTATATTTGGTACGGTTCCGATATAAATTTGGGGCTGTAGTTGGCGTGGACATTCAGCTGCCTTATGTTTCAAGGCCTTAGTTGTTTGTTTATTCTTATTCACTTAGGTATTGTAACTTGCGGATGAGATTAATATACTCACTGTTGCGTCTCAATATATTTATTGTAATATTTTGTATGTTTAACATAATATTAATAATTATCTAAAGAACAGTGACAGACATAAACTAAATACTAGAAATAACGACAAACTAACTACGCCATTATTTCGTCTACAAAAAAACAGGTCGTTCATGGGGCAAAGAGTGCGCATGTATAATAAAATCCCACAGTCAATATTATGTCTGCCACTTGATGAATTTAAACGATAAGTTAAAAGTAAACTTATGACTAAAGCATATTACACTATTGCTGAATATCTTGACGACGACATAGTGTGGGGTTAATACTGTTGATACTCACGTAGACTAAGACAAGACTATTATACCTGTAACATTATATTGTAAACTGACCTGTTAAAAAGAGCAACTGTTGAGTTTCTTGCCGGTTTCTTCTCAACAGATACTGGTTTCCGAACCGGTGGTACTTACATATTAATTTCCTTGTAAAATTTCAACGTTTCATAAGAACGCGCAAGCGTCTATGTGAATAAAGATATTTCATTATTATAAAATTAAAACAAAAAAACTGAAGAAATGCGAGTCGGGCTTGCGCACCAAGGGTTCCTTATCTATAAAAACGGCAAAAAAACCATGCCTCATATTTTTTAAGTCGTTTTTTTTAGTATTTGTTGTTGTAGCGGCTATTCATTATCTGTAAAAGAAATCAACTGGATAAATATCACGGTTCATGAGATACATGCCTGGTGATAGACGGTCAGACAGACAGACGGCAGAGTCTTAGTAATATGGCCTGTTTTACCCTTTGGGTACGGAACCCTAAAAAAATTTTTGTTCACCTTCATCGTGCTAATAGTCGTTTTTGCTTAGCGGGCAGCACGGAAAGAAGTAGATGTGTCGTTTATATCATTTATTAAGCATCAATGGTTAACTATGTGTAATTTATATAAATCGTACGTAATTACATAATTATCATTTATCTATGCTTTTTCTCCTTGAAAGAACATTCTTTCAGGGAGAAAAAGCATAGATAAATGAATGATAAAGAAATAATAATTATTTGCACTCAATAAGGAAACTTCACGCTTTTCGCGAGCATTTTCCCCGGGAACGCTTTCAATTACGCGATAACTCATTCTATGACAAATAAGCGGGTGGGGCGAAACGTCGAAACTAAATAACGGCTCTTATAAAGTCGTCATTGCGCCGAAAGGGAAACACGGACGGCGGAAGTGTTGAAACGCTTTCATCGAGGCTGCGGACAGTAATAATAATGATGCTTCTTCCTGTCGCTGCTCCGCACCACCGGAAGCAGGCGGCCATTGATTTTTCCGCAAATAATACAATGTCCCCCGTCCGATTCGTTTTATTCGGCCCATTGTTTCGAATCGCACCCCATACGTCGCACTGCACTGCGAATGTCGCATGGTTTTGAGTGCATTAGATTCGCTCGAATGGGCACGCCGATGTCGGTTTCCTGGACGCCGGTCGACACGTGACCCCGAATATAAAGGACTTCACGCCCGATCGACGGAGCGGTATAGATGCGAATGGAATTGCCCCGTATTATGCGATCCGAGGGTGACGCAACAGACGCAGTAGTTATACTTTCGATGACGTGGGATTATCTTTTTAATTTGTTGCAATTTATAAATTTAAATTGTTATAATGCTGTTGATTTTGTTGACTACGATAAAAAACATTACCCATTGAGAATCAAATAGCGCTTTGAATGTTGATAAATACTTCTTGAAAGAAGAAACTTTTTGCTATTGCTATAGCTATTTGATTTTATAATTACGTCTAGCATCCTTGTGTGGGACACATGCATTTCTGTTGCGCCTGTAAGCAGAATGTTTGCTGTCTCATCACTTATCGTTATTCTAAAAAAAAAAAACATTTAATAGCAGATTGATATGTATCTGTAACATTTAGTGAGGTGTGTGTTTATTATGTGCGATCGTCCTTATTTTTGGGATCCACCATGCAGATTTGACTAATACATCTATTATTTGAAAACATTCTGACGTTATTTAAGAAATACCTTCAATACTAACTACAATTTGAGTACCGTTAATACATTTATCGCGCTTCTTCGCGCCTTAGACGGACACTTAACCAATTTTGACGTTTCATGCAAATCTGTTTCGTCCTTTTTTATCATGAGCTCTTTCATACTGCGTAATGTGATTAGGCGGGACCTCGTTGTACCTCGGAGTGCCCTCTTTGGGGAGGGCGGCAAATAAGACGCGACGTTTTCCGCCTTAGGCACCTTTGATAGTACCTTTTAAAGCTCTGTCACGAATTCCGAACCTCTCTTTTATTGGCCGCCATTATGATAATTACATTAAGGGCCGTCCGCTGTCGATACTCCGTCTTCCGAATTTGTTCTGTTGTTACGAAAAGACGTTTGCCACTTGAATATTGAGCAGCTCATTTGCGAAAATCGCACCTATTGTCTACGTGACACTTTTCCTTTTGCAGATACCTTAGCCCGCTTCGAGACCCTTGAGCTGGAATTAAATTATATCAAATTAAAAACATTTCCGAGACGTTCCCACTCTAATTCAATAAACCAGCCATGACTTGTTGTTTTTCAACGAGCGTAACTGGTGCAAATGTTGTGATATGAGTCTCTTCGTTCTGATTATGTATTTGTCATTAGTTGTTGAAACTTAGAGAGACTTTTTTTTACTTAAACTGACTTTTCAGTGCATTAATTGAACGAATTGCTATCATTTACACGTATTCAATTTTACCTTGATTTCATCCTTTTATTGTGTTCTTTCTTAATTTAAGTAAATTAAAGAGTTAATGAACATTAAAAGAAAGTTATTAATAAAACTGAATCCGAATCGCCCTTGGGTATCGCTGTTACTAGTTTTAAGCGAAATTCCATTCGCTTACTCACAATGGCTCAAACGTTTTACTGCTGGCGATATAAACACATTTTATTTATTTAAAACAGAAAAAAGCTTTGCAGTTCCGGTGATTGTATTCATCCGTCAGTTGTTTCAGGCCTCGGTGTACGCAGGGTATAGTTTATTGTTTGCCTAGATTTTTTTTAAAACAGCGTACACATTTTTTAGTCGTGTCTTAATAGACGTTTCTATTCGTATGTTGTTTGTTGACTACTATCTTAAAAACGGTTACCTTTTAAGACGTGTTGGCTGATCCATCTATCTTGATCGAGCAACGTAGACTTTTAAGACTAAGATGTAACCAAAGCAACATATTGTTCCGTAGTTCCCGTAGATGTACAATAAGACAAGTTCATATTCTATGAGTTAATATTCATCTTCAAGTCAAAGTTCATTTTCGCCAACACGATTATGTTAATATGATTTTCAATTATTCTTGAAGTGTCATAGATATTGTATTAGTTTTTTAGTTAACAAATATGATAATTAAATAATCACTTAAGACCTCTTGAAAACGATACCTCTTGATTCATTGTCAGAGTTTTCGTATTTTAAAAACCGAACGATGGGCCATTTTAGATTGTTTTTCTTTCTTTTCCTCCTTTCACGAGTCGTTAATTTAATGTTTGCTGAAACATGCACGGCAGCCGGCCGACATTGTCTCGAAATTGGACAAAAACGCTAAAAGGGCTCCTCAATCCCTTTAAAAGCGGTATTTTCTTTTTATATCCAATGAACCGTGAAAATGTGGGCGAGTGTAGGCCCGGATTGAGTTAGCGCCGTGTTGGAGGCAAACTGTGAAACATTTTCAATGATAGAGAACAAAAACCGAAGAGTAGGATGCGTAGAGTGTACACAGATTGGGTTTTAAAGTGCTGTTTATGCTATGGCCACAGTATGTTGAGATATATACACTTACAATAGCGATCGATGCAGCAGCTGATATTAGGTTTATGATGATATGGGGTAATGACTCCATCACTGGGTTTTTGTTAGTGTTTGTTTGTTCTCGATTAGTCTTGCGTATTTTCTTCCTCAATATTTGAATAGTGTACCGTAAATCGTTTAGAGGTAATAACAATTAAAGACAATTAAAGCTTCAATTTCCCTTCCCGTCTGTCAACCGTTATTCAAAACAACTAATTTTTAGTTACTAAATAACTAAGAGTGAATCGTGATTACAAGTACTATTAAAGGAGCGGTAGTGGTTGCAGTGCAGCATTGGGGAAAAAAATTAACTGCTTAAATTTCGTAACTTAGCAACGCACACCAAATATTTCAATGATTTTGGAGCAAAAATCTCATTATTCCTTGATGACTTTACGGTGGCAAAGTTCACATTATTTAGGTCAAAATAAGTTCGTTACGTGGGACTTACTTAGTACCAATTTTTATGCTAAATATAAATTAATAGATATTATATAAAAGACAATTATAACTAAATATATCTGAGAGCTGTTTTTTACTGATAACAATTAGCGATTGGTAGGTCAAGTTAGGTTGAATGCGTTATTTTCAAATACATTATGACAATTACCTTCATTCACGGATTAGAAATATACTACTTGATTCATATGATAACAGACGACGGAAGCGATAAAATATTAATAAAATGAGCAAATAATTTTACTTCCTTGACATTTTCCCAGATATACTAAAAAGAACGGCGCAAAAAACAAAGACGATTTTACAGGAAAAAGAAAACGTAACGACAAAAGTAAATAAACATAATTTATCTGTATGAGTTTTATGCAATATTGTTATTGCCTCTCGGGAAATTTAGTGAAATGCGAAAGTATTGTAATGGGCCCGTATTCATACCAACATCATTACGTACACATTCCCGAGACAATAACAAAAAATACAAATTGTTTTAATAGTAATATATGGTGTAACTTATTTTGTAATAGAGACATCAATATTTTTTACTGAATTATTTATTATTTATCACCGCAGGGAGAAACGAAGAACCGGCGTACTAGAGATTTTCATATAGATGTAATTTTTATATCGTGCACGGACAAGTACGTGATAATTATCCCACCTAATGGTAATTGCCAGTCTTGTTAGGAGCTAGGAGATGTGAAATTGGGGTGAGACGCCGGTATTCTATATCCGGTGCGTGGTGGCCCTCTTGTTGCCGCAAATTCTCCACTCACCCTTCTTGAGGTGCGACGGCCCTGTTGTCTCGTACCAACGTACTCTTCCACAGGTCCTTCGGCCGTCTTGTCATTTCAGTCCTCCGTGTACACATCACTACTACACTGTTAATTTTTTCTTTAACTTTATTTTTTTCTTATTTCATCCACTTTGAGTTCCTGCACTTAAGTGCCCCTTCTGCATCTAGTGTCCCTTTTATAGATCGAATTACGATCGTCTTATTGCATACAATTTTATTGAATAAGGGCCGAAATAGAAAATTCTAGAATAAGAAACTCCTTTTATTGTAGACTAACAATATAAAACTAAATTAAGTACGTCTTTCAAAACTGTCGACGACTAAAAACTATTATAGCTGACCAAGTAATCGTAACAATACCCCTCTCCAGGATATGCATGATATAAATTTGTACGTCTATAGATATATTGACACATTTATTGTATTTTTGTTCATCGAAAATGCTCGGCGAAATCTTAACCTAGAGACTAACGTTGCGAAATCGAACGATACAGAAATGCGGCACCATTTTATCACATCGTTCGCATATAGGAGCACGTTCTAACACTAAATTGTTACCGTGGGCCATTTAGCGCGCTTCGCGCTACTGCGGGCGTGCCGTTTTACTGCAAATGCATGTGTTATTGGTGCACTGTAAGCATTTGTTGATAATCTTTAATGCCGTTTAAATGGTATTTCCCGATTGGCTCAATGGGTTATTCGAAGGAAGCTTTTGGTGGCACTCCAAAATCGCCACTTCATCTTAGGGTGGATTTTTAGGGGCATCAAAGACTATCTTAGCTACTTGACTTTAGTTTGATCGATGTTTTTGCTTTCGTCCTTAAACTATTAAAACTTCATAGAACAAAACACATCACTCGTGAAATATGCAGTACTCACGAGCTTTATATGTCCCTTCAGGTTGGTTAGGGCCGCGTATGTGCTCATACGTGTAATCTATGGAGAGGAATGTCATCTACGAGCCATCGTGGTTCGGTACGGACCGCGATGGCTGTTGAATGTATGTATCGTTGGCGGGAGGCGATGAGTACTACTATAGAACGCAGGTGTTTTTGTGTACGTGTCGTGTTGGTTTCGCCGTACCCTACGGAGCTGAAAATGTTAATGGGTTATCACTTAACATCAGATGAACCGCCAGTTATTTGTTGGTGCATCACTATCATTAAGAGAAAAGTAGAATAAATAGAACGATATTTGAAACTAGATTTTGGCCCGCGGCTTCGATGATGTTGAAGCCCTTGAATAAATATCTTTCTTTAAAAAAAAAATATATGTATATATATACGTTATCGACAAAAGTGCTAAGAGTTTGTGTTAAATACAATTATTAAAATGTTTTTAATTCAATGCAGCGTTAAATTGATTCTAAAATGGGTGTATCACTCGAAACAATTTTGCTCTAGAATATCGCACACAATAGTCAAGAGGATACGAGCCAGCATAATGCAGCTTCGCAGAATGTTGAACGGTACAAAATATTAATATTAGGAAAGTTTCACGTCTCACAACGCAGAACTTTCTCCTATAGCAGTTCATTAGACAGAGCTACTCTGTTTAAAAATAAAACAACGGCACAATTAATTTCCTTCAGCATATTATTTCTAAAAGTCTCTTCTGTTTTTCAAAGTAAATATTAGCACACGTACAGAATTGATACTTTGGAAGATGGGCCGATGGAATTGCTTTGTGACAGTACTCCGAACCAACGCTTAGTTCAACAATGTTGTATTTCGTTACATGACACTCCAAATATGTCGACAGCAGATTCCAGTGCTAAGATGTTAAGCTGGAATTTTATATCTATCATATTTGTTAAATTTATTTATAATGGGATGTAACTTATGGAATAAAACAATGAAATTGAATTGACAAGTCCGAAAGGTTTACAGTTAAATTTAAGGCTTATGCGTGGGAATGAAAGACTATGGTAGTAAGCCATTGATAGGGCCTAGCAACAGTCTACGCTATTACTCGAATGGGCAGGTCCGTCCGGGCAAGTACCACCAACTCGAAGAAGACCGGCATGAAGTGAAAATGTTATACTTCTGCGTTTATTCTGGTGAGTGAGGTAACCGGGGCCCACTTTATCATAAGGTGGCAACGTATCTGCAACCCTACAGGTGATGCGTCGTTTAATGAAATGTACCAATGAAATCTATTCAACTTCTATTGATAGGTATCCTTCCTCATTATTATTTTTTATAATCATCGGTTTGAATTGAAAGAACAATAACAAATTGTTATTATATTGTGAAGACACTTGTATAATTTGATGCCATTTCATTTAATTAATAAAAATGAATGTAGATGCATAATATTGTTACAATTTTATGACAATATGTGATAAAAATCTAATAATAAATAAAGAAATACATGAAGTTGCCTAGTCAGGATCGTATGGCGAACTATATATTTATACTCTTCGTACTGAGTACCCGGAGTAGAGTTACATTAATTGTCCCCCGCAAAGATGTTAGTATATCTGGATTCCTCTCTTAAACTTATACCATTTTTGGGACGATTGAATTTGGTTTAAAACTGAGTAAAAAGTGATTATTAGACAGAATGTTAACATCGAAAATACTGATATTTATATGAAGGTCAATATATCATGAAACATTTATACAAAAAAGTTTTGAACTACACATAAGTTCGTGGCAATTATAACAGCTTCCACTCTAACACTCGTTGAATGCGGTGAATATATAATTGAATATACAGAGGAACCTTAAAACTTTTTCTCTTTTGGTACACTTGCACGAATCGGCTGGCCTGTCTGGGAAAGTACCATGGCCTCACAGAAGACCGGCCTATAATAAGAGTATGACACTTTTTGCTTTTTAACCGATTTCAAAAAAGGAGTAGGTTTCTCAATTCGATCATATACATTTTTTTATGTGTGTTCGCGGATAACTAGGTCGTTTATGAACCGATTTGCTGATTCTTTTTTTGTCGTAAAGGAGATATCCCATGGGTGGTGCTATGGTAAGGAAACCCGGATCTGATGATGGAATCCCAGAGAAATCGAGGGCCATCATTGAATGTTATAGGCATTAACAATGTTCTTATTAATTTTTTGATGTCGGTTTTTTTTTGGGTTTGGTCGGTTATCTATTGGTGAAGTAGCCCCAGTGCATTTTTTAATAAATTGTCTATGGGTGATCACTTAGCATGAGGTGAACCGCCAGCGCGCTTGCCATCTTCTTATATAAATACGTTAACTTACGAAAAACGGCTGAAAAATTTTGGAGCACTTCTTAAAAGCTACCTTACGGAAATAGGTTGCACATATGAAATGTAATTTTTTCTCTCAGCCCGCGCACCTTAACAGAAATACGTATTTGCCTTGAGAAACTTTAATTTAAAGTTTGTTGCCAGCCGGTATTCCTAGGCAGTATTCGTACGAGCAAACTGCAGTTCCTTATAAGCTTATTTTCTTCACAGGGACTCGAAAATTTTCTTTAGATTAGTTTCTCTTGTTGAGGAAAATAGGAAGGAATAAGGAATAATAAGTTCGCGTCGCCTCTTAAATTGGAAGTGGGTTCTTTTATACGACGATTCTTACTGGCTCACCCCAACTGAGAAAATGGCATTGCCTTGCTTATTAGAATCTTATTTCTGTTATTAAAACTTCGATATCGAATTTTCGCCTTTATCTTTGTTTCGTTAATGTCCAAATTTTTCGATAAAGTGGTTACTTTATTAATATAACGGTTAATGAGAAAATTTTGCGCATATTTTTTTATGTCTAAAAAATAAATCTAAACAAACTTTTCTGTGTGGCTAAACAAAATAGATACAAGCTGGTGGAACGAATAGGTCACAATAGTTAGTTAAGCGAAAACTGTTAATGATCTGTTTAAATGCCTTTCGAAAAATTAAAAATCTTTTATTAAATATCTAAACTATTTTCACATCAGATATTCTACGTGATAAATAATAATATTTCGTGAAAATTTTGCGTAGCCGATCAAAGGAAAAACTTTGACCACGTTATCTTACTTGTCTTGTGTATTATAAATTAATTTAGTCCGTTTAAAAATGAATTTTTTTTGCAATAATTTACTAAGGATAAAGTTTTTATGAACTATAGTCTTTATTAATCATCAGAAATTTTAAAGTTCTGTTAAAAAATACACCACGTATATGTATAGTGGGTAAAAGTTAGTGACTTACTATTATTAATGACGCCAATAACCAAGATTTATTTGTTGAAGTTGAATTAATATTGAATATGAATAATTTCTTGTATTTACGCGATTACACATTATAAATGAAACTAATTTTACGGATTTATCGCGTTTATTTTTAATTTTAATTCCCGGCGTTTCGAACCCTTTACCCCACTTTGCATAGATCGGACACAAAATTAATAATACAAAAACTGACGGTAGCCCGGGTTAACTATGACAATCAGACGTCTAACACCTCAGTCTGTGACCATGAACGCTGTAAAGGGTTCGAAACGTCGGGAATTAAAATTAAAAATAAACGCGATAAATCCGTATAATTAGTTTCATTTATATTGAATATCAAGTTTTCAGTTTTATATTTATTTTGAATACATTTCGTTTCAATCGTCTAAAAATGCGAGTAATACGCCAAATGCACGGATCCAACTCTTCATGCACCGTTGAATGCCATTCCCTCTATCCAGTAATGCATTCCCTTCAATCGGTACATCTGATATCCAGTATGAGCATTAATGGATTGGCCATTTTATGTTATTGCACTTTTCTGTATCGCGCCCCGTTTTCTCTGAGGGGGCTAATTAAAGTGATTTATGAGATTTGAAAAAAATTACGGTGCTCCAATCCAGGTAATGGAGAACGCTTTGAAACTAATACGTACTTATTAATTAACCAAAGTACTTATAAAAAGTATTCTCGCAAGTCTTTCTTTTATCGTGGCTCATGAATAATCCACCATCTGCGGAGTCACAGATTCGTTGCAAACCTTTTAAAGGGGGGGCCTTGGTTGTCTCATTCATCGAGAGAAACGAAAATGTTTCACTTTACGCTGATCTTGTACTAGGGTGTAAAACTTCCCTGGACGAGCCTGCCATTTCAAAGAATAGTATAAGAGACTGCGTGACCCCTACCATAACAAAAAGTTTAACGTGGGATAGTATGTTCTAAAGTAAATTAGAATTACAAGATTTATAAATATTTATTGAACTGCTTCAGTTGACAAACTGTTTAACAAGCATAAATATTAAATGATAAAAATAAACAGAATATTTAAGAATCCTAACTATTTCTCTATGTTTTTTTCGTGGACGAATTGGAGTTAAAGGCAGAATTATTGTAACATGAATGTAACTTTCATACGTTTGAAGTAACAATCGCTTTTACGTTCCTTTAACTGTCGGTTAAATGGGATTGTTACTTCAATTAAAGTTACTTTACACTGCAGCGAGATCTAGCTGTAGATTGCATGAAACGGTAAAACATATTTTTTTCTTTTCTTTTTCGAATAACAGATAGGCGGAACTTTTCCAATCAGAAGCAGGGGGGGGGGGGGGATTTAAATATAAATTGGAACGCCGAAGCGCGGTGCCCAACAAAAAGCGGTCAGTTGGTAATGAAAATCGACGTACACACAGATTAGAGATACCGTCGCTGAACGCTTGTCGTTATGACTTAAATCATTAGCCTGTACGAATAAAAAAAATACTTTTTACTCAGATAGAAATCCCGCGAAATTCGACACTGACAAATAGTATTTCAAAGGTGTACGGATTCCACCAATCCACAACAGAGCCGCTTTAAAACAGTGCTTGAAAAACAACATTGGAGTTGTAAGTGTATGGATTGTTAAAAACAAAGACTAATAAGAAAATAAATTGTAATTTAATGTGTATTAATCTTGAGCCACAATTTGTTATTGTTTTAGAAAACGTCTACGCGTATTTAAAATCGTTTAATTAAACAGTTTGCTTTTCGTCACTATACCGCATCCTTGTGAGAATGGACTAAGGTATTCAACACCCTATTCGTAACTAATTATTATATAACACCGATAGCTGGGGTCATAGGATCGATTTCCACCAGGGACAAATATTTGTTAGGCTATGGCTGTTAGCCCTTGTTTTATTTGTTTTTCAAACACCTATGCAACAGAGGATCATCTTACCCTACAGTACGGGTAATCATATAGCTATGAAGTTATACTTCTTTCGGCATGTTGGAAAAATTATGAGTATAAATAAGTAAGTAAAGTAAAGTAACAGCCAAGGCCTCCTCTGTACAGAGGGTATCAGGGCATAGTCCACCACGCGGCCCCACTGCGGATTGGCGGACTTCACATATTTTCGAAATATATATATTTTAAGTATAAATAAATTGGAGTAAAAATTATAGGATTCGCGAAAAAACAAAAAACGACCAACTTCACGGTATTACCATGGCAACCAATAACAACTGTTGACATTTACCTAAAATTCCAAGTTATTTAATGAAACCGTTATCCATTGCTTTAATGTCTCATTCACAAACAAAGAGTGAACTGGCTGGGATAAGGGTTACTTTTTTTAGTTATTTTTCTGTTAATATTGTTGTTTGTCTCTGCCCAGAAGTGTATTTCTATGAAGTACTATCAAGAAGTAATTTAAGAATGCATTTGGTTATCCAAGTAAATAAAAAATTCACGCATAGCCATTGATTAATTGAACCCACGTCTTCGGCGTTCGCGGCCTGACACTTTAACCACTAAGCTAAACGGCTGATTGCCACACCAACGAAAATATTAACGTCCTTTATCTACATTGTTTTTTTTAGCATTTGACGTAATGCTTGGCGCATCCATTGTAGAGATGAAAAACCCTTAAAGTTATTCTCTAACGGAAATACCTCTGCATTATTAAAAGCTAAAAAGAATCCCCATCGCGATACTCATTCGCCGAGATTGCGCTCACTCTCTTTTATTTCATTAAATCCACATAAAATGTGTTTTCCACGAAAAATTTCATAAGGCGGCAATCAGACGTGGCGAACAATTATTTCCCAGGAGCCTCCGTACACATGCGCCGACTCCATTTCCAGACGTGCCCTATTTGTCGAGCTGGTATACCAGTGAGCTAACATATGAACTGAGTTGCTGAACATTTTGCACTGATGGCAGCGCGGCTTCGCTGAGATTTGTAATTGGCGCGGCTGGGGGTTTAATATAGGTATTGCGCTTTTTTGGCCCAGTCTTGTCATTTTAAAAATATTAAGTCTGCGGCCAGACGTGCTTTGAGCACGGGAAACTGTTTTTTTTTTTTTCAGATTACAACATGTTTAAAATAATTTTGGTGAACATTTAAATATGTTAGAGCGACGACAGAACTACTCCCTACAGGCCAAGTGGCTTCTAGCCGGCTTTTAGGACTTCGGTAAGATGATATTTTTGATCTGTTTTTAAAAGTACGTTATATTTTAAGATTTATTGATCAAGCTGGTTTCCAGCTGTTTCCACAATGCTATTCAAAGTTCAAATAAATCGATTTATTTAATCGTATTTTTAAATAATTTTATTTAATGTTATTTTAATACTTTTGATACCGATATTTTTAAAAAGGGCTACTGTTGACTTTCTTGCCGGTTTCTTCTCAACAGAAACTGTTTTCCGATCCGGTGGTACTCTTAATTACGAACTTGTGTATAATATGACGTTTCATAAGAACGCGCAAGCGTCTATTTGAATAAAAATATTAGAATAGAATAGAATTTGAATCGGCCATAGCTTAAGTATTCTAAACGATTATGAACTTTGACAGTGTACTGTGATCGCTCATGCTTACTTTTTCGATGAATTTAACAATAGAACTAACGCAACAATAGTCCATCAAAATCGTTGTATTCATAAATTGGTTTTCAATTGCTAGTTATTCCCGAGTATTGGAACACTCAAAGCCAATGTTAAATAAAAAAAAAAATGGGAAATGTATTAGTTGTGCCTCCAGCAATATACTATATAAAATTTTACACGTTGTTTAATAAATAACAAGGGTTGATGCACGTAATATTTAGATTCAAGCCACGCACGAGCCTATTAGCATGATTGATTTTGCACAGTGAATTGTTTATGGAACACGGGATTGATGCAGCCTGCAAAAGCCCCGTACGTCGAACCAATTGAAGAGTGCACCCCAATATCAAAAAGGGAGCATATTGAATAATTTATCTCATCGTTTCCGAAGCGACCTGGGCACTCTCGTACCTGAGCGTCTTCTTAAAGTTGCAGCAAGACACTTTAATTTCCCCAGGGTTGTCGGAGAGTGGGGCTCATAATTCATGCCGAGTTAGCATTTTGTCAGCTCGCATTTATTGCTTAGAGCGGACGCATGCTCTCCTTTGAACTTTAATTCCGCCGTGTTCAGAAACATTTTCGTGTTTCCATAATTAGGTGCCGTCTTCGCATCGGGCCCGTTAGTAGCGTGCTGTATTAAATTGCCTGTGTTAATATGTTACATAGCCGTCGGTTAAAATTGATCTGAGATGTGCTCGAAATGATTGATACAGTTTGTTACAAAACTTTTATGCTCTTAAGCGTAAGTTAAATTTATAATGAGGTTCTAATAATTTCAACGGTAATGTATAATACGTAATGGTAAGGTAAGGTTTTGACGCAAAAAGTAAGTGATTAAATCATCTTTAATAAAAATGTCAAAGTTAAGGGTGAGGTTGTATCAACGACTACACGTTATGTCCCTGACTTAGGCCAGCCGCAAATTGCCTCAACAATTACATTACACTTTCCTCATTAGCGCAGAACTTTGTTTAATATTTGTAATAAGCCGACTGGGTATTGGCAAATATTAAGTCGGGTTAATTAGTGTGCTCAGAGGTTGCATTACAGACTCGCAGCTCTATTTGTGTTTCGCCCCTAAATTTTAATGAATCAATGATTTGGCTCTGACCCCATGCACGTTAGCTCGTTATTTATTGATGTTGCTAATCAGACAAATGGCTAATCCATTAGGTACACGGTCCACTAAAGCTCAACATAGTGATGAATGAACGGAAATAGAAATGTAATGGAAGCGTCAAATTTTGAACATGACATCATATATTCATAAATATTTCAGGAATTTGATACAGAAATACCATAGCAGCATGGTTCGATTATACACTAAAATTTTTGGTTAGAAGGTGGTAAGAAGAGAAGCATGGTGGTAAGTGGTAACCCGTGGAAATCTGCAACACGCGAAGGTATGCAGATATATTGCTACCTTTAAAAAAATCGGGCCCGGTTTACCCGACTCACCTGACGAAACGCAGAAATATCCACTTTATTGCATAATACCTTTACGCTTGATTTGTTTTTAACAAAAAAGCAAGTTTGTCGGGTAGTAACTTATGACTTTGTAAGATGCGTCGTATTTACTTTAATTATCAGTATTTGATGACTCACTCTTAAATCTTTTAAAATGATACAGAATTAAATAGATATGTTTCCGGAGGATTCATCATTAGAGTTTAATTTCAAATAGAAACTTAACATTTATAATGCTCAAACCTTGTCTTAGCCTTTTAATAAAAGGTAATAATATCAACAGCTTTATAACTTTTGTATGGCTTTTATATATATAATTATTTGATTTGAACATTGAAGAGTTTATAGCTTGATTACAGTAGAATAAAACTTTAATAGTTACGTTAGTGCTAAGCAGGTACTGAATCTGACAGAATACAATCAATTCTGGCAAAAATGTGCTTGGTGGAGATTGGAATAACAGATAATATTACCATATCTCCCCTATTCCCATACTTCCTGTTATTGCGAGCCTTCGTCCAATATTCTGTTTGAAACTTTGTACTCATCCGTACACTATAAGGCTGCGTGCACAACAGAGAGAAATGTATATCAAGACTGCGTGCAAAATTAAAACGCAATCTATTACACGGTGGATTTTGTATTAAATGGAAACTAATAATTGTATTCCTGTAATTAAAAAGCCTGAAATTGTCTGTAACGTGAATTTAAATGTTCATGATAAAATATTGAATGGGGGAGACGATTTATAAATTCTATTTTGAAGCCTCTGTCGAATAGTTTGGGACGTAGACAAAGGGTAATATTACCGAACGCTCTAATTAATAAATCAAGACTCGTCTGGGCAAACACAGGGCGGATCGCCAACGTCGCTATTTGAGTTTCGGATTATGAAAACCATTATCTGTTATTACTCAAACTGCGTAGTTCACGTTTTGAGCGATGAAAGTTTTTATAAGGATGCTTGACAGAAGTTTACTTAACGATATGTAAAAACAAACTAACAGTGTTATGTATAAGTAAAACCTAAATGTTATTCTATCATTGTAATGAATAATTTAAATGCAATAGAACAGAAGAAATATTAATATAAGAATGATATTGTATTAAGTGTGCATCTATATAAATCTGATAAGTCTGATTTAATAAGACTTCGAAATAAAGCTTTATTTTATTTTTATTTTCTATGGTTATTTGAAACTTATCAAGATTTAACTTAGGTTGTGCAGTCTCCCCTTTGGCCAGCGTCTGGTAGTGCCTGATGGGACGTGGCATCTTCTCCTACAGAAAAGCCAAGAGCAATCCACACTGGACAGGTCTATGAAATAACTGCTCCGAATAAGTGCAGAGGGGTGAGAGGGTAGTGCTAATTTCCCTGTCCTCTCTAACCAAGCGGAAGTTGCAGGGTTTGTACTAAATGTTAAATTGACGTAAAACTCTTTGCCCTACAGTGGTTAAATTTAGTTTCTGCTATCCTGTAACTTAATTTACTTTGGTTATTGTTGAAAAACCATAAAAGTTCTTTCATGAAAGACCATAACCAGAACTTTTAACAATCACATGAATGTCATTGTTGTTCCTGATTTAGGTTATTGACCAATCAGTATTACATTGTTTTAAATGCGCTGTATAAATGGCGCACTGGCTTAAATGTTCAGCTTACCGATCGCTTTGGCTGCTGTGCTGTGAATTCAATCCTAAATGCAGGTCAGAAACTTGTGTGAAGGTGAAGAATAGTTATTCCGAGCCAGGATTTTACTTGGTATCTGGAGAACGTGATTTCATGTTTGAAACCTATTTGCCTCAAAGAGGATTCCCTAGTTGAGGATTTTACGAAGTCGTTTAAACGATTGAAGTTGAGTACTTAACTTGAAATATTAACCAGTAGACAGTTTATCGTGGAATGCGCTTTAAAATATCATCATCGTCATGAAACGTGTTTCGAATCAGATATGACAGGAATAATAAATATGAAATGCACATGTACTGGGCGACGAGACTGGAAGCCATCTTTGGAATTAACGGCCCCCCGTCTCGGTCCGGGAGGTCCTTTCAAATATCAATTATGTCACTGGCCTTGTCTCACTAGAGGTGATTAATTAATTAGGGGCTGTCTGCAATAACGTATTCTTTGGAGACGCTATAAGACACTCGTTTGGGTAAACAATTTGAGTCTTTTACCGAGGGTTTCGAAATAGCCGACAGACAATCGAGATTATTGTAACTAGTATCAATCTTCTTCTTTGTTATTATATTTGCTAGGCACTAACAATTAAGACAGACAAGTAATAACGGACGTGTATATTATCAGTAATGATACTTAAAAAAACTAAAGCATACGCAAATGCATACATAAAGCATTTATCGAAGACGCAGTAATATGTTCCCTCAGATCATATGCTCATATTACGTATAGTACAATTATTAATACATAGTAAATGTTAAAATGAAAGCTTAAACTTATGTTATGGTTATACAGAATATGTGGTTAGTTTACATCACGGGGTCAAAAATAAATCGTCATAAATATTAGATCAGAACGGGTATTTCTGGGTGGATGTCGCAAATGCGAAACTAGAAGTAATAACATTCAGGACGAGGGTCGACGTAAGACGTAAACAAAAACAAATATCCCTAAAGCAGTAGCAGCGTGGGACGTTTAGCTCTAAACAGTATAATAAAAAAATATCAAGGCATGGTTACCTTTTACGGGAACCCTAATAAAAATGATTCAGCCTAATGCTGTCGAATGTATAGCCAAGTTAACATACAAGGTAAAACGTTTAAAGCTATAGTAATCCCGCTGATAAATTTGAAATAGAAACTTAGTATTTACAAGAAATTTTAATTGCGGATATAACACAAAAATTTACCTTGCCTTAATTAGCTTACGAGAGAATATAAAAACTGTTATAGTTTTATACTCTCGGTTCTCGCATAACAAAGTAAAAGTAAACTCTCTGTTGATAATATTTTAAAAATCTTAAAAAGTTCATGTAACAATCTTTCTAGTAATATAATTCTCTTGTAATATAATAAAGTAAGTCCAACATTTAGTTTCCAGCTTGTGCTTTCAAATTCACCCCGTTTTGAAGATCCAATGAAAACTATAATAACTCTCATCGAGCAATTAGTGGCGTGTGACGTCGAAATTGCACCTCAAAGTCCTTCATTCGAAACGAAGTAATTCCTTCTATTGAATCCTCTGCGGGGGACGTATCGAGTGTATGTGACAGGATAATAAGCTAACACCCCCACTGCACCGAAATTGTTATAATAACTGTTATATTCCCCACGCAGCGCATTATACGAAGAGATTTATATAGACGAAAAATTTCTGTCGCAAGCTAAGTACGAAATGAAATTTGATTTTGCGGTTATTCTTTCACCCTGGGGATGGAGTGACAAGAACGGATCGGATTTTACTATGAACGTAAACAAAGTTCATTATCCTTATAATGTAGCAACGAACTGATATAAGAATGTATTTGTATTTTACATGGTGATTATCGCTCGTGAGCAAAGATGTAATCAGTCTTACATAGGTTTTGAGCTGAAGTATTTTAATATTTACTAGAATGTAAAAAAAATAATAGAAATTTGACTTAACAGATGGTGGATTTCAAACCTAGACCCACAGACATCTTCGAAATATTGTTTTTTTGTTATATTGCGAAAACATGCAGGTTTTCTCATAATATTTTCCTTCACCGCCTAGCACGTGTTAAGTCAGCACCTAAAATTGTAAATTCAACCACCGAATTCAACTCAGGTTGCCCGAGAATATTAAAAGCGAGCGCCCGGACACTGAACTATCACGGGTCTTTACGACGATACTACTTACATTTTGAAGTCAAATCTAATTACGACTTATATTATTCGTAAATTTACACATATAAATGGTTAGAACTTTCTACATGAATGCCAAATATCGAAATAATAATGTTTCAATGCTATTGCCGATCCAGTCAATACTATTCAAAAGTCTGCGTAGCCTTTGAACATAAGAATAAATTGATACAGGGATAAAATAAATGTTGTGTAATACCAATACTATTTACCCCTACTATAACCTTAAGTTTAATTTTTCATGCAATTTATGTATTCCTTGACATATAAAATTAAAATGCTCTGGCCATCTGAAAGCTATAGCCGGAAAAGCTTCATGCGTTTTCATTTTCTTTATTTTTTATGTCCTTTTCTCTACAAGTAAGTGCATGCTTTAAAACTTATTATTTAAAATAAGTTACGTAATATATCCACAACTAATTTTCTTTAGCTTTGCCACAGTAAATTTAAATTTGAGATAATTTAACATTTTATGTTTAGTTATTATTGAAAACAAGATAAAAAGAATGTGTATTTTTTTTTATGCGTAAAGTTGTCAAACGAGCAGACGGTTCACCTGATGTTAAGTGAATACCGCCACCCATGGACATCTGCCACTCCCGAGGGTTACAGATGCGTTGACAACCTTTTGAAAATTGGGCTCCGGCTACCTCACTCACCAGACGAAACGCGAAAGTATTTCTCATACTTCCACTTTACGCTGGTCTTCTGTGAGGTCGTGGTACTTACCCGGACGGGCCTGCCCATTCGTGCAACAGCCGAGGCTGCTGCGTGGCCCTACCACCGTAGTATTATATGTATATACAGCGTTTATGAGTGTAACGTTAACATTTTTTTATGATTGAAGGCAAGTAGCGTTAGACAAGTATTCATTTATTTTCGCGATTATAAAGACACGCTGTATAGTATATATAGTATGTATAGTATATATAGCATAGATAGTATATATAGTATATATCATATATATTGTGTATGGCCTTAAGTACACACAAACACACAACAAGTTGAGCCTAGTAGTTAAAACGTCTGGGCACGAATCCGGAAGATGTGGTTTCAATTCCAGCAGCGAAAAAAACTTTTCGTTCTTTTTTTTTTTTACAAAACTTTAATGTGTAATTCTAAGTGCAGATAGTAGCACTATAGAGATTTAAGTATACATTTGTAATTAATATGACTAAGCATATTTTCATATAAACTACGACAGTTTACTTTATAGTCCTATATGCCTATATCCTAGATAGATGTCAGAAGTAATAATGATTTTAGCTAGAAGTCGATTTAATAAAACACACCACTAGAGTTTCTTTCTAGAGAATATTCCGATAAGTTTCGATAAAGGCTGCGAAGGCGCGGGCCCTGATTTCCTTTCATTTCCTTTTAGGAAACTTAAATAGAACTGAGACTTCCCTGACGACGGGGCACCGAATCAATTATTTGTGTTACGAAACTTTCCTTCGATTTGCTCCGTATAATAGTGGAGCCCAGTTTTTCTTATCTCAGATAATGTGATGTGGATCTGCGACGTAACATACTCGACTATTATCGGCTATTCGTGTAAGTATTTTTTTTATTTGTGTGCAAGTTATTCGGTGTTATTTCGGAGTGTTTCAAATCTAGTACTTAATTTAAAAAGTATTTTTTATATATTTAAATGCTATAGTATGTTTATTTATAAAAATAAACATAATATCTGAATAAAATTTAAATAATAAAAACTAGTATAGATTTTATTTCGTATTAATACGGGTCTTTGTTGATATATCAATATCACATGTTTTGGTGATGGATTTGTGGTAGATCAAAGCAGAAGATTCTGTTGTTAAATAAATGTGCCATCATGTGTAAACACATGGTACCGAACCAAATATTGGTGTGCAGGTAAAGTATAAACCTTTACGGGATCCGGGGTCCGCTATTCAGAAGGCGGCCGTCAAACTGTAACTAGGTGTGGAGGATATGTATTCACTTAGCGTCAAGTGAACCGCTAATATTTTTCATGCTTTTCTTTGGAAAAACTATCATCTATTTGGAAGTAAAATCTACCACGTTGTACTGAAGTCATCTTCTTTTACATTATTAGGTCGCCGTTAGGTGAACTCAAACAGAACAGAGAGATTATGATTGGTGCGGAGGATTCGAGAGTGAGCATCAGATTGGAAGGAAAAATTTTGTATGAGAAAGTTAGTATATCAATTTTCAGGGAGTGCTATGTGTAGCAATGGACTAAACAGGCTGAAATGATGATGATGATATAAATTTTGTGAAATTTTGTTACACAGGAAAAATATCGCCTTATTAAAATACAATGAGGCTTTCATCACGAAGAGTTTTTAAAAAAAATATTAATAAAGAGAAAAAAGTATGTGTTTAATTATGTACACACGTAAGAAGTTATACTCCTTTAGAGTAAAGACATTTAATGCAATTGATCGTACGAAGTTATACTTCTTTAGCGTAAAAACATTTAATGCAATTGATAACGGTTAATTTAAATAACTTTGAATAATTGGTAAATATCAAAAAGTTGTTATTGGTTGCCAAGATTAAATTGTTTACCAAGCATCATGTCGCATTTTGAGGGTCGATGTGCGCGCATTTAACAAAAATTTTACCCTCATAATGTTTCCCAAACGCACCAAAAGAAGTATAACTTTAAAAATAAATTATAAAGACCTTTTTTGTGAACCTTTAGGACACTTAATATTTAATATTTTAATTATCAGAACTATACACCCTCTCGAAAAAGACGTAAAAATATATCTCAAATGTATAACGCTTGACTAAGAAAAAGCCCTGAATTGCGTTCAAGATGTTGCTATGAAAGTTTGCAAGTGCTCGTCAGCAAATTATGGTCTAACTTGAGAATTGCCGCAGGGACAGAAGTTCTCAGCGTAAAGCTGAACTTCACGCGATACAAACTTATGATTTCCATTAAATTTTGTCGCAGTAATGGCGACACTCTTTGATTAAAAATTATTGAGCATCGAAGTACTCGCCATGTCGGACTAGTGTAGACGAAATCCAGATGAGACAGAGAGTGGAAGGGGGCGGATTTAGGAAACACGAAGTGATATCTAAAGACAAATTTTGAATTCAAATTTATAATTTCAAGATACAAGATACAAACAACGATTTAAAAAAATAATTACGGGCTTTATTATAAAAAGAAGAAGAATCAAACTCACTTTCTTCAATATGTCTTTTGACCCTCTTTCGCCGTACTTCTTCCAATTTTTCGCTTGTTTATTCCTTTAATTTTAATTTAAGTTATTCGTTTAATCTTACGATTAGCTATTATCTTGTTTTTAAAACTTACGTTGGATGAAAAATTATATCGTGGAACTTCAAACAGAAAATTGTCTTACACCACTAAAATACTAATAAGCTATTGTTCGAAATTTCAGTATAACGCGAAGAAAAAATGTCCCGTATCGCATATACGAAGAACATGTTTATTTACTTGTATACAAAAATACCAGTAGATAAGGTACGCGTGGAAAGAGGTCTTTGACGCTGACGCAAATAAGGTTTATTTATAAGGAAACTTTCGTACTGTGCAGCAGTAAATCATTAGCTTGTCAGAGTAAGTACAACAAATGAATATATGAACGTTGTTAATGTAATGGAGCGCTTTTTGTACAGATTTATTTTATGATATTCGTAAAGGCATTTGTTTCTAGTGGCTGGGTATTAGTTTTCACGTTTTATAGTAGCTAGTTCAAATCCCAAATAGCTGACTAGCTTTGTATGATCGAACTGTTTCACTTAATTTCTTAGCTCATTGACTCGCTACACTTCTATACGATTGATGAAATATTAAGTTTTGTTGGCGCTTCTTACGTAATTATGGATATTTCTATATTTTTTAACTCTAATTTTTTCTTTAACGAAGGAAGAAAATAAAGGAAAAACGCATTGGAGGATTTGGTTTGTCTACGTTCCATAAAAATGACACTTGTTCACACATTGTGCGTAGGCTGAATGTCAATAACATCAATACAACACAAAAATATACATCCAGACGTGGCGACGGGATTCATTGATGTTAACAGGGCTTACGGGATCATTTTTCGTAACGAAAGTTATAGACTACTAGCTGCCGGACAGACTTCGTTCTTTCTTTTTTTTTTTACAATTTTTCTTTTTTTTATAGTATTAAAACCTTCCATGGACCTTAAGGAACATACAAAAAAATAACTTAGCCGAATTAGTCTAGCCATTCTTGTGTTATGCTCTTACCAAAATTTATATTTATTTATTAAGAAGATTTAACATAATATTCATATTTAACAAACTGTGCTGTTAATTCCTCTTACGACACTAATAATAATATGTTATACCCCAACGCATTTATCACCGCTTCTTACAAATTGAACAGTTCATTTAGCGGACCAACTGTGGCAGGGCCACGCAACAGTTTTCAATTCATTGTTGCACGTATCTCGATTTCGCATTTCGATCTTTAGTGAAGTTACTGGAGTCCACTTTATTAAGAGTAAATTTATTATTTAATTAATCGTATCTGATTTGAAATTTTGTACGAATTACTAATTTCTAAGTTTATTTTATAAACGAAATGATTTAATGTAGTTGCTAAGAAAAAACAAATTATGCTTAGACGTTGCAAGCGTTGTTTGCAAGTGCTCGTCGGCAAAACACGGACTAACTTTTGGATTGGCATGGGAGCGTAAGTTTCAATGTAAAGTTAAGTGTAACGTGACATAAATTTACAGTTTTAATCACATTTCGATTTATAATAGCTTATTCTGATATTCTGTATTTCTGACAATCAAGTTAGATACGCTAGATGAACCTTAAAGTATGAGGTTTTGTAGATAAATGGACAAAACTTTCAGTGATACGGAATTGATTCCTACATGGAAGATGTGGGTAACGCAGCCAGACGTTTTCCTAATCAAGTTAAACGGCCGATGACCCCACGACGCGGAAACCTCGACACCTATTCACATTTTTTTTTAACATTTTTAGCAATGTTTGTGTGCATCATTCATCATTGCGTAAACTTTACATATCCAGTGCTAAACTCTGCACTCTAGATGAAACTACACTAACTAAAATGTGAATTTTTGTGGATAAATTGGCAATAATTTTAGGGTTCATCATCAGTGTGAAAATTGTGCTCAGAGGGGTATGTACGGGTTACTTTGATTTCCCGCAGTGGCAGATCTAGCCAGCCCACAAGACCTATAAGCCCCTACGGTGGAGTTTTTCTTGAAAGGGTAAATATTTAATGACGGCTAAAATTAAATGCATATTTTTTTAAATGTTAGATCGAAATTTATTGATCACTCTCCCGCCTTTGTAATCGTAAGGTGTCAATATTTCAAGAGGTAAATGATTTTGTTAAAATAATTAATCCTGCAAGTACAAACATTTTAATTTTCTTATATTTGGGGATTGATGATTGGAGTTTTAAAAAATTATTACATGTCAATATATTTGTAGGCAAGCGCTATGCCATGTTAGAAGGTAAATGGGTACATGTACAGCTTATGTGATCCGTATGTGATCTGTTCAGGAATTTGGTCTCATCCTGCCCAAACAAAATTAACGTGGAACCCCAAAAAGGAAAAGGTTATTATTTATGATACATTATTTATAATCAAGAAAAAAATATCATAAGTTTTCTCTATAAAGATATACAAGCTATATTCCCTTTATCAGTTTCTAATTAATCTCTTAACTTTTCGTAAGTAAACACATCTTAGACATTTATTATACTTTATGTTCTTGTTTCCTTTCTACGCTTATCTGAGTGTTAGGAATGTAAATGAACATTAATAAATTTCGCAAACAATTCTCTGTTTGCGGATCGTGCCACGGTGGGTTCGGTTTAAGTTCGATGCGTGCGAAATAGACTCTGCGGGAGATTATACAGAAACTTTAAAAAATATGCGCAGTAGATTTCACCGCGCGCATTTAAGGGGTTTCGCTTATTTACCGAGGATATACGGAAATGAGTCGATATGAAATATTTCGTTGCTTGTGTGATTTTTAGGGTTCCTTGCCCAAAAGGTACAATGAGACCCTATTACTAAGACAGCGGAGTCTTAGTAATAGGGTCAGTCACTAAGTTACTAATTTGACAAAATTTACACGTGACATAAAATAATTTTTAATCCGCCCTGGGTTGACTAGGAGACGTTGCCAATTAGCAGTACCTCTAAATACCGAGGGCACCTTCTCCACAAACTGTCCTCTCACGGCGGGCGTTCCTCAAGGCTGCTGACTCTCTCCTTGCTTATTACGCTCTACATGAGCGACATCCCAAAACACCCACACGTCAATCTCCCGCTTTTCGTGGATGACAGGGCCTCTTTGCCTCAATCTTTAACCACACCAAACGTTTCCTCGAATGAGCCGCACACCATCCCTATTCTCTGGTGGTAGTCACAGCAAATTACCAACCCAACAGTAACGCGAACGTCAACAAGCGTCACCCGTGTAACTTCCGGTCAGGATGGGTACTTTAGTCCTCACCGGTGTCGGACCCACCGCTGGAGGTTCGCACCGATCCCAGTAACCGACTTACCAAGCACAGTCAACGGCCATAGGGGTCACGTCGTCCGCACCGAGCCTCGATAGCCCGTATGCGTCACTGCATAATTACGCAAGCATGAGCACATGCGCGGCCCTACCCACTGTGGAGGAACTCAAACCCGTGGGTTCTGGCTAGCCGACGGGTTCTGCAGTCAATGAAGCTTTAATAGTGTCAGGACTGAAAGCGTTAACATCAGTTAGACAAAAGACAAAAGAAAGCACTGCCTATAAAAGGGCTTAAAAATAAATACAATAAACATAAATCCTATCCCCATTAACTAAATTTATTTAACATTAGCTGCTACTTCAGTTCTGCTTTGTTTTTTGGTTTTCTAGTTCACAGAATTTAAAATTACTAATGTATATATGATGTATTGTGCATGACAAAACTCAATAACTAAATACGCGTGCATCGAGTGGTTTTATTCAACACGTATAACTTTAAAGAGCCATATTTTTGGAGACGATCCCTTAATTGTTGTTGGTATCAAAATTTTAATAAGTTTACCACTTTTTGAACTGGATTTACCACTTTTTGGACAATTATATGGATTCTTTTTTTGTGTGGAATCCTATTTCTTCTTCTTAAATAAAAGTAGCCTAAGTTATTCCTTACAACATCAGTGTCGGAGACAGTTTCATTGGAATCTGTCCAGCCGTTTTGGAGTAGTCAGACAGACAGGCAAACATTTTTAAATTATATTTTGGTATTCGTAATATGCAAACATTCACATGCATTAAGTAAAAAGACGTTTCTTAGACATTACAAACAGAATCTTCTATTTTATTTATTTACATGTATGTACTAGATGATGGTGCATTGAAGCAAGTCTTACTATACAAAAGAAATAAACTAAGTAGACCCCCTCACGCAGAGGGGCCGGTGAGATCGGAGATTGTCATTTTCAAAACTTTACACGTTCAAGATGTGTGTTAATGTTGCTCGGCAAGCAATAATCTAAAAGGTATTTATTTTTTATATCTTAATTTGGAATCCATACAAGGTTTCAGACAATATCTATTTCCCTAGATTGTATACCCACGCCAGTCACTAATGATGCAAATACTCTAAAAACTTTTAACATTCAAAACTCTAAAGTACGTATTAACAGAGATATAAAATATAAAGTACGTATTAAATTAATTTTCCATGAGAATGTTTAGCGCTAAGTTTTTGCCGAGTTAAACCTGTTCAGAGATTAAGTCGCTGAATCCTATTTGCCGAGTTCAAACTTGTGTATCGTCCTGGCACATACCTGAAAGCTTAACTAACTGAATAAGGAGCCCGTGCCCCACGCCCGAAACTCCGCGATACAAAGTTTCGACTTGCAAGATTTGCGAAAACGCTTTCTGCCTTAGGCTGCAGTCAAACTAGCGACTTCCTTGAAAAGAGTCTTTAATAGCCTCATTGCCCTCAATTCATACCTCCTTTTTTGAGAAGCTGTACTATTGTCATTTGATCGTTTTTAATTACGTGTATATTATGACAAGTTAATGAAGTATAAGAATATATCGCTATGAAAAATAGTAAAATAAACTTTATTAAATACTTTAAACACGATGTCAATATACAAAAAATGGGGTGATAATAAAAAACGTGTAGAGCGTAAAAAAAAACTTAAAAACCAATGTACATTTTCACCCTTAACGTGACACCTAAGTATTCGAAAAGCTTCAAAAGTGGATTTAGGAACACGTCGCACTCGTTTCGAGTTTGCTTGAATGCGCTTAAAAATAATTCAGTTCAAATTTGAAGTTGCTTCCCAAATGTATTATTATTTTACTTTTCTCTATATCTTAGCGGTTATGTTATCCAAGTTTTTTAGTCATGGTCACATGTTTGATTCCATAAGAAGCTGTCATTCGTATATAGAGAGTTTGAGACTGTAAATAGAGAATGCTGTCAACATTTCATCGATTTTATTGATTTGATTTGATTTCAGGGGGTGCATGAAAGGAGCCTCCCCGAGCGATTTACATACAGAGTCCGAACGTCCATCGCACCCTGGGCAACAGTCAGTGATTTCCCCCTACTGACTGGCCAATCCTTTCACCACGATGACAAATCGTAATCATCCACATGATAGTCCAGTGCTCAAGCCGGCTCTCGGTGTAATCTCGATTAACATCGAAGGATTCTCAAGACAAGTCCGAACTACTTGCAGAATTATGTCACTCAACGCACTGTGACGTCCTCTGTGTGCAAGAAACCGACCGAAACGAAACGCAAAGTCGACCAGACATAGCTGGACTGACTCTCATCTCCGAGACTTACCATCCGAAATACGGTAATGCAGTATTTGTTACTCCCGGAGTGAGTGTAAGATCCACAAAGTGTTCGACCCAGAATGGCATCGAGGTCATCACCTTATATCTCAATCACTGCTACGTAACATCCATATACAAACCTCCCAGTACACCTTTAGAACTCGAGAAACTAATAAGTGACCAGCGAAATAAAATTATTCGATTCGCCGGTTCCTCGCACACAGCACTGGCCCATCATGTGCGATATAATACCAGTTATTCAGCCCCTACAAGTCCCACACAAACGCCGAATTAATTACACGAAGGTTAAATGGGACCAGTTTGCGAAGGAAATCGACGACGCCCTCCTGAATGTTCCCCCAGCCCGTAAGCGATATGACGAATTTGTCGACCTTGTGTCTAGATCTTCACGCAAGAATATTCCACGGGATTGTCGGACATCTTACATCCCAGGGCTTTCAAGTGACTCTGTCAAACTGCTTAAAGTGTATGAGGCAATGTACAGCAAACCCTTTTTCGGAGGAAACATCACTGGCTGGGGAAGAGCTTTTATCCAAGATCAGCGAAAATCGGCAGGAAAGGTGGATCAACATTGTTGATAGCATTTATCTGATACATAACAGTAAAAAAGCTTGGAATACCATCCGCAAGCTTACCAATGATCCACCTGGCCCTATCACTCCCAGCATGGTTACGGCTAACCAAGTAGCCTATCAGCTCCTACTGAATGGTATACCTCTCAACCGCCTCCCGAAGACTCCGAAGCTGAACACTTCTGATGCCCCTGACCACATAAGTAAGCCTTTCCACCTGTCTGACACTATTGCGGGTATAAAATCTCTCAAAAATCTCTCGGGAGTTGATAACATCTCTGTTGAGCAGATTAAACATCTTGGGCCAGTTGCTGTATATTGGTTGCTTCAAATGTTTAACTCTTGTCTTGAAATTTTCCAAATACCCCGCATCTGGAGGAGATCGAAAGTCGTAGCTATACCTAAGCCAGGAAAACCATTAGACGACCCAAAAAGCTTCAGGCCTATCTCATTACTGTGCCATGCACATAAGCTTTTTGAATGGCTTCTACTAACTCGCCTCTCAAGCTTAATTGACCTGAGATTGATTCCAGAGCAGGCTGATTTCAGACCCATAAAGTCTTGTTGCAACCAGGTACTTAAGCTCACGCAACACATTGAGGATGGTTTTGAGATGGAAAAAGTTACAGGCAATGATCTCTCGGCAGCCTATGACACACTGAATCTTAGGCGACTGTTGTGGAAGGTGGAGACCGTGACCGGACCTGGAGATATTAAATTTGTTAATGTCCTCTGAGAGCTCCTCCACAATCGCCGCTTCCAGGTTCACCTTCTCACGGATTTTAGCCGTTGGAGAGTACAAAAAATGGCCTCCCACAGGGCGATGCCAATGTTGTTTAACATATATACCAACGACCAACCATGCAGTCCAAATACCTCCCGCTTCCTTTACGCGGACGATCATGCGCTCACGTCCCTATGGACTAGTTTTGTCGAAGTTCAGACAATCTCACCGTAGCTCTCGACAGTTTAGGCCAGTACTACGACGAGAACTCACTCAAGCCTAACCCAATCAAGACTGAGTCGAGCGTATTCCACCTACGCAACAAGCAGGACGTAGGCTCAAAATCTCCTGGCATGCAGAGCCCATCGCTTATAATGACTCCCCCAAATACCTCGGCGTCCTACTGGCTAGATCTCTAGATAAAAAATTGTGAGGGTCTGAAACGAAAGGTGTACTGCCGCAACAATCTATTACACCGTCTCATACGTACTGGGTGGGGGGCTGCGCCACATGTGGTCCGCACTTCAGCCCTGGCGCTAGCGTTCTTTGCCGGCGAGTTCGCATGCCCCATATGGGGCAGCTCTGTTCATGCCAAGCTCGTGGATACAGCTTTAAACGAAACCTATCGAATTATAACTGGATGTTTGAAGCCAACCCCGGTAAAATTTATGTATCCATAGCGCTGGCGGCTGTACGCAGAGCCGTTGCGAGTTCGCGAGTGAGGGCAAAGGATGAAGAAGATTTCCCAATTTTCAAAAGGTTGTCAACGCATCTGTAACCCTCGGGTGTAGCAGATGTCCATGGGCGGCGGTATTCACTTAACATCAGGTGACCCGTCTGCCCGTTTGGCATAAAAAAAAGAAGACATGCGGTCGAAAAATTTTCTTAAAATACGTCGTACCCCTCACAACCGAGCCCTCTTGCGAGATGTAGAATGTGGCGTGCTGAAACCTTGCTTCTAGACCCATTTGTCCCGATTTCCGAAAGCCTTCCACCTGAGCATAGATTGCCATGGCCAATCTGGAAGTCTTTAAATAGACTTCGGACTCAGGTTGGCCGGAGCAAGGAAAATAATATGTTCAGGTGGGGACTCTCGGAGAGCACAGACCTAGATTGTTTCTGTGGAGCGGTGTTGTCCATGGCTCATCTGGTGTCCTGTACTGCCTGCCCTTCCTGTTCGTAGCAGGATTTGATGGACGCCACGAATTGTGCAGTCGAAGTGGCCAAGTTCTGGGCTGGAAAGATATAATTTGACATCGATTCGCAAAGAAGAAGATCGATTTTATTGAGTCCCCTAACATCTGATATGACATTAACTACAAAAGCTTGGTTGTTGTATCCCGTTCGGGATACTTACACTTACTTTACTACTTCTTTCCATGTTTGTACTTCTTTAGGATGGTCTTTTGAATTGGACTGAAAGTTAAGGATAATGACTGAAGAAATTGTAGTCTTTGAATATTGAATTAATAATGCGTTCCTAAAACTCGGTAGAAACCTTACTGTGAAATTTAATTAACAAATTTAACGTACGATTATAAGAGTTTCGCCAGAAAGAAAATTATAATGACACGTAATGGAAGCCATCGTTACCTTGGAGGTTTTTATATACAACATACGAGGATGAGATTTATGAAATGTGCATAATATCATTTATGTTGCTTCTATGAAATATTTCCTTTTTAAAACGAATGGTAAAGGGTTATTTAAAATAAAGTGATCGTGATAGACAGTCAATCCAAGTTTTATAGACCTTTAAAGGAAGATGACCTCTAAATAGGGGCTAAATGGGCTAAATAATATAATAAATAAACATCATTATAACAAAAATATTGAAAAGCATAATTAAAATAGTACTTCACACTGGTCCGTTGTGAGACCTTCATACTTCCCCGAATAAGTCTTCAAGGCAAGTGTTCATGATGTTCGTGCTTGCTTATATTATAAGCTTTTGCACAGTAATTGTTACGTAATAATATGATTTCGACAGGATTATTAATTTCGAAGTTTTGAAGTTGTTGCGAAAATTTTTAAATAAGGTCGTCGTCTGATACTTCGGGCATTTGGCAGCAATGGAACATTTGCTTCTCGTTTATGGAATAAATTTCTAGCATCACGCGGAAGTCATTTCCCTAGCCCTTGATAATATATAAAATTTATTGACCAATAGCGCCATACGGCTCGAAATTCTTATCTGGATCGGTTCCAAAATTTATTATGTAAGTAATAAATAAGCTAACAGCGGAACATAGACACAATTTCGTGAAATATTTATCGCTTAATTTGTGTACATAAATCAGTCTAAATGTTATGTAAATTAAATCGGAACAAACATTGAATATCATATTCTAACACGTGTAAATGATATCTCCGTAGCCCGCTACGAGTGATTAGTGTGCCGAACACTAATTAAAGAATTATTAAATGAACAACTTGTGTTATTTAGAGTACCGGGTAATCGGGAGAACCCTACTCATAAAGGTCCCGAAATATGTTGTATGCGGGGGAAAGGGACAAATTTATGTGGCCCGTACACAAAAACCAACCGGGCATGTTCAACGCCGGAGATACTTGTGGAAGCATGGACTTTGACGGCGGCTAGGATAAGGTTAATTTATTAGGAAAGTTTTCAACTGTTGGGGCAACAGTAAATCAGCAACGTATCTGTAGAAGGACAACTAGTGTGTACGTAAATGGTGAATGTACGCGCCAGCCACATCTTGATAGCGGTTTTAGAAAACATCCTTAAACAGATATTTAACTGCGCCCAAATACAATTGGGAAATGCTAACGTCATAACTAACGTTTACATCTTTGACTTTTGAATCAAGATAAAAGATAAATGTTACATGAAAAATTTGAAAAGCTTAACACATGCGTTTTAAATTTTTCGGCTTTTCGAAAAAATTTTTCCCCAAAAATAATATTTTTGAAATAAATATTTTAGGACACATTTTTACACAAAATTCTCTAGTCCCAAACTAAGCAAAGCTTGTACTATGGGTACTAGAAAACTGATAAACATACATAAACATACTTTTCTTTTGTAAATAAATACATATTATACATGTATTAACACCCAGACACTAGAAAAATACTATGTTCATCACACAACATTTATCCAGTAGTGGGGATCGAACCCACACCCTCTGGCGCAGGAGGCAGGTACACTACCCACAACGCCATTCGGGTCGTTATAACTTTAATAAATTAACTTTAATAATACTGACCACAAAGGACTAGCTTAGTCCGTGTCACTAAGCGGGTTTCTGTTTGTATTTCAAATCCATATTATCGTAGCTTTTCGTATCGTTGTTGAAACCCCATGGCTCAATATTTTTATGGGACGGCCAACATAATCGACATATTTAGAAAACACGTACAATTTCGTAGACGTGTTCAAACACACTTTATGAATTTGTTTTAAATATACAAGGTATAATGCTCCGATCCGCGGGAGTGATGCTTCCAGCTGGTTTAGTTGGTAGTAAGGCGATATAGTAAATATGTCGTTAGAAAGCCCAAACTGAGAAATAAATAATCCTAAATAAATAATTTAGGATGCAAGATTTATTTTTTTACTTTTTTAACGCTTATAACGATGATATGATTTGGGAAAAAAATATATGTTCTCAGTTTTTCCTGTACATATGGCGGTAAACCTAAATTATTTTCAAATAGCACAGTTATCGTCAAAAGTTAATTTAGTTTGATTGTGCCATCGATTAGTCGCCTATATACATTTATTTATAGCGAATCACTTTGATTTGAGATCATTTGAATATTATTTGGTAAGGATTACGTCATTATAGAAATCAATCTCATATAATTAGTTTCTCCTGATTTCTGTATAGCAAACAGATGCAAATATAAGATATTCTTATTTGTATAGTAAAGTAAAGTAACAGCCTATACATGTCCCACTGCTGGGCAAAGGCCTCCTCTATAGAGAGGGTATCAGGGCATAGTCCACCACGCGGCCCCACTGCGGGTTGGCGGACTTCACATATCTTCGAAATATATTTTTTTTGTTATTATTTCGAAAATATACAGGTTTCCTCACGATGTTTTCCTTCACCGCGGAGCACGTGATAAGTCAGCACTTAAAGTTAAAAACTTCATTGGTGCCGGCACCGGGGATCGAACTCAGGTTGCTCGAGTATATTGAATTAAAGGCGAGCGCCCGGACACTGAGCTATCACGGCTCAATATTTGTATTGCGTGTTTGTAAAAGGTAATAGACAACAATTTGATGTACTATTAGGTAGAAATGTTTTATGCTAACAAGAGGTGGATTTCAAAGACTTCATTTATTGCGGTAAAAGTTACGCTTTTAAAAATTTATTGAACGTATGTTATGTATAAATATGCCAAGATTCACAGCAGGAGGTCTGTTTTGGTGTTTGTATTAGAGGTTCGGATATTCAATTCCCTATTTGTAGATGTAAAAGCTATTGAGACTTTAAAAAAAACATCGATTATCCAAAGTACGGTATACGAACATGGCGTTTTATGGCCGTTTTATTAAGACATGACAAACATTAAATGCCCATAAAATTGGATGATTGTAATGTCTATGCGTTGTATTTGGAGGAATACCAATTGCGATCAGCAATTGTTTTTTAAACAGTTTCCCAACGAATGTTTCTAATTCACAATGAAACGGTGCGACTACATACTGAACCATTAGTACAATCATTGTTGTTGATAACAAATAAATTGGTCCCGTTATACCCTTTGGGTACGAAACCGTAAAAAAACATTAACAATTATATCCATAGACTTTTAAATGTTGTAACCACCAGCTTACAAAGCTAATGTTTTAAATATTTGTTTTTAATTCTGACGTAGATGTAAGGAGTAATAAGCTTATCTTCAACATCGTTCACTTGTGCCTATTGCTTCACTATCAATTACGTTTAACTAGGAACGTCCATTTGTCTCAATTACGGTCGGCGTTTAATTTGGGTAAATATCAATTTTATGGCAGAGTGGATTATTCTGGCCATGTTAGAGTGGAGTGCCCCCAAAGGTTTCGAAATTTAATAGATCGGTGTTACACGAACCACGGTTACGTTTGGTGACGAGACCCCGTTGATGAAAATTTATTGATCTTATATTCTCGATTATAAACTTTGTGATTTAAACAAGGATTACAAAGGGCGAACTTAATGCCTTTTGGCATGTGATTCTTGATTATGAACACACATTATTGTGTTGGAATTGAAATTTATCTATGTTAGTTCGTAATTATTGACTACTTGATTTTACGCAAACTAGTTTACCAACCGTCAGTCTGTCACGTGACTATGAACGCTGGAAAGGATTCAAAACGACGGGAATTACAAAATCAAAATAAAAACGCGATAAAATCCGTAAACTAATTTAATTTAATAAATTGTAATTATGTTCGTTTTAATTATTCCACCAATATAAATGTAAAATATTAGAATTATTAATTAAAGTCAAGTAACAGCCTATACATGTTCCAATGCTGGGCAAAGGCCACTTCTGTACAAAGGGCACAGTAAACCGTTGCATTCACATATCGTATAATGTAAATTCTTATACCTTTCAGCGTAACAAATGTCACACTAGACATGCATCAAGAATAAAATCGCTCCACAGAACGAATGCCGGTGACTTTGCGTTATAGAAAGAGCCCGAATGTATCGCTCTTTAGTTCCCCGCACACTAATAATATTGACAATGATTTCGAATGTATACCGGCGGGGGTTTCGCCCACCTCATCAACATAATGTGTATTTACAAAGGCATGGAATGCATCGTCCAGTGCATTACCAATTCGATGTGTAGAGGACTCGATACCATTGTCGCGTCGAAGCATCGAGAATATCCGATACTGATCTTTAAAAAAAAGGCTCCCTCAGCCGGATCGACGGAGAAGATACAGATTGACGTTTTCCCTTATTTCATTCGATTCCCTGTCTTATTACGAATGCCGTAGAATCTGTAATGTTTCTCCCTCAGAAGGACTGCTTCGTTATTTTCTATTATTCAATTTAAATGTTGACTCGCATTATTTCTGTAAACGGTTAATGTTTTTAATCAATAATTAAATGATAATTCACAATTTTTATTCAAATGACATAAACGAGCATTCCTCACTCATATTTTGAATTACTTTCTTTCGTGTTACTCCTAAGCGTTAAGATATTAATGATAACTATTAATGCTGCTTATAGAAATGAAACGCTCATTGCGTTCTTATAAATAAACTTGAGAATAGAACAAAAGAATTATGACCACGTGGGCCTAATCCCACACAAACTCAGACACCCACGGGACAAACGAGCGTCAAAATTTTGTTTAACAATCGACGTGGAAGGAGAAAACAAATGATAACTTTAGTATCTGTACTGGCGTTTGTGTATAATAACCATAAACTATTGGTGAGTCTTAACCATCGCATAATATATACTTAAGTTATGTAAATTGATCCTTATTTCAAGCGCATAAGAATTAATCCAGTAGAGAGTCTTAACTTGTATAAATGCGTCCTATTAGCTCGACATGAGTTAGATTTGTCGGTAATAAGACGGGTTCGACACGGTATCGATCATCCATTAAATCTTTTCTAATTGGAATATCGTTGTTTTCTCATGGAATATTCTTAACCTTAAAATGTTTATATTGAAATTGAAAATTTATATTAAAATGTGTACAGAAATTAACTTAGAACAATGCCTAATATTCTCTTTTGGGATGCATCAGATAACTCAACATATGAATTAACGAAAATTATCAAAAATCATATTTGTTTAAAATCTGTAGATTCTGTATTCATGTCCTTTATAGTTTCACATTTTAAGTGTCATCTAAAGTGCAGAGACTTTCTATAGCTAAAGCGAAATCTCCCTATTTTTAAATATGCATTGTCAACTGCTATGTTCTTACATAGTTTGTTTACCGTAAAGGAAACGCACTAGATAGCGCAAAGCATTGCTAAAAATGCAAATGAAATGAAGTAGATAGAGATTTTCACGGGTTGATGATATCCATCGCTTGGATTGTATAGTTATATATTAGTGCATAGTTATATCAGACGACATCCAGAGAGACGCATTTAAAATAATCGTTAATAATGTAATAATGTAATAAATGTTAATAATTTAATATATGATAAAATTAATTTTATAATGCAGATAAAATAAGGTAAGAAATATCAAAACGAACAAAATTTTACGATTAAGGTCGCTTCCATAAGGAAATCATCTTTTTCATTTAGTATCAATTCCGCTAACCTGCAGTAAGACTATTTAAGTAAACAGACTAACAACACAAGCTAATGTCTGCCAATAATCGTTATCGTGGAGATAAGGACCGTAACAGAGTGCCTCGCCAATTGCCTTAAGATACGTAGCGGTTAATTGCTCCGTAGACGGTATAGGTTATTCGACTAATACCTACGCTAAAACTTAGCAACAATTATCTTTTAAAAACATTAGGGTACGTAACAGTCAAAAATTGTTTAAGCTAATCTCTAAGCCAAGATAACAACGTCTTTTAAGTACTTATTTTCATCCTCTATCACATCACAGTAAGATCTTAAAATTAAAATCATTCAATTTATGATTTGTCTATTAAACGGGAATGAGTTATAAAACATTGTTTCAATTCGGTGTTGCGTGGCTCATATCATTTAAATGTTATTGGAGATCTTATTTTTTCAATAGAATAACGTTTATGTCTTTTTATCTATAGAAAAAAAAATGCAGTTTGTTTTAGTACAGTAGAATGAAAGAGTGGGATCGAACATTGACCTCCTACAGTTCAAACAAAGTAACATCAAAAATAATTTATAACGCGTACAAGCGCAGACCAGACGACATCCTTCCGGATGGATCGTAAAGTCGTAATCAAATGGGTAATTTACATAATGCTAACGAAAAAATCAGAGTGTAGAGGAAACATCTGGCGTGTCACGTGTTGCTTCGGCCAGCATCAACAAAAACACTCACTTTGTACGGAATTTCCACGTATGTTTATGCTTCCGTTTAAAAAAGCCGGACACGTGGAATTAAATTCAAATTAGTGACTATCTTACATCGCATCGCATTATATTGTTAGGCTTTTGAATAATTTATGTATGAGAATAAATAAAGGTGTGGTAGTATGAGCCCCTCCCTGTGAATACGCTTGGGTTCCAGTTTATACGCCCATTACAATCGCAATATAGCATCGCAAGGGTCCAATTTTCTTTTAGGGTCAAAAGCATTTCATTTGGCATAGCAATATCATAATCAAATGAATGTTACACTTCGCCTTATTAAATGATACATTTTTTTTTTCATTTTCAAGCAATCCTTGTATTTTTTTTCCTTGTATTTTTATAAATTTACAATCGCATTTTGTAAATACAATAATTGTATTCAAATAAACAAATGAAAACTAGCATCAGTTCTGAGCTTATATTTATTATGTTTATGTAAGTATATGGTTTATATACATGTATATAAATTATGCTTATATATGACACAAAACTGACTGCATCAAAATGCTAGGTATTCTTATTATTATTTTTTGATGACACCGTATTAAAACGATATACCCTATGTTACGAAACTTTCCACAGCTATGATGTAACTAATGACACCTCAAATAATTTAGAAATCCTTCATAGATTTGGAATGTAAATCGTGGCAAACAAGTACACAACCATACATACATACATACGCATATGTAACAATGGATTACAATGGTCTAAAATCATCATAGTGATGAAGAATCATTCCATATAACATCCAAGTCAAAGATAATTAAATCACAACTCACTAAAATTATTTTCTCTTTCAATTCTCGGAAAGAAAGATGATAGTGATAAAAAATATGTTGGAATTATATCTGCGAAAAAACATTCGATTGCATCGTTATGTTCTAATTATTTAATACACGAACTGACTAGTATTCGAGGTGTGTGAGTACAAACATATGCAAGTTTAATTTGTATAAATTATGATCGAAATATTACATAAATAGAAAAGGTCTTACTTCGAACTTTTATTACTAAGAGGTATTTGCCTAGCGAGACGTATGGATCAGTAAGCAGTTACTATACAATGTAGAGTCTACATTATATACCTATAATATGCTTTGTGTGTTGAAATATATTGACACCAGGCGTTAACCGTTTATAACGTGGTAAGAAGAGAACTCCACTGTCACCGCTCATTAACTTTTATGGTTTCAACACAAACACCTAAACGGCAAATCGATACGCGCTCTCGGATATCCCGAATTGACACTTTTCCACATTTTTAGGTGGGAAAAATATCGATTACGACGGAAGTAAGGCTAAGTGACGTGGAAACTGTCTCATGGCGAGAAATCGGAACGGAATCCATTAAGGTGTAAAGTGACTTGGTTTGACGGGATGACATTTCACCCGCGCGTATAAAAAATATGAGGTCATTATTTTTAGTGGAGTCGGAACTTTTCGATGATTTATGACACGATTAAATAGAGATATTGAGATGATAAACATCATTCGAATAATCTAGACAATGTTGTATACTTATTAAAATGAGTCCTAAATTTTGAGGAAATAATTGTTACCTGCATGTTATTTTAGTGAAAAGAAAAATATTTATAATTAATACTTTTATAAGCAGAGCATTCCATTACAATAATGGGTAAACAATTATGTCTATGTTTACAGTAGCTTGTAAATGCTTCAGTTGACGCTTTGTTCAGAGAAAAATTACTTCAACATGACGTGTATATACACGATGTTCAATGCTAATAAGTTATTAATGTATATGTAAGTAGATAAAATTTTGTTTGTACGTATGCTCTTATTTACTCCCCCTGCCTGTTAACGTTTTTATTATGTTGTATTATAACGGGGGTGAATAATTTATATACCTTAATATCCTACGCAGGTTATTAAGCGAAGCAGTTTATGACAAGGGTGTTTTTATTTTTCATACGTATATGGGCAGCGTTTTTTTTTTTAATTAGAAGATAAAATAAAGATATGGCATTGGGGCCAGTGCAATAAATAACACAGTGATATTTTTACATTTTGCGTGTTACATTGTTCGAAATATATGAATAGACATATTTCTTTTCGAAAGAAATTTGGTAAAAACTTCTGATTGATGTACTTCCAAATGGTGCTTTAAACACCATCGGTAAAATGACTTTGCTGAATGTTGTGGCTATACACTAGAAATATATCATCATTACTTTAAGCAATGTTACAGTTGAAAATTTCCCGAAAAGATTTGTATTTCAAAAAAAATATTTTTACTCAAAATCTTAACTCTACAACACCAGACATTTTCTTACAGATTCACTTTACCTCTTAGGTGCTCCTTAGTTCATACCGCGTCTGGAACCTCTATTGAAATTAAAGTTAAGTAAATTTTTAGATCTTGTTAACGAATTGTTATTACTAAATTCGCATTATTATTACACATAATATTTTGCGACGTAATTAAAATATAATTCTTTTGTCTAAATTTACGTATCTTCTTCGCTCGACTCCGGTTTGGTTTGGTTTGGTGCGGTTCATTCCTCGGTTGGTTTTATTCATCTTAAAACAGCTGTAGCGAAACATTCTAAATTCATATCTTATTGAATTGAAATAGACACAATATACGTCACGCTCAAAGGTTAAGCATAACTATTTAGCGAGGAAATGCAGTTAGCGTCCTTGATACCATGCCGCGTGGACTAGTTTTATTAGATTACATGGAATTTAATTATATAATTTTTTAAAGTCATGACAGCTCAGTGTCAGGGTGCTGGTCTTCAATTTAATTTACTCGAACAACCTGAGTCCGGTCCCCGATGCCGGCACCAATGAAATTGTTAATTTTAAGTGCCGACTTATCACGTGATCAAAGGTGAAGGAAAACATCGTGAGAAAATCTGCATATTTTCAAAATAATAAGAAAAAAAAATATTTCGAAAATGGTGGACTATACCCTCTGTACAGGAGGCCTTTGCCTAGCAGTGGTATATTTATAGGCTGTTACTTTACTTTTGTGTTTTTTCCATAAAGTAAATAATTGTAAAATAATATTAAATACCTTTGTTGATCAAATTTTCGTTCTATTATACTAATAACATTTCATGAATATGAATAATTTTCATAAACAAGATTTTCTGTGAGGTTTTTTATTATATAAATTCATCAAAATCTTGGAAAGCCTTATTTTTAGTGTCTTATTTCATACATGGAGTAATATTTGACTAGACTAACAGACGAGACGTTAAACGGAGCGTGTTATACGATTCTTTACGATCCTCTTCTTATTACAAAAAGTTTTACTAGTTTTGCATAAAATCAGGAGAGTTCTGAAGGGTTTTTTTTTCAACTATGAAAGATCTTCTACTAGTTCTTATTGTAAGATGACCCTTCTAGTTGAGCGCTTTAGTATTTCGCCGAGGATAATTTATTTTAACGCTAAATTGAATTTGTCGATATGTCTGCGACGTTCAAATAACTCATTTTGTCTAGGTGAACGTACACTAGTTTAAGCTGAATTTTAACAGAAATTATTATTCTGCATAGTTTTTGTCCTCTAAGGATGGTCGATAAATAATTAAATTATATGGAAAAAATTATAGGTCTATTAATTATTATCATTGATTGAAATTTTACATACTTGGATACATGTTTTGACGATTTTTAATTTCAATTATATCACAATAAGTGACAGCAATTAGGTAACCGTTAAATAAGTCTTAATATTCTTCCAAAAACAGATGAAGTACGCAAATATTTACGAAACCCGTTAATCCTAGTGACGATTAGATCAGGTAATGCTATTAAAATACCTTATTAATGTCTAAATGTCTAATACCATATAAAGCAAAACATATTTTTAAATACTTTTCGTTAAAGTTCGTGGAAGATACCGGATGTGAAATGGAATCTATCAATTGAACTTTTAACTTAAACGAATGGGGGAGCAGGTAACAATGTGTTTCAATAAGTTTATGCGTAACGAAGTAGTGTTATTGCAATTTTTATGCAATGTATTGATACACACTATATGACAATGGATAGTTTTTATTACTTGCACTATACATTACTCATTAGATACGGTAATTACTATTTTTCGTGGTTTCATGAGCGTTCTCGTACTGCACAGTGTACATAACACATTAAAATGAGAAATTTGTGTTTTTATGGTTTATTTGCTAGTCGAATTTACGATTTTTTCTACTAATTTTCTTTAAAGACGCACAGAAATAAATATCTACTTTTTTTGACCAGAAATTTCCGCGAGCAGAACAACTCACTAAAGCTTCACAACACGGATGAATGGTTTCGGAACGTATTTCCTCCATACGTTGTTATAGTAATAATTTTGTATAACAACGTATGTAAGAACCTTTTCGTTGATATCGATATTTTATATCTACCACAGTTAATCTATATAAAACGATATGTTCTCCCTCCTGTCCCTATGTATATGGGTAAACAAATTTTGATGAACTTTCTTATCCTCAGCTTGCCCCAGCAGATGATCTTTTTAGTATGGTAACGATCGAAATAACCAACTTTTTGGTTATATAGTTATAATGGGGCGAATCACTAATTACGTATATAATGCAATAGATCTGTAACGCATTTATACTTAAATATGTTTTATTACATGCTATATGAACTGAAACATTAATTAGGTCCCTACATTATCTCTTACTACTACTTAATCTCATTGAAATCACTTCTATCAATTACACCTGGGCTCTGACACAAACAGACAGACTGTAAGATGGCATAAAATTTGTTGCATTTAAGAATCGAAGTCACAGCATGCACATAAGGGCGGCCGGTGAAGTAACCATTCACCTGATACTTCACATAACGAAATCCGTCGTTTAGTACTCCATTAGCGTGGAGGTCAACACTCGCTGGTCGTTTTTTTAAATGCAGTGGCTGACAGTTATCACGAGTACGAAGACGAAACCGCCCGTCGAGTGTCATTGATGTGTGTGAAAATGCGTTATTTAAAAGTTAAGGCCAAAGAAACAAATTAATAGATATCCGATAAATGGGTATCATAAAAAGCCATCACCTGTCCCCGCCTCAGGCGGCGTATTCAGTCACATGTATCGTAATTAATAAAAATAAAAACTTGCCAGCGAGGGCCTAAAACGCATTTAATTCTTGATAAGGGTAACAAATTGGATAAAGATAGTACAACGTTCGGAGACAGCGCGATCGTAAGTGCATTGCCGTGATAACTCATACAAGATTGTTAGAATTGTATGGACATGGCGAAATTGTTTTTGAAAAGCGTTATTTAATTGTTTATGAAATTTATTATAAATTTGTTTTAGTACATATTAACTAAGTATTTAAGGATTTTGTCATTTGTTTGTTTTCTAATCAGCTTCCCTGGATTTTTTATTACTTCACAGCATCCATGATCACGGTTAGAATATTCACATGGGACAGTTAGAGCAGCTTTGGGGCCTAATATTATATTGCTTGTCGACGTAAGACAACTTAATGTGTGGCTATGAATGAGAAGTGTTGCGAGTAGAAAGGTTAGGAATTTAAGATTATGCGCGATAATATTTGTAAATACAGTTACATTGACAATGTTTTTGCTTAACTATAAGGAACCGTTAAGAATTATTAAAAAAAAACAGGTTTATATGAAATATGTATGTGTATACAACAACATATTATGGTACAAACAAAGAAACCAAATACTGTACAAGTTTTTTGAATTTGGAACTGAGAAAAGCGATGAGTCTGTTATGATCACTGAGAAGAGTGAGAATTGTGAAGGGTTATATTTCTCATTAATGTGGGTAATGCGGGTTAGAATTCGCGAGCTATAATGACTATAGGTTCACATTGAGTTTTTCACTAGGAAAACGAACGACTGAGATGTTCAGCCGTGTTTAGCAATGATCTATCAGTTTTTCGACGTTTATCAAGTTTTAGAACTAATGAAGTACTTTCTAGTTAGTATAAGTCTAAAAAACTTAGATTGTCAGCGACAACCTGCCGTTTTCTCATTAAAATATTTTGAAATGTTTTTGTATGACTAATAATTTAAGATAGTATGGTTCAATAAAACTATTTTTACTGTTTTATCGCGTTTATTTTTAATTTTACGTTTTTAGATTTCGAACCATTTTCAGCGTTCATGGTCACGCGACAAACGTCTAATGCCCGGTTCCTATATACAACAAACAGCCGTTAGTTACATAGCTTCGTAACTTTCAATACTTCAACTGCTAATTGTATCTTGTCTTATAGTAATGTTTCATTTTGGCCTAGATTTCATTTTATTTATTTTATAATCCCAAGCTGATGGTGGCACCTAACCCCTCAAAATGAAAATACCTCTTAATTTAAATAGAGAAGAAGGTAAACCATAGGAAATATTCAGAAAACAATATCAAACTAAGTTAAGTATATCTTCATTATTCTTTCATTTGTCCTTTAAGTCCACCTTCGAGCGGTGATGTTTATAATCTGAAAATGTCAAAGGTATTCAATTTGAATATCAACTTTATCTCACCTCCATTCTTAAATTTTATCGATGAAACGTCTAACGAAAGAATACAGGCGGTGTATTGCGATAAACGGCAAATAAAATAAAATATCTCTCTTTATCAGCTCAGAATAATTCGCAGTGAAGTCAAATTTATGAAACAACCACGCAGTTTTACATATATATAGCTGAAATTAATAGAAGGTGGGTGATAAAATAAATATATTATATATGTAATGTTTTTAACACAAATTAATGGAATATAAAGTTCAATATTTAACGCTTCAAGACCTTTGGCTTATATGTAGAATGTTTCCATGACATTGAGAAGTTCGATATAAATGCGATACAGTCGCTAGATCCAGCTCGCCGCTAATACTAATGCCCCTTTGTGTAAGTCTGGGAGTATCGAGATCACTATCGGAATTCTGACCATTGCTCATAATCGTTCGATCATTCGTCGTAAGCGCTATTAATACCACGCCTCAAGTAATACCGTGTGCGTCGTATCTAAGCACACAGCAGCAGTGCTATTAATTATGGTATATAGGAAAATATATTATTAGTATTGGATTGTCGCTATTATCCATTCTTAAGAACGACTCGCCCAATTATGTTATATTTTGTACACATTGAACTTTTGCCTACGGTGGTTACCTTAAATTTCTAATTTAACGTTACTTATACAAAAGGTCTTTGATACAAAACGTTAAGAATGAAATTAAAAAAATCTTTTTTTTTAATCTAATCTCTTTTTTTACATTTATATTTATTTAAAAATATTAGGCCGTTTATAATGCTAATTCTCAGATGATCAACATAGTTACTCGGTGTGAAAACACATGATTAGGAGAAGATGATTGCTTGTAAGCTTCAAAGCACAAATTAAATCTGCTTGTCAAAACATGACATTTAGTTACTTTAAATAACAAACTTGACGTAAGTAAATAAAAGATACACGAGTGTTGTTACTTGTATCACATTTCACACGAACAATGTATCGAACTTCAAGATAACAAATTTTGTTTTCCATAAACACGTTGTTCCTGAATTCCGGGCCATTTTATTGTCACGTGTCACGAAATGAGGCAGTAAAGATCCGTTAATAGCATTTTTCCAAGAAATTTCTTTTAGAATGATTTGCATTCCGTCATTGTCGCCTTTACTCGAAGCTCGCGTGTGAACTAGCCATAAAGACTGTTGGTTTTTAAAAGCTTATTGATGGTTCTGTTAGTTCGTGTATCATAATCAAATTCTTGAATGTATTTTGCGTTCTAAAGAAAATAGGCAGTCGTTTATGTGGCGTATTTGCTTTTGAAGCGAAACAGTTTATCGTACTTAATAACGAAAACGAAGACATTTATTTCTTACGTTAACAGTTACCGCAGTCTGTTTTAATAGTTTATTAATTAATGAAAGAATTACGATCGTTGGACCTCAAACACGGGTTGGTTATTAAATTTAAATGGATCCGATGGTTTATGTAAAATAACTATCACTTAAACAGACGACCAAACAATAAACATAACTAAACTTAAATTAAACTAGCTAATTTTTTTTAGGTAATATGATTACTATCACATTTACATTGATATATTTTCAATTTAAATGTGATAGTAATCATTTAAATTAAACATAGTTAAATTAAACATTTAAAATCTTATATATATTTTAAAAGTAATTTTATTGAGGATATAATAATTTTTTTTTTACGCGAAATGAAACGCGGGATGGTAACGTCAGGAATTAAAACTAAAATTAACGCGATAAATCCGAAACACATAATTTAGTAATTATTGGGGATAGTTAATATTTTTTAATTAGTAATGTACTTATATAAAAGTCTTCATAACGCGCGATAGCGGTATACATAAAGTATGTAACACTGAGGCGTAATTCCCCTACACGTGTGAACTTTGAAACTTGAAAGCGAACGATGGAGTTGGCTTTTCCATTTTGCGGGAGGCCTCTGTAACGGACCCCATACAGGGCTTAATGAGCATAACCTGTCCGCAGTTGTGGGGTTGTAAGCGTGATTTTCGAGTAATTAGAACGTTCGCGTACGATTTATGCGGTTAAAGCGTCCCTTTTTAATTTGTAAAGGACACGGCGACTGCTCGCCGACTGTATTTCTAATGTGTTTACAAAGTGGTGCCGCTTTCAATCGTGTTTTATTCATGCGTACGTATAGCTAAGTACGCGCGTTACGCGAACACGGCTCGGTTAATATTTTCGCCTGTGTTTTCGTTTCACTGTATTCTTTTGAATTAGGCGTCGTGTTGAATTTTCTTTTATTAGACCTATGAAATTGCCGGTTTGTATTAAATAAGTTAAAGTATTTTTTTCTAACTTTTTATTTCTGTTATTCAAAGTATTCACCCATGCAATAGATACATATTTGCCAACGCAGTAGTAGTCTATTGATGCAGTTCTTGTTAGAATCAGCTGGACGGGAGGCAACAATTCGTCAAAGGTATTTTGTACTGCCTCTTGGGAATTGATTTCTTTCCGCTAAAAAGTTGTCCTAATTTTGGAAGAAGTAATAGTCGGTAAGTGCAAGGTCTGTTGAGTATGGCGGATGAGAGAGAGCTTCCAACCCCATTTCTTGCAGCTTGGAGACTGTCTGTTGTGCCGTACGGGGTTGTGCTTTGGCGTGAAAGAGCAGCGGGGACGAACGATTGACGAGTTATTCACAGTAAAAATCTACAGTAATGTTCATGCCTTTTTGTAAAAAGCTATGATGAATCTCACCGGCGCTAGACCTGTTTAGTGGCCATTTTTCGTTTAGGGCATTATGTTAGTGCTGAACCAGGATCTAAACAACTTGCTGAACGCTTTCGTTTGTCGAACAGAATCCATTTTTCATCGCATGTAACATTCTTAGGTAGTTCGTAGTTTTAAGTTTGGCATTTAATTTATAACCTACGGTTGTGGTGGATCAGGTATTAATATCGGGCCCAATTGCCACTTTCTCCCATAACAGGAGAACATGATATACTGAATATCTTTTCACAAGTCACATTTGTCACTTTTGACCATAAGAATCTCATACAATAAGTTTAATGTAAAAAAAGAAAGTTACAGCCTATGTATGTGCCGATGCAGGGAAATGTTCTGCTCTATAAATATTGGGGTATCATCCACCACGCGACTCCACCGTGGATTGACAGACTTCACATATCTTCAGAACTATCACGGCTCCTTGTACAAATATTAACCAATAAACAAACTCGTTCAATCGATAAATAATTTTCGTTTGACTAACAAGGTTTCTTCGCTAGGCTTATTGAGCCGAGTTTGATTCATTAAACATTTGATACACCTAAGTGACTTTAGTAATTGTTCGTCAGCCTGTTTTGAAAGTGAAGTTCATTAGCTCGAAATAACGAGCTTCAAATTATCGCACTAACATTATTGTACTGATAGTTTGTACCTGGATCTCTTAGTTCAATGTACACGCCGCTACCGCTCGACGTATTTTAAAGAAATTTTGAGTAACATTATAACTTAAACGGCCTAAGTAAGTTTTATTGTCACATCTGCATGTGAGCTTGATAAATTTGAAAAATAGACATACAACATTATTCATGTTGCAATAATTAGTTGTTCTATTTCAACACAAATAAGTTATAGCAGCGTGTATGGCCCCTAGCCTATATTTTATGGAGCAATATCAAAGCACTATTAGACAGCACAACCCACACGCTGTATTTGAAACGAGTCCTCCACAGGATACATAAATCACAAATCAACATGCAGACAATCACTAACGAACGTTGTGCAAATAGCGGAATCGGGTTATACGAATAAAAACGAATCAAACAGCGGCAGAGGGGGCTCCATCACACTCCAATTTGTCAAAAATGTCCCGATATAAAGTGCATTGAACATGTGACGTATTTTCAAGGATATGTGTTCGTTCGATTATTACGTTAGCGGTGAATCAATCGCGGTAAGTTTTCGTCGACGAACTAGTTTAATAGTATTTGACAAGCTTCACCCATGGTCAGTCACAAACCAGACACGTTGCAGACGTATTGCAAACTAACAACATGTAGCTTCTGCTAGCTTGTTTAACGGACGAAATGCAACATTATAAATATTTTTATTAAATGAAACTTTCGCCTTTAATATAAAGTTCAATTCCCGATATTTCATATACTTATAATTTGTCCTATGCTGGGATTTTTTTTAGGTGACTTGCTACAGCTGATTTTTAAATAAGTATTTTGGAATCTTCATCTGGTGTTAGCTATTACGTTTATGCGCAACGCTATTACGTTCGAAGGGCTTCTTTGTAGTTTCTCTGACTAGGAACCCATTCAGCCCCACTGAATATTGTTCTACGATAGAAGTAAAAACGAGAAATGGCAGTTAAAAAGAGGTATTTACAAACGAGCGTCGCCCGGAGTCATTCATTGCGGACACGCGACGTGCCTCCGTAGAACGGTGACGTTTTTATTACTCGTTGATGACTATTTCGCTCTTTGTTTAGTTCGTTCACGTGTTTATTGGCTTGGGTTAACGTGTCCAGTTGAATACACTGAAACAGTCTCGTTCACTGAATCAGCTTTCTGTTTGGGAAAAAGTAGCTAGAGATTTAAGTGGCAGTTTAATTGCGTTGTTTTTTTGGTGAGAAGTTTGTACAAGTTAAGTAGTAATAGTATTCATAATAGTTTTTATTCTGGACAAACATCCAAATTGCACAGGCATAGAAAATGTAATCACCCCTATTATCTTTGTTCTTTTATCTTTGTTCTGTACACAACTTAAACTTAAAAATAATGTGCGCTCTACTAAACGTATTGTCCGCGTGTATTGTTAATATTCTATTAATATTTGACTTGCAAACCTTTGCAACAAATGTGGTAAAAACTAAATCACTATTAATAGCAGGTATGTTAACATATTTTGATCATCTCGTTTCAATGTATGTAAACACTTAGTTCTAAAAAACATTATTTACATGTTGTTCAATTTATACCCTAAATATTATTAATAACCTAATAATAATATTGGAGATTAATGAAAAGTAACACCTAAAGTTAATGTTCGAATCAACCTTTAACAGGGTTCCAACCTTTGCTTGATCCAAATTTCAGACAGAAACCTTATCGTAATAAAATAATACGATTTATTTTCAAAACACTGATTAAGAACGAAATTATAAAGCCAATTACGTTTTAAACAAAACAAGTAATAAAATCGACGATGTTAATAATTTTATTCGTAAATTGCGATTATCGTTACAGAACTTGATACTAGTCTAGACATTATCTCCAATCTCCAATTATACTGAAATTTCTGTCCTTAACAAGTACCTAGAATTAAAAAGAAATTGAAAACTCGACTGCGTTCGAATAAGACATTTTTCTCTATGCTGTTATAACTTTTTCACATTTCTTTTCTGGTGACAACTGAATAAGACGACATACTACCTAAATCACGAAGTCAAATTACTCGTGTATGTTAAGACACATTTTATAAAGTTTCTTATATTATTCTGATCGTAATAAAACCGTTTAAAAACTTTTAAGTTTAGGTTTAGGTAAGTTAAGGTTTTATTTTGTTTTTTTTTGTAAATTATTTTTTTTTGTTAATATTGTATTGTCATCTAAATTAAATGTGTGTACCAAATTTCAGATCAATCTGACAACGGCAAGGTGCTTAAATTTCAATTTCTAATTTTGACCCAAACAAACAAATTCCGTACGGGTCGAGCTAAATAAAACCGTTTAAAAATACATTATTAAATTATATAAACTTCTAAATCACAAATGTAATTGATGATAATCATAATTTTGATTTTGATTAAGAGATTGTTTAAACACATACATTTAAGATAATATTACCCTTACAGTAAAAAGTAGAATATACAAAAAATTATAGAGGAGGTTTACCGTTGTATTGTACGCGTATCATGGAAAGACTACTGCATAAATTTCAATTATTACCTTATACGAAAAAAATATTACGACAACTTATTTAATATAAAGTGATTAAAGTTTAAACAAACATTATTAATATGATAATTAATGCAGACGACGTTGCGGTATCTGCTAGAACTAAAAGTCCTAGAACGAACAAGAAAGTTTTAGAGAATTTAGTAATTATAATTACAACAAATTTGAATCATTCACAAGCAAAAATACATGTTGTTGCTCCAACTAACATTCTCCAAACAAATTAAAAATGCAGAATATATCTGCAGACAAGTGTAGTGACTTGGTCATACATAACGAACACAATCAGCCATCTAATTACAAATGTGAAAATAAATTACATTCATCAGATGTCAAATTGTCTAATATGTCCAACAATGAAATAATAATTGTATCAGATAATATAGGGCAAGGTTTTGGTTCTTTATTATCTAAGCATGTAAGTAATGTGTACAATATATGTTCACCAGGTGCCAGTTTCCATAATAATATAAATAAAATATTAACATTACATTTAAATGAGAATAGTACAATTGTACTTCTTCATGTGGATAGTTCGTCTGTTAGGAAAAAGGAAATTATTAATAATATGGAAATGTTACTTGGCTTACATTATAAGACTAAGTGTAAATTTATAATATGCTCATTTCCATATTCCTCTTTCCTTACAGAGGAACAAAATAAATACATATATAGTCTTAACATGACTGTATATAATACAACTCACCGTCATAGTGACGCTTTCTTTTATTTTGACATGAATAATTTTATTAAATCTAGTTTTAAGGTGACAAAAAATACTTGGTATTTGCCATTATATTATAAGAAACAAATTGCTACTTTAGTAGCATACAATATACAGAACCCAGTTGTACATAGTACAACTAAGAATATTTTAACATGTAATAATCCGTCATCAAACAATGTTAGTTTAAACTAAACATTGAGACAACACCTAGGCCACAGAAATTAAATATTGTACATCAAAATATACAAGGCTTGGTGGCAAAGAACCTGAAATAGAACTGTTCCTTAGGAAATTTAATATTCATGTCATCTGCTTCACAGAGACATGGTTACATAAGAATTGTAATATTGTAAATATAGAGAATTATAAAATGTTAAGTTCGTTCGTAAGAGTAAATGCTATACGCGGTGGCTCTCTTGTGTTAGTTAGAAATGATATAGTCTGTAAAAATCGACAGGATATAATGGCACTCTCTGTCGAACGTTCTATAGAATTATCCTGCGTTGAGAGTCAACAGTATATTATAGTATGCGTGTATCGACCCCCCTCCGGTGATTTCGACCAGTTTGAGTGTGTCATGGATGATGTCCTTAAAAAACTGTGTTTAACTAGTAAATCAGTCATAGTTTGTGGAGATTTTAATGTGGATTTATTACAAGTAACACAACTTAGTAAGCGGCTTTTAAATTTATTTAATTCATTCAAACTTAAAAATCTTTTTTATGAACCAACTCGTGTTACTAACTTATCTCCACATGTATCGATAACGTTTTCTGTCACAATGAAGTATATGACAAATCTATTATAAATTATCTGAGCTCGATTATAAATTATCTTGGTTTAAAATTTTCAATAAATGAAAACATTACTACAAGTGAAATTAAGATCAGGTGTAGACCAGTCACTGCTAGGAGACTAAATTCTTTTAAAGATAAAGTAGCACAGCATGTATTCCATAAAGATATCGGAGTCAATAACCCTAATGATTGTTATAGATCAATGGTAGATATTCTCATAACTTCCTGTAATCATATTTTTAAACCCCGCACAATTGTTAAAAAATCAAAATTAAAATTTAGTGACTGGGCAACAGTGGGTATATATAAAAGTAGGGATTCACTGTATGAATTATATAATATGAGGCAGTGGAATCACGACCCTAATTTCCATAAACGGGTACAAAATTTTTCAAAAATATTTAAAAAAGTCTGTATACATGCAAAATCTATCTACATAAGAAAGTAGGATTTAATTCTAGTAATAAAATAAAAGCTACATGGGACATCATTACCTGTATATCTGGAAGACCCAAGATATTCAGGGAATCTATAAAGCTAGTGATAGGCAATACACCCATAACTTCAGATAACGAAATTGCAAGTAGTTTTGAAAGTTATTTTTCAGAAATTGCAATTAATGTTACATGCACGTTAAAATCCTCTCCCATTGATGCAATTAATGTATTAAAAAATAATGTTACCTATTGTCGACAAACGTTTAAATTTAATCACTAATATTATAAAAGTTTTGAATTCTATTAATCTTAAAAATACAGGAGATTTGTGGGGCATGTCCATAAAATTAATGAGTACAATAATGCCGTATATTGCACCATATTTGGCAAATATTTTTAACAAATGTATAGATTCTGGAATATTTCCAGATCTTATGAATTCAGTAAGATAATCCCCGTTTTCAAAAGTGGGGATAAAAATGATCCAGGAAATTACAGACCTATCTCCATATTGCCATCTCTGAGTAAAATTTTTGAAAAACTAATTTTAAATCAACTCTTAGTACATTTTAATATGAACAAAATTTTCCACAATGAGCAATATGGATTCACTAAAGGCAGATCGACAACGGATGCGGGTGTCGCACTTGTCAAGCATATTTATAACGCCTGGGAAAGGTCACAAGATGCAATAGGTGTCTTTTGCGACCTTTCAAAGGCTTTCGACTGTGTAGACCACGAAACCCTCCTTCAAAAGTTAGATTATTATGGCATTCGTGACATCGCCCTCAATCTCATTGCCTCTTACCTTAGTAATAGAATTCAAAAAGTATCTATAAATGATGTAAATTCCGCAGGGTCCCCCATGAAAATGGGTGTCCCACAAGGATCAATCTTGGGTCCATTATTATTCTTAGTGTATATAAATGATCTCCCCTTTTATGCTAGTGAGTTATGTGATGTTGTACTGTTTGCTGACGACACATCGCTCATTTTTAAGGTTGACCGAAACGTGTCGGATTATGATGACGTGAATAGTGCACTTTCGAGTATCCTCCACTGGTTTACCGTTAATAATATGGTGTTAAATGCTAAAAAAACTAAATGTCTTCTTTTTACCCTTCCCAGCGTAAGAAGGCGAAGTTTTAGCTTAACATTAAATAGCGTAACCCTTAATCCTGTTGAGTTCGCTGTATTCTTGGGAATTACAGTGGATTCAAAGCTCCAATGGAGTCCCCATCTATCATCTCTTGCGAACAGGTTAAGCTCCGCTGTTTTTGCAATTAGGAAGGTTAGGCAGCTATCAGACATCGACACTGCCAGACTTGTTTATTTCAGTTATTTCCACAGCATCTTGTCTTACGGCATTTTGTTGTGGGGCAGTGCATCTGATATAAATTCTATATTTATTCTTCAAAAAAGAGCTGTCCGAGCAATCTATAACATCGGAGCCCGGAATACACTCAGAGACCTTTTTAAAGAGATTAATATACTCACTGTTGCGTCTCAATATATTTATTGTAATATATTGTATGTTAAAAATAATATTAATAGTTATCTAAAGAATAATGACAGACATAAACTAAATACTAGTAATAAGGACAAACTAACTACGCCATTGTTTCGTTTACAAAAAGTAAACAGGTCGTTCATGGAGCAAGGTGTGCGCATGTATAATAAAATCCCACAGTCGATATTAAGTCTGCCACTTGATGAATTTAAACGAAAAATTAAAAGTAAACTTATGGCTAAAGCCTATTATTCTATTGCCCAATATCTTGACGACGCCAATGTGTGGGGTTAATACTGTTGATACTCACGTAGGCTAAAACAAGACTATTGTACATGTACTATTATATTGTAAACTGATTTTTTTTAAAAAGAGCAACTGTTGAGTTTCTTGCCGGTTTCTTCTCAACAGAAACTGCTTTCCGAACCGGTGGTAACTTACGAACGTGTTAATTTCTTGTAAAATTTTGACGTTTCATAAGAAAGCGCAAGCGTCTATGTGAATAAAGATATTTTATTATTATTATTAGTAACTAATGCAGCTAATTTGACGCATTTCACTCGGAAAATCTTGTTATATGTAAAGTCATGATTTATGTGCATATCTGTGATAAAATCTTCTGAACCATAAGTCAATTCCTTTCTTACAACAAATACTATAAACTGCATATGGATTAGCTGATCACAAGTTTGAAAATTTTAATTTAGTTTTGTACGTAATCAAAGATCTTACTCAGAAGTAGTTTTTAGATTGAGAAAAAAAACTTTGTGAAATGAGGAATTTATGAATTTCGATTTCGAGTGCTTCGTTTTGAAAATCAACAAATATACACGGATATCTCTGTTCGCATTAATATGTACGAGGTCTGCGTCATTTTTAATATTCACCCCAATGCTATCACAATACGAAATCAAAACAATTAAACACACAGTATGAGGGTTAGGTGTAAGGAGGAAATTTTCCGCTTCGATACTGCAAGTTTTCGTCGACCTTACGGTTTTCTTAAAAAGTGGACACTACTATCATAGCAGTAGGGTGTTTTATTCCGTGACGCTGAAAACTCCATTCTCTGCAACCCTACGAGCTATGATCTGACAACTCTTGATCGGATACCATTGTTGGTGTTGCGCGAAAATGTGCCCTTTGTTCTCCGAATAGCAGTTAAGTTTCAACAAGAAATTTATGAGTTTTCCTCTTAGAAGTTAATCGCTACCCCGTCTCGCGTCCGCGTGGGGCGTGTTGATAATTCGAAGTTTAATGAAGCGAGCTCCAGACCCGTCTACGGCGGAAGGCCGTGGAAAAAAAATGCCCGCGGTGAATGCAAATTTTCCCCATAATTGTGCATTCCATTGTCTCGTTTATGAAACGAAGGAGGAATACACTTCATCTATACACTTTAGGTTTTTATTTCAGCGCCGATGAATGCTTAACGCGCGCGGCCGCCCATTTTCCCCGTTGCAAACAAAGGGGGATGTTTCAATCTTTTTTCTTCGGCGTGATTTATGATTGGTATGGGGGGGGCAAGTTTAGGCTTTTTATTGTTTTAAGAGGTTATTAAAGCTCATTATTAAAACTCCTCCTTCTTTAAGTCTAAAAAATGTAACAAATACCAGAAATATTGTAAAGTAACTGTACCTTCATAGCTTAACGCATTTTCTATGTGAGAATGTGGCAAACTAGCTCGCGGTTCACCTAATGTTAAGCGGTAACCGCTACCCATGGACATTTGCAACATACGTAGGGTTGCAGATGCAACAGTGACAGTCACCTTTAAATAAAGTAGATCCCATCTCCCTCACTCAGCAGACGAAATGCAGGAGTATAACACTTCCACTTCACACCGGTCTTCTGTGAGGTCGTGGTAAATACCCGGACGGACCTGACCATTCGTGCAACAGCCGAAGCTGTTACGAGGCCTACCACAATTTGAATGTTGAATGAGGCAGGTTATACCTTATGAACACATACTTTATGGATACTTTATATGATAGGCCGTAAAAGTTCATTATCCTATATTAACCTGATCCACACAGTCAAACGCAAGATTAAGTATATAATACGAGTAGATATATATATCCTGCGGCGGTCGCGAAATAGAAAAACAATATTGATGCTCCCAAAATTTGGATAAATCGAATGGCATAACACAAAGAAAAAGCTGAACTAAGCATCGGACGTAAATAATATTGACAAGTTCTACGATCAGCCGTCCGTATAATGCCCAATATCAGAGCAAAACGATATCCATTCCACAACATTTATTATTTATTGTCCGCACCACGAAAATTCTAGTTTCGCCGAATCACCGTGCCCGCTAAGTATGCCGTCGATATTTCGAATATCATCCCGACCGATGCTGTCGGAGTGGAAACTTTTTAATTGTAATGGAGATTAGTTGTTATCTGATATGGGTCCGGTGTGAGCATTTGTAATAACACATTTATTTCTAACGTTTGACAGCTGTAGGCGTTCCGATCGACGAGATAGAGTGGAGCGGGGTCTTAATGCCGAGTGAAACTCCCCAACTATTACCATACGCTTGCCCGAGATCGATCTTCAATTATGTTCCGCATTTGTGTAACGTAACCGGTTATGAATATGTACGCGAAGTGTTTTAATTTAATTAATTTTACGTTCACGGTTCCTTGTGATTAAGCGAACGACACCAGCTCTCAACAGCAAACATCTACACAATTTCAAATTGTGACGTTAATTATTATTGCTGGGATGCGTATGCCTATGGCAGGTGCACACATTAAATTAACTTATATTTAAAAAAAAGTCTAATTCAGATAAAAATTACATTAAACGTAAGGTGAGTAATTTAAACAGAAAAACAATTTAGTGACAGACAAAAAACTAAGAACAAACAATAAATAGAGAGTAAAACAAAAAATCAGAATTATACTAAGATACACTTAAAAATGAAGACTTAACATAGTGTTATGCCCATGGAATATTGCCAAATGCTTTTTAAAACTGTTAAGTGACATGTTCCTTATATCGGTGGTAGAATGTAACTTATTTCATTGTATTGTTTAAAACTAATGAAGTAGACGGATGAATACATACGGCTTCAGTTCGTGTTGTGAAATTTTTTGGTATTAAACAAGTTGGATCTATGCATGTGACCATATACCATCATACATGGTGCAGGGTCGTTTTAGCACAAATAGGCTCGCAAAAATCAATTGTGCATGCCCTTTAGATTTAAACCAGTATCATCAAATTGTCTAAACTCATTATTAGGCTACCATTGTCTGTTGTGTGTAATAACAAAAAGTCTGTTAAATTCTGGTTAACCACGACAACAGTAAATCAAATATCTCAAACCAAATCAAAAAATTGAGTTTTTTATACTTTCTTCCTTTGAATTGGGCTGATGAAGATTAAAAACATTTTTAAAAACATAGTTTAACATTTTAGAAATATCTCTTAGCGAATCAGAGGTTATGTACAAGTAATTACTTATGTTATTTACTGCTACGAGCGTTTTATGCACGACATTGTTGTGAGTTTTAGTGCAGCTAGATTAGGATGAGACGTGAAGTGAATGAGTTAAATCTGCAGATTAGTACACCTGAAGTTTATCGCCGTACATTTAAGAGCGAAGATAAAAATGCAGACTATTTAACGATAGAAATGCTTGGAGGACTGTTTTGCAAAAGATTGAAAGGCAAATTTTTGGCAAGTCATTTGGATGGCATAAATATTATGATGTAAAGGTCCGTGTTATTGAATTATTGCTTTCGGTGAACCCTCGCTAATATCAAATTGTGCAGCGTCAGAAAAACTGCATATCACGTGTTTAACAACGAAAACCGTTGGCACTTTAACCAAGCTTCAATCTATTACCGTCTTAGTGAAATGTCTAGTAATCCATCAAGTGTGCTTGCTTTTGGGTGAAAATTTAATTTTGTATTCAAAACTTTAACTTATAAGTTGTTGCTTCTTTCATTTAGTTAATTTTAGGTGTTATTTTAGGATTCCGTACCCAAAAGGTAAAAGGGGACCCTAGTACTTCTTGGTCAGTCTGTCTGCACTATCTGTCTGTCCGTCCGTCTGTCATCCGGCTGTCTCATGAACCGTGATAGTTGGATAGTTGAAATTTGCACAGATGTTGTATTTCTGTAAAAAAATAGAATGAAAAATGTTACAGTGGGGCTCCCATACAACAGATTTTTTTTGCCGTTTTTATAGATAATGGTACGGATTCTTTCGTGCGCGAGTACGACTCACACTTGGTTTTTTAATATAACTGTTTCTTGTGCTGCTTCTTTTTGGAGGACTTAGTGACATTCACGATATTCGTTCGTTATAACGAAAAACTCTCTATTCTCTTTATAACGCAACAACTATTCTCTATTACGAATAAATATTTTCATATTTAGGTGTCAACAAAATACCTAAGAATGTTGTTGTTATAATCAGCCTACAAAACTAATATTTTGAGGTGCCGAAATTTTTTAGAAGCATACCTGAGGGCTTTTCTAAGTGTATCCATTTTTTTTATTAAATTTTAGACATAAATAATATTATATAAAAAATGATAAATATTTAAAATCACTCATAAGTAATTAATAACATTCATTTGAACTTATCTCAAAAAGTGCGTGATTTATATGTAACTCATTTATTTTACGCGCGATCATTCATAACTAACACGCACACAAGGTCGTGCACAGTATAATTTAGGTATTTATGAATGAATACCGCATAGTCAAGACGTTCTGTTTTTTAGGAAATAGAATAGCATTTTTTTGGAAAAAAAAACTTTGTTTTTTATTTCAATAAACGATTATATTACCGAGTCTGAACCTCATGTGTAAATTTGGGCACTTCTCAAAAAATCTCCCTGTATATTGGCAAATAAAATCTAATACGAAAAAGAAGAAAACAATGAAAGTATTAGTCGTCGTAAACGTCGAGAGTTTAAAATAAAAATAAGCCACGATAAAATCCGTAAACCAGTTTTATTAAAACGTGAAACGTAATTGAACGAACAAAGTTATTTTTTTAATTAAATATAGAAACTCCTACGGCAGATACATAAGATAGTCCAATTTAAATCGAGCTTGTATAGTCTCAGACAAAGAAGTCTCAAAAATGTTGGAGTCCTTACTAATATTATAAACGCGAATGTTTGTATGTATGGATGGATTTTGTCACTCTTTCACGCAAATACTACTGAATGGATTTTAATGAAACTTTACAATAATATAGCTTATACATCAGAATAAGACATAGGCTATAATTTTTATACATATTATTATTACATATATTTTGTGTATACCTGTCTTTCTGTCTGAATATTACGCCTTCAGCCTATTCCAGAGACGTAGTCGCGGGCAGCAGCTAGTATACAATATCCGTTGAAACTAGTGTCAGCAGTACACAATTAAGTGAATATATATTTTAAAAATGTACGTAAATATCTTTTAAACATTTGATGTTTGTCTGGAATATATCCTCGTCTTAACTTTAAATTTAACACGCAATTATTGAAGCTGATAAATTATTTATCGTTATTTAAATGTAATGGTTGCCATATAAGTCGTACAACGTTGCTCTATTTTAGTGGAAAGAGACATTCATAGAACCAATTAAGTACTTTCAGAGGTATATGTACATATTTTTTATTTTTACATTTATACCATATTATATTGGCTCGAATCATACTACCTCTGATTCCGCCCGATTTACCACCAGAGCTATTTTAATCTTGTAGATGATGGCGAAATTTACCTTCGCCTTCTAATAAAATGGAAGCAGTTTTTTATTATCTCGAAACACGAATAAAAAGATGTTTTGAAAAAATTTCTAGCTAAATCCATTTATCGCGAAATTCGAAATTTCATGAACATCTTAGGAGCCGTTTTCGAGATTTAGATTATATATATGCATAAATACAAGAATTGCTCGTTTAAAGGCTTTTTTTTGGTAACCGAGGTTTTTTTTGGTAAATCACGTATTTTGGAAATAAAAAAAAAGTAAGTGTGTAAATGATCGTGATACGAAACGCGGCAGTCTGTTTTGGGGCCGCCCGATTACCGACCGAGCTATTATAACATTTTTTTTGCGGCGAAATTTACTGTCATATTCGAATGATATTTTTCATTCCCTGAAAACAGGGATAAAAGGACATTTTCTAAAAATCAAACCTTTTTTCGCCCCCGAATCTACGCACATACAAAATTTCATGAAAATCGCTGGAGCCGTTTCCGAGATTCCGATTATATATATATATATATATATATATATATATATATATATATATATATATATATACATACAAGAATTGCTCGTTTAAAGGATAAGAGATATATAAATTAGATAATATTTTTTTCTGTCATACGTAACGACGAACTATACGATACATCAAAACGAACCCTTATGTTCCGCGGTTCGAAAATCAGAAAAGACTCAGCGTCATTCAGAGGACAAAACAGAAGCATCAAAAGGGACCATTCAAACAGTTACCTCGCTGGCAATTCCGCACTATCTCGGCGTCGACAACATCGAGAATAATTTGTCGCCTGATGAATTGCGCACTGCCAGAGGTATTCCTGTCTAGACTACAGCTTAATGAGTGCAAATCATTTCGAATCGCGTGCTCTGTTCAGTCTCCGGTTTCATTTTTATTGGCTTTAATTTACTCTAAAGGGAGTCGAGTCCAATTAAGGATAAATTAATCTTTACAATGTTATATATGTATCGTGAATATAAAACTACTATTTTTAAATCGATATTTTCCTTAAGATTTATTATAAGAAAACAATTATTATACTGATATTATGTCAGTGTTAATGCAGTACATATATGCTCGTGATCGAAGTGAATTCGACTTGTCACTCAAGCGCTGAAATTTAGTTTCAGTTGATCAAATGGTTTATAATTCGAAGCCTTCTATGATATTTCATTTGAATAAAACTATATAAAAGCATAAAAAGTCTTAAACGACGTTCGTTACTTGCGTTATATTTTTTGCGCGCTTGTCAATCCTCGTCAAAGCTAGAATAATATTTCGAAACGTCAGATTTTATGACTGATAAAAAGATACTTGCGACCCACCCAATCAATCGCGGCCATTAGTTGGCTGTATTTAGAACTAATGGATTTTTCATAGAGTAGTGATGCTTGTAGAACTGCTTAGGGCATTGATGCCATGAAAAGTGAATAAATAAATTTTATATAATTTGGCATGCGTACGTTAAATTTAAGATAAATCGATGTAAATTAAGTATATTAAATATAGTAGTACTTGTAGTAAATTAAATTAAATATTGAGCATCACTTTGTAGAGATACATGGATCATTTGATATTTATTCCCAATAATGAATAATAATTGATAATAACAACTTTAATCTTATATTTTACAAGTTGTACAAGTAAAATGTTGTTTAGTGGATTGAAATAAAAATTATTGATATAAGATTCACTTATATACTTCTTCTTTACTAGTCTCATCCAGCTAAAGTATTAGTAAGAATAAACAAAATCCATTATTATGTTTAATAATAAATTTCAATTTCAGTTGCTATTCAACAAAAGCAGTTTGCTATGAATGAGAACGAATATTTAAAAGAATAATGAGTCTATATTAAGATTAATTTTCATAATAAAAATTTTACTTGCGGTGGTAAGGCCACACAACAGTGTTCGCATTTGAATGTTTGCAACTGACATCATATTTGTTGCTGGTAATTCTTGTCTATTTTAACTAGAAGAAAAAATTACTGCATCATAAACACCAATAGGCTTTTGTCACAAAGGCAAAATTAAACAGTCCACATATTTAAATTCATAAAAAAATATGCATTATATATTTATACGGTGGTAGGGCCGCGCAGGAGCCTCGGCTGTTGCACGAAAGTGCAGGTCCGTCCGGGTTAGTACCACGACCTCACAGAAGACTGGCGTAAAGTAGAAGTGTAGTACTTCTGCGTTTCGTCTGGTGAGTTAGCCGGGCCCATATTATTAAGAAGTGGCAACGCATCTGCAACACTACGGGTGTTGCAAATGTCCATGGGCAGGTGGACAGGTGAACCGCCAGCTCGTTTGCCACTTCGTCAAAAAAAAAATGTAAAATTGAATTTCATATATTTTTTTTTGTAATTCAAGAGCAATATTTTAAAATACATATTTATGAGAAAAACCGTTATATAATTCAATTTCTATTCTTTGAGCACAGTATCCGAATTAAGCTTCGAGTACGTGTCTGATAGGCTTAAATTGAATCACTTTCTAGTTTGATTGAAGGCTGGCCACGGAATCAGCACTGTGTTAGACGTACAAATTAATTAAATACGTTACGACATCAGCCCCAAGTCTACTGGAAATTAATGTTACGCAAAGCCAACTATAATTTTTAATTGTTGATCGTTAGAAATAATTAAATCGTTTGAAGCACACAGGATGTCGACGGCTGCATAATTTTCGTTCGAAACCATTTACGAAAATAATTAATTCAAGTTCAATAATTACTTGTAGGAATAATAAAAAGTTTCATTCATTAACTTCGTCCAATATACATATTATCTTTGAGAAAATTAATATTTATGCCTTCGTTTTGACATCTGCAACTCCCGTGAGCTAGTATAATAAACCTTCAACAGGGCGGGCCCCAGTCAAATCACACATCAGAAGAAACATAGACACACACACACTTGCCTTTTGGGCCTTTAAAAGTTGCCGCAACCCCAATGTTCATATTTATTATTTTAGCCTGTTTGAGTCCACTCCCGAAATGAGGCCTTCCCACAGTCTGCCACGAATTACCACAGCCATCCATCGCCTTCCCGCACTGTTGCACAGGCTGCCACTCCATCTAGTGGACCTTTGTCCTACACTGCGTTGGCCAGTACGAGGCTGTCAATCAATGACCTTCCTTCCCCATCGGCTATCGGTTTCACGAGCTATATGGCCGGCCCATCGGCATTTCAACTTACTAATCCTCTGAGCTATGTTGGTTATCTTTGTTCTACTGCGGATATTTTCATTGCGAACTCTATCACACAGAGAAATACCAAGCATAACCCTACCATAACAAAATTTATTACTCATTTATCACTAGCGATCCACCCCGGCTTCGCACGGGCACAATGCTGTATGTTTGTTTCCGACATCGCATTAGAAACCTCTAAAATTATCAGCGTTTCTCTACTATATTATGCATGAATTATACATATAAATCTTCCTCTTGAATCACTCTATCTATTAAAGAAAACCGCATCAAAATCCGTTGCGTTGTTTTAACGATCTAAGCATATATAGGGATAGACAGACAGCGGGACGACTTTGTTTTATACTAACGTGAAGACTCTTTTAAAACTTGTGTCATGTCCTATTACCTAAGTAAGTAACAAATTGACTTTGTAGGTGAAAATAATGTATCTTGGAAATGCTATTGATAAGTAGAGGTGGCGTTCAGCCGCCTCTTTACACGGCGCTTTTGATTAATTGAATTTAAATTACGTTGATTCATAGCCAAGTAAGCAGTAGGGTGCCAACGCAGCCGCAGCTCGCGAGAGCCCGTGCCACCTTCACAAACATTCCTCCGAATGCGGACGATAATCAAATATAAAGGTTATTTTAATATGCAGTAAAATTTCAAATCAATTCCGTTTTAAGCAATAAAGGAGCTTTTTAGTGGCCTTCTGTGAATCAAGCGAGGTGTACGTTATAGCAATCCAGCGCATGATTTGTTGGTATGAAGTAGTCGGGGTCCCGGCGAGAGATGTCGTAAATCATGACAAGTGACAGCCTTACGATTGCTGCAGCTGCATAATCCGTTGAAAATAGCGCCGTGTGCTGTGCGCAGTGGGTTTTTCTCATTTTTTTTCTCTTCTCATTTTGTTTCTCTTTTTATTCCACGCTTTGGAAGCGTTTAATAACTGTAATTGTACCGTTTAGGAATATACTATGAAATTTAATATAAGTTTTTCGGTTAAGCCTATCGACTTCGATTGAAAGGTTTTAATAAACGAACTCGACGTTAGATATGTACTTATGAGAAATTTGACTGCGAGATTGGTAATATTAGCATCTTAGTTATATTTTGATGGTACTTTTATCGTTATTTGTATACTCAACAGCCGTTATAGTTCAGTATCTAGGCTCTCGTTCGTAATTCAATATACCAACTCGAGCAACCTGAATTCGAATCCTGAAACCTGTATCAATGAAATTGTTAATTGCAATATGAAGTAGTGACTTAACATGTGCTCAGTGGTGAAAGAAAACATCGTGAGGAATTTGCATATTTTCGAATTAATGACAAATAATATATATCTAATATTATTATGTGGGAAGGCGGCAAGTGAGATGGTGGTTCACCGGACGTTAAGTGCAACCGTATATTTGCAGATGCGTTGACACCTTTTAATAAATTGGGCCCCGGCTACCTCACTCACCAGACAAAACGTAGAAGAAACGAACAATATAATAAGACGGCAGAACTCACGTTAAACCGGTGTATTTACTGACTAGTTTCGGGCCACCTGAGGTCTTTCATCAAGGGCTTTAGTTCGCGGTCGCGGTATTATTTCGTTTATAATGTCTCATTCTCACGAAACTTTTAATAATTTTATTTCAGAAGAAACACTTCTACTTCACGCCGACCTTCTGTGAGGTCATGGTACTTTCCCGGGCGGACCTGCCCATTCCAAAAAACCTCTGTGAGGAGGAGGCCTTTGCCCAGCACTGCGACATGTGTTACCTTTATGTGAATTTACTTATTTCCTATTCATCAGCACAAATCTGGATATTGATAAATATCGTTTCGCTCTATGTAGCCTGTGTTCTGGACTCGATTCTCATTTCACTCTCTTGGGGATTGGAGATACGTTTTGTATTGACATCTACAAATATCGCCCGAGGTATAATACGTCGGTAACCGATATTTTCTGTGATGAACGAGCCGTAACCGATACCGGTAAGTGAGCGCGTATTCACTTATGTGGCGGCCCGTAATTTGTTCTCACCGGCTAGTGAACAATAAAGTAATCCGGACCCACGCTAAATTTTCGGGACTTAGTCTTGACTATTGACATGAATGTTGGACACGTAACTATGCATTTAAGATGCACAGATCTATTATACATAATGGTCTCCTTCAATTTTGTACATAGTAAAGTTACCTAAAGGGTACCTACCCTTCGTGAACGAGTCCGACTCGAACTTATCCGATTTTTTATAATTAACAAAAAAAAACGGTAAAATTCATCGCAGCAACTTTCGCAATCGCCTGTTTTGCATGTTTTCAATACCATTGTTATGCAGCCGAACTTGCTTCGACGAGAGCCATTCATTTCTCTTAATTGAAGTACCAAGTTCAGTTCTAAACCTTCCAATTCGTAATTACGGGTTAAAGGAAACAAAACGGTTATAGCGCCGAAACGGGAGGCTCGATGAATTTAACGGCATTACGGCGGCAGGAGGGTGCTATTTGCTAAAACAAACGCCCCCAAGTCTCGCGAGCTGAACGAAACGCTTAGCGAAAACATTAGCTACGTGGCTGAGGCTCAAAGGCTTTTCAACGCAAATTGCACGTGAAATTCGACAGGCAATGTTTCAGAGTCTACGAAAATCTCGGTTCGATACTGTCTGATTACTTCCTCGCAGTTTACCCTAATATGCTTAGGCATGCCACCATATTAAGTAAGTTTTCTCGATAAATGTGACAAAAATATCTCTTTTATCTATTAACAGAGAAAATAGTTTTTATTACGAAGCAATGTTGTCCTTGAATTACAGAATAGTGAATGTAAACTTGTTGCTTAGTGACTTGTCCGTTGACGATCAAATATATTGAGTGCGCAAATTTTAAAAACAGGTTTGGGTATTAGTTGCAAGTGCCATCTGTCACCGAAACCACTCTTTCTGCATTCAAACGGATTGAAGTAAGTAAATTGTACTTGGAATGTACTTTGCGTAAGTCTTCGCTTAAGTGGTTCCGAGAAAACTTACAGGGAACGTTTGTATGAATAGGTGACAAAAGAGACAGGTGTTCATGCGATATCGGAACACAAGTGAGATTGCAATTGTGATCGAGTTTTAAATGATTGGCCTTTTATTACCCCGCTTTTTGGGTGGAACGCCAAGGTTTAAATATTTCTACTTCATCCCTTTATTATTGAGTCTTAGTAGATTTTTAGTTGATATAATTTATGTTTGATTTATGTTGAAAGCTGATGTGTTGTTCTATAATAATACTGTCATTTTGTGCAATCTATGATTCATTCTAATAGCACTTGCAGGGGGTGATCTTGACGAGATATGCGAAATAAAAAAATCACCGCTACAACTCTACGAACAATTTGCTCCAATAAGCAATTTGTGTTCAATATATTCACTGCGTCAAGGCAGGTGAATATTAAGCGTATGTCAAAATGAACCGAACGTATTCGAAACGCCAATAATTTTAAACACTAGGTACAACCTATTGATTTCCCTCATAAAAAATAACGAGAAAGGCTATCTTTCAACTTTTATAAAATTATTTATGACCCTGTTAATTCCATTGCGTTGTTTGCCAGAGTTTTATAGGCCATTATGTCCAGGTAAATTACAAATAACGTGGTAATGGTAATTATGTATTTCACATTACGAATCGTTAGCAATAATAACTGCGTTTTAAAAATGTAATTTCGATTAATTGCTACGTTCTCATTCATCATGTTACAAGCGCATAATAACAAGTGATCATTGTCGTTCGCATTTACTGAAATTATTTTGATTGAAAATATTATTTTGATGACTCGGTGGCACAGTTGCTAAACTATTAGCTTCGGTGATGGATTGTGGGTTCAATTCCTTACAAATTATAGTAGGAGTGCTGCGTGTCTTACCGATAATTATTTGGCATCTGGGTGTTTTTTTTTTCCGGGGAGAATTGAGGTCAGGAAGATGGCTGGTCTTAAAAACCTAGCCGATACCATTAGTTAAATGATTCACAATTTGCCCCTATATGTGGGATAAGGGCAGAAGAAAAAAGTAGATTTATGTTGAAAATTAGTTGAATTAGTGAAAAATACGAGATAGTTATGTTTCCTTAGAATGATGTTTTTTTTTTCTATTTTTTAAAACATTGCCTTCACATTAGCATAACATTATCCTGTGTTGTAAGGACGTTTTACAAACAAATTGCACGAGGACAAACACCCAGATGCGAAACAACTATCTGTGGGTCGCACAAACAGTTGTCCCGTGTGGGAATCGAACCCACGACCCCCGACGCCGAAGCCAATACCTTGGCAACTGCGCCACGGAGTCATCAAATGTATAAATGTATAAATAATGATAAAACTTTTACATGGCAAAAACTGACTTTTATCTCTTTTGTACCATAAATACACGTATATGAATCATCTCATAAAAAATACCAAATTGATATACGTTAGCTTATTTATTTTAAGCCCGACAATTTCAAGGGCAGGTCAGGCTTGCTAAGAAATTCCACAAATCCTATAAAGATATAAGAACATTTCAATTATTTTATACAATACCTAGACCTGTTTCGTTAGTAAAAATTTGAGATCGTGCATTACAATAAGAATATACTTATTGTTTTATGCCTACGAATATTCGTAAGTCAACAACACTTAGAATTCAGAGAGGTCAGTCACAGTTAAAATAATCTGACCGTACAGAACCTTTTGGAATAAAAACGCATCTATGTGGTGGGCTAGTTGGAGTGTTTGCTTTGATCTTTGTAAGTCTCGTCGGAATAAATACTTTTATCGATGTTGACACAGTGTTGAGCTGCCCTCAACCGATCGCTGGGCTGTGTGCCGAGTTGTGGGTTCTTTTATTGTGTCTGTAGTTTTAAGCAAACAGCGATACGCCGCGACTATTGTCTCTGACGTAGGTACTTAGCATTTGGAGATGCTGATTATTTAAAAAAATGTACATTAGACTTACTGTAATCATAAATGTGAAGGCACTAGATGAAATTAAAAGAAAATAGTAATTTGGTAGGTAATCGAATATGAAATATTTTTTTTCCCTCGTTTCCACAGTAGCTTATCTGTAAGCCCCGTGGGTCGAAATTTGATTCTCTTTGGGGCTCGTATTTATAAACACTTCATCTAGTGTCACCCTACAGTAAGATGGCTAATACGAGACCACTCTTTCTTTTATCCTGTCACTGTCTTTATGTGTTACTTTAACTTTCACCATATCTAAGAAAATCAAAATATCGAGCACGTGATTTTGTAGTGAAATCTCCTAATTAAGAACTTGAAAGTTTTTATAGATTTATTTATTTTGATCTGTAAAATTATGTGATAAATTGCGTACTTTGTGACTTAATTCAAACACATCAATAATTTTAAAAAGTTATCTTTATAAAAATTATCAAGCATCATTAAATTAAGTAAAGACAAACAAACAAACAAACTAACAAAATGTTATGCAATAGAATACCTACGCAATTCTTTTCCACATTCTGTTCTCTACGCATTATTTGAAAATAACATGTTTTGTATTAGCAGACAAAATCTTTTGTGTTACAGAAAACAAATTGAGTCTCTCTTAGGAAATCACATGGCGGAAACGAATTTAATTTATCGACGACTTATTCAAACTGCTGACGACTTCGCAACGACGTACGACAATTATACGAGAGCAAATATTCCACTTCGGTAATACTATACCTTAACCCCTCGCATTAAATACGTCAATGCCGCGATCCGACGCTCACGTTATATTGTGAAATCAACTCTGAAGTGACAGAACTTAATAGGACTTTAACAAATAGCTAAACATTTAGTAATTCGTGGAATATTTTGAATGGGTAGTTTATTCAACAAAAGACCGGTGGACAGTCTTCATTTTGTTCGGCCACTCACACCGGCGTCTACATCTGCCTTTTTTTTTCTTAAATGGATCTCCACGGACGTGAAATAGATATTTGTTCAACTAGCCAGAAAATCGGAAGCTATTGTGTTCTTACCTGGGAGGTGGTAATGCCTTTGTTGAAGCCGGGCTATTTGTTATGACATCTTTGTTGATTTTGCGTATTTTGACGCAACATCTTCTTTTCGGTTCGTTACTATGTGAGGTTTAAGGAATTTAAGGTTCGATGAGGTAATTTTTTTTTCTAAGTAATGAAATTGGAACTCCTCGATAATCTGTTTGTGTGAAATTATTTGCCATTGAACCTTAATAAGCTGTAAGCGTTAAATTGAACAAAAACATCAAATGTATACTTACTCGTAATTTGTTAATATTACAGTGTTAGCAAATATAGATAATATTAGTTGGCCGGATTCTCATCTTAATTATCAGCGGCAAACCGATTATTGTTTTTCATTTACGGGGCTGTAAGTTTGTGCAAAAATTATAGTTTGTGCGTGTATAACTGTATATACCGAAAGTTTTCATTACTCATGTTTGATATTTAATGATGTTAATGGAATGTGGTTAAATTTTTGTTAGGTTTGAATTTTATTTTCTTTCTATGGGTAGATAAGGACGAAATAGTTCAGTAGCGTTTCCTCCTCCGTTTTGAAAAAAATAATTTAAAAGTTCTATATGTCCCAGGCAGAGGAGGCCAGTACAGAGAGTATTAGGCATAGTCCACCACGCGACCCCACTTCATATAATTTTTTATTTGTTATAATTTAGAAAATATGCAGGTTTCCTCACGATGTTCTCTTTCAGCGCAGATCACGTGATAAGTCAGCAATTAAAATTAACCAATTCCATCGGTGTCAGCACTGGTAATCGAACTCAGGTTGCTCGAGTATATTGAATTAAAAGCGAGCGCCCGAAAGTAAACTATCACGGCCCCTCGTTTGTCAAATGATTTTTTATTTTGTTTCAGCTATTTGGCAGGCAAAATACTAAATATCAATATAATAAGTTTTCAGACAGTTTTTTCCTTAATAGCTAGCTACGCAGTTTCGCCGCGATGATATTCTTCACCACGGAACAGACAATTCAATTTGCATTAACCTATTATTTGTACTCAAGTTGCTAGAGTATAGTGAATCAAAAGCGAACGTTAGTTCGCCATGACGTTTATCGGCGAAACCGTACCATATTGGAGTCTTCATTCTTCTTTGTTTCCTCTGCCCTTATCCCATCTTTGTGGCTTTCACACAACGTATTTTTGTTCATGGTATTGGCTAGATTTTTTATGACCGGCCCGCCAGCCTGATCCCAACTCTTCTTGGGAATAAACTTGGATCGTGTGAGAAGCGAAATCTCGTCCCGCGCCGCCTAAGATATGCGTAAAAGATCAAAAAATAAATTAAGAAGCGGAAAGAGTGAGTCTATTTGTAACATTTATAAAAGTCGTATTCGTTTGACAAATCTATCGTTCTTAAAATATCCGAGAAAATTGTTTACTTTCTATTTTTTGCTTTCATTAAACAATACAGTAAAATAATAAACAAGAAAACTTTTCTTAACTCAATTCGACTCGGCGCATAACAAATGTTGACTGTTCAAAAGCGTTTGCTTGTGCTATTACTAGGAGTTAGTCCTTATTTTCAACTATTTACTTTTTAAAACTTATTACCATTCCGGAATTAAAATAAAGTCTGCTGACTCGCCAAAGTTTAGTGTTTGCCGTGCATTAAAATTTAATGGCGTACAGTTTTGTATAATGGAAAACATGATTGTGATAATTAATACTAGGTCTTACACTTAAACAAAGCATGCTTCACTCGTTCAAAAATAAAATGAAGTAAACGTACAAGCCTATCACTCGACAAAACGACAGAAAAAATATTTTTTAAATCAGGTAGATATTTATATTTCTTAACAATAAATTAAAGTAATTACATACAGTTAGGGTGCAACACTGTAATTGATTTACAAGAAAATATAACGAAAATATTTTTTAATTTATACATTTTACATTTACATGTTACTAGAATATAAAATACCACTAGTAACTATTCATAATTATTACTTGACTGTATGAGTGCCAAAAATAATGGTATTAAATTCTAGGCCTTGTGTCCATGTCTATATGTTTCCAGTTGCAAAATCATTTGTTTGAAGTATTTAAGAATATAGAAGACAATTTACTTTTTAATAGATCCTCGGTGCCGGACCAATGAAATTGTTATTTGGGGTCGCGTGGTGGATGACTATGAATACTAATACCCTCTGTACAGACGTGGACTTTTCCCAACAGTGTAAAATATATAGGCTGTTACTTTACTTTTACTTTGCTTGGAGCAACGTGAAGCCCCACTTATAGAAAAACAAAATCTACCAAGTGGTTCAACCACTAATATTTCTAAATACATATTATAGCGATTTCATGAAAAAATCACACGCATCGATTTACAGTATTTACGTCGCAAGTCGATAGGGTATTCTGCAACAAGAAGACAAAAAGCGTCATCAAATGGTCGTTAATGAAACACATGGAAAAGTTAAAATGTTTAAAAGAACGACCGTAGTGTAGGTTCCGACTATAAAATACTCGGGATATGCAATAGCTGTCCGGCGCACTGTGAGTTCAGGCCATTTGCATAGGAACTGAATGCGTTGAAACGGCCTCGGCAGGAATTTAATAAAACTATCTTAGCGCTCAGTGTCTATAAAATGAAAATATTGTGCAAATAGTTTTTCTGAAGTTCTTCGTGATTATTTAACGCGGTCGCATTTAAAGTTATTAAGAGTTGGCAACTGTAATTCATTCGATGTTTTTATAATATTTGTAAAGGTTACACACGACTTTTCATTCAACGATAAGCTATTTCATTTATCTTATGGAATTGTTATTTTACATACATTGAAACTATTTTTATGGATTTTAGGCATTTATTTTCAATTATTATCCGCGATGTTTCGAAGTCTTGGTCACGGAGCAGACTTAGGCGTTGGACGTTTGAAACTCATTGTTTGGCCGGGTTTCGTCACCAGTTATTAATTATTAATTTTGTTCCCGTTCTACGTTGGAGTGAGAACACCTTAAATCGCACCAACCACTATAGCAGGTTTGATAGGCCCAGATCCTTGCAAAATAACACAGGCTCTTCCTGATGATGAGGCTATTGCCACACACAAGAAAACGTACTGAGCAAATCGTTTGGTACAATAATTATGAGATAGGCATTTGTACAACAACAAGCAAATTTATTTTGACCATAAAGGGGTAATTCAAATAGTGGAATGTTATCTGTAATAAAAACTAATACGCCCATAAACGCTACTTAGGGAGCACTCAAGACGAAAGTCACGTAGAATAAGGAGAACTGAAATTTTCTAGACGAATAATTGCTCAGTTGTAATATCACATTACTCAGGAGAAGACGTTTCAATATAGCCGTAGCTGTAGTGTCTCATGTCTGTGCAAGTGCCTCGCAGTTTTACATTACAACTTTATTATCGTGTCGTGGACAGTAGCTGGCTGATGCGACCAGATAAGATATGTAGCTCACTCAAATCAGCATTCATAAGCCAACCCAGACGTCATAAATAACATCAAATATTTGCTTTATTACGCTCATTGATAGTGATCTGTTTCTATTTAGGATTCTAGTAATAACATGCTGATATAGACCGCAATACAACAGATACTAAGATTCCTTTTTCAACAAAATTATATGTAAAGCTCTGTAGTTTATGAAAGTATCACGCAATCTAAACTCTATTTTAACGAACTGCAACAGTTACTTAGTTGTTCGGTATATTGCGATAAATCTAAGATTCTACACAATTTATTATAATGTTTAATTCAAAATACTTTGTTTGAAGTACTTAGGTACGTGGTAAATGTTGTTATAAATAAATAAATAAATAAATAAATGATACCAAAGACAGTTTATAGATCTTTTTTGCTTATGACGTTAACAAAACAGTAAAGTATTTTCTGATTATGTTACGTAATATTTTTTTATCGATTTTCTTATGGCTTTCGTATGGCTTCGTTCTTATGGCTTTCCCTAAAAGTCTCGAGTATTAAATTTATATGTAATCAAAACATTTTCTTCACACGTCTGATATAATTATACCCTAACATGAACGTTAATGCTGCGTACTACCATTATATTGCTATATCCAAGTCCTGACATTAGTATACACGAGATGAACTTTAGCGAGACGCGTCACATATATCACGATAATGGGTGCGTGGCTCTTTAAAGCACGTTTTATATTAGGCACCACGTAGTCAGATCCATTTTGTATTGTGGCCTCTCAATTTCGTCTCGGCCGCCGAGAAAATGAGTGGGATCTCGCGTAGGCTACAAGAAGCGGCACGCTTAGCATATTAATCTGTTGAAAATATTCGCATTTCCATTACTTAGTATCCTTATTTAAACATCGCCACGTCGTCGGTCCGCGTGCTATAACTCCGAGCACGTTTCCGAAGAAGAGAGAGTTACGTTAATTAATTGAGTTTTCTCATTAGTACATTTTTATTTCAAAAACCAGTTTATTTATCCAAATATGACAAATTCATATAAAACCCATAATGGTGCGCGAGTAAATTAACTTACCACGACTCATATACATTTTTACTTAGCTTGGAATTTGGCTAACAATTTTTTGATCGATGTAATTGTTTACCTTATTTATTTTTCGCATTTGATTCATAAAAAATGATTAGTAGTTTCATTACAGAGCACTGCTATCTTTTTTAATATGCTGCTATTAACTTTATTCCATCTACTTTAGCCTATGTTTATACAGAGTACTAAAAAATTTTCTGCCCATAGTTGCCTTAGACACCAGATGAAAACCAAACGTACTAACTTGAACTTCACTTGTTTTTTCTTTACTTTCCCGGCAAAGCTTGCTTATTCAGCAAAAGCTGATGCATGGCAACCATAGTTAAATCATATGCGTACGTTATAAAGAAGGGGTTATTGTTTCCATGACTTGGTAAAGATTCATTGCATTGTTGAAATCATCAATATCATCATTTAGCCTATTCTAGTCCACTGCTGGTCATATGTGAACCGACAGACTGCTACGGAGCACGTTTCTAACCATGTATTTGAATGTTTGCAACTGACATCATATTTGTTGCTGGTAATTCTTGTCTATTTTAACTAGAAGAAAAAATTACTGCATCATAAACACCAATAGGGTTTTGTCACAAAGGCAAAATTAAACAGTCCACATATTTAAATTCATAAAAAAATATGCATTATATATTTATACGGTGGTAGGGCCGCGCAGGAGCCTCGGCTGTTGCACGAATGGGCAGGCTCGTCCGGGTAAGTACCACGACCTCACAGAAGACCGGCGTAAAGTGGAAGTATAATACTTTTGCATTTCGTCTGGTGAGTGAGGTAGCTTGGGCTCCGGCCCAATTCCCAAAAAGGTTGTCAACGCATCTGCAAACCTTCGGGTGTAGCAGATATCCATGGGTAGTATTCACTTAACATCAGGTGAACCGTCTGCTCGTTTGGCAACTTTTCACTTAAAAAATATAAAAAAATATGCATACATGCAATATCTTGGAATGGATTTATTGCCCATATTTAACAGCTTAGGACATTACTTCTTTTCTTATCTCTAGTTTTAGCTTTTTCTATACATTATTTATGTTATCATCATTATTCTGTTTCATTCTTATACCCAGTCCGCATTGCTTTAAAATTCTGTTTAATTTAGATCAACGATGAAATGAACAAAATACATTTTTCTTACAAGTGGTCTCATCTGTGCATTACAGAAGTAAATTATTAAAAGCTAATAATTAATTACGACAAAATATTGAATGTTTGTTTTGGGGTTCTTATTTGTAGTGTAACTATCTCTGGTAGTGATTTCGTTGCTCAACCGGAATTTAGCTGCATTTAGCTGCTCTGTATTCTGGCGATGTTAGCCATTTTTTGGTACGAAACATTATAGAATTATATTTTGTTCGATACTTGCAACGACTGCACCAAAACCAGTAGTTTTGTATAGGAACGCAAAAAATATGCAATTTCCGTGCAGGAAATACGGTAAAGGTATGACCTGCCATAGCTTCAATGCAAAATGGCGCAGTTAGCGTGGACTTCGCAGTTTGATAAAAAAATCCAGCACCGTTTTCCTAGTATTCCATTCGAAACGTATTTCACACTGTTGTTAAGTGGAAACCAGCTGTATAAGAGAAACAGTATCAGTGATGTATAGTAGTTTCACACAACGTATAAATTTGAGCGTTCGAAGAAACTGACGGTTCATTCCGAAACATAATTTGCAATAAAGTCTCCACGCGATTTCTCACCACGCTCACTCTTGACTACTTTATTACGTTCCTTTGATATACGCTCTTCATATTCCTGGACTTTTAAGGAAGTGAGAACTGTAATAACGAGCGTAGTTTTAATGTAACAAATGTAACGACTGACGTTTCCATTTAGATCGTTATCAGGTGAACTAAAACAACTGAGTGCCTTTTAAATGATGCGAGAACAATCGATGAGCTGCCAAGTTACGATACTAACGCCTGGATTCTGAAACAGGGATCATCGTATAAATTAACTAATCAGCTGCAAATGACTTCTCAAATGTCATTTGAGTTGTCAAAAGGATGGTTGAATAAGTAAAAGTTGATCAGAATGATCAATTCAAAGAGTTTAACCAGCTCAAATGACTTTTGGCAGCTCAAATGACATTTGAAAAGCGATTTGACAGCTGATTAGTTAGTTTATACGATAATCAGTGTTTCAGAAACTGGCCGTAAGACCTTCAACTTGATTGCGCCGCTTAGCAGTGAATTCAATTTGTCCGCTTAATAAAGTCGGGACAGTTTATAAAACTCGGCACGAAACTAGTATCCGTGCTTTTCGCTTTGTTGAGTTTGCGTACGCAGAAGTGCAATTTGCAGTTGAATGGGAGCCCGCTTTTAAAATTAACAAAGGCTTTGCTGTTCGACGTCGGCACGTTTTAGAAGTTGCGCGGCGAGCTGCTGCGTCCGTATCTATTTCCACGCAATTTCCGCGATCGCAACTTTCACTAGAGGAGTGGGGGGTATTAAGCAAAAAAGGGGGGGACGGGGGTAGTATTAGGCTAAAGTTTGATGGTGTTTCCACTAGCCGCTTTCGTACGAACGCGATCGGCCCGCTTCCACTCAATACACATCCATTCTATGCCTTTTTCATAAATAAAAGTTGCGTCCCGTTTCCACATCGAACTCGTGCTCGTGCCTTCAATCAGAACCAAAACGACATATGCTCAAGGCTTCGGCGATGGAAAAAGTGACGTTTAGTAACGTCATAAGGCTTATTTTAAACGCGCAGGCGAAGGATAGTTGATGCATTTGAGTAAATTGGCCTAGTAAAATTCGTTATTCATAAGTGGGAGCAAAGTGACGATGTGAGGATGCGCTTCGAGTTATTTACTTAAAAACTTTTTTTCAGACACTCGTCATAATGAATATCTGAAAAATTTAGTTCATTTATAAAGTATGCAAATGGTGTATTAAATGTATTTGCCTTTTAAAGTAAGGTAAAGTTTTACCTGCATTTCATGGATAGCTGAATTGAACAGAATTCCGATTTTTTTTTATTTTCATGAAGTTTTTCGGTAAAGCATTAAACTATCGTTGTATGTATAGGTGTATATTATTCTCTTTGTATTTGCTAGCGTAAAAACAGTCTCATATTAATTTTTATAGATTCCAACTGCGAGAACCAATTTTATTCACGGCTGAGACTAGAATTTTTTTGTTTTGGTCGTGTATTGTGGTGGGGATTTGGTTAATGAATTGGTACAGGACTAGCTTATATTTCATTTTTCTAAATAGGACACAAGAAATATGTGCATTAATTTTTAAATTGTGTTACTGCTAGATTACATGGTAAATGATAAAAATCTTTGATGCATAAAAAAAACTAAAATTGTTAAATTATAAATTATTTTTACTAAATATATATTGAAGACCAACAATTGGTTAACAATTAATGACAGCGCGCATAAAGATAGGCAACTATCCAATATTTGAATGCTAAGTGCTGGCTCCGCTTGTGCTTCGCAGTTATAAAGCCTCAGGTATCCCCACTACAGGAACCTCAGCAATATGAAACTGCCTTCATTGTTGTCAGTTTCTTTGCTGTTGTCCATAGATGGCACCTCAAATTAAATGTTGCCAACAAAATTAACATAGTAACGTTGAGTAAGCTACTATTAAATAAGAAGAAATGTAAATACATATTTTGATTATGTGGGTATTTGTTTCTCTCGGGATTGTGCGAGAATGCGGAACATATTATCTATACGCTGTTATGACTTTTTCAAACGACATGGCGTCTAGTCATACCCACACTAAATTTGGTTTAATGTTATGTATTTGGTGACACTCGTAAAATTATAATACGATTTACGTAAGAATAATGAAAACTGGCCCAAGCATTAAATCTTTAGAGGGACCCGCGTCACAAAAGAACAAACGTACTAAATGCACAGGCTGATACAAATATTACCCTCATTAACGTCGCGCAGTCGGGTAAATTTTTTTTAGATTTTTCAATTATAAAACAGCTAAAGAAATAAAAACACGTCCGCAAAGCGTTCTGAATGCATTCGTCTGGCGCAAGCAGCGTTCTCCACCAGTTTCTAGTGTCGATTGCTTCAACCGAGGGAACCCGCTGACACCAAGCCAACAGTGGAGATGATGGATGAAGTACTGCTACTGTGACCAGCTCCACGTGCAGCCTGGTGGCCCTCACATAAGGGCCCTTTACGCATTCCTCCTGTATCTATAATTCATTGCAATTTAGGGGTTCAATGGAAGTTCTACAGATCAGTACCGTTCTATATAATGTGGCCATACGCACAGAAGGGTTTATGCTCCCTCACTTTTGCCGAGGCACGGTGCTAATACCTTTTTGCAAGGCGCTAACTCACTGCCGACGCAACAGTACGCCGGTGGATGGTGGGGTCGTCACATCGCTTTAATACTAATATTGTTATTATATTTCTGAATAACATCTTCTGCTGTTACATGACTGGACTGGCTTGTCAGGAGAAGTACCAAGGGTACAGAAGCCGGCGGAAAACAGAGATATTAAAACTTTAAACCGGGCCATCAAAATTTTAATACATTGCCATAAACATAAAAATCCGGTGAAACCCAGACAAATAAATTGTTCCTTGTTTTTAATATTATTACACAAAGATCAACAAATCTTCGAATCGGATATTTAGGAAACGATTTTAAATGAATTAATGACATGAACTCAACAACAATTCGCTGTGGTCGTTACAAGCGCGGCTTTACAACGATATGTGCATAATAAAGATGTAAGTGAGAACGGTCGACGCTCATAGCAATAAGCAACCAGGGTAGCAGCAAAGAAAGAGCCGTCCTTATTCAGTTAGACAGTACATGGTATTCGTGACTTACATTCAGTATAAAACAATCCACAGACAAAGGTTCTGGCCACGAGCGAACAACAAAGGAACAATGCCACCGACGGGAGATGCCTTTGCTTCATTTCAATTGTGGACAACCTAGTTGGTCGTCGTATCTTATCCTTTTTTTACAAACGTTAAGTGGATAATACGCTAGACTCGACATGCACGTTTCATAATTACGAAAATCGATTTTTTATAGAACGCCTCTTCCAATGTCTGATCGATAAACAGTTCCAAATGAGAAAAACTTAGACATCATTGACGAGATATCAAATATTCCAAATTCAATTGTGCGTAGTGAAAGAACCTTATGGCTGCAACGGTACGCTTCGAAACGAATTTCACGATTATGCGTCATAATATGTATTTGCATATAACACTACGCTTTTTATAAGACGTTGTTTGATCATCCAGAAATATGTACCTGGTAAATTTTATCTTATTACCAGTAGTGTATTTCATTTTATTTATTTACATCTAAAAGTTTTTGCCAAGAGATCCACCTTGAAAATATTGCAATGTCGATGGGTATGATTACGGTTTTGCGGGTCGGTTCCGTGTAACCCGTATATTTATATTAAGATCAATCAAAGTACGCAAATCGATATTAACTATTTATTAGATAATTAGGCGAGTGCACATAACAAGACTAATAACGTTATTTATACCATATGTACAGTTATGTACCTATATTGTACAAAAATGCAAGGGATGCATACATTTTTAAATAGTGATCGTGTGTCCTACATTCAATTACCGTGAATAAAAGGGTTTACAAATAAGGATAATAAAATGCACCCCATACACTCAATGTCAATTTCAAACTAGTAACGGTAAGTTTTTTTTTTTTGAAAAAGGTGGTAAGCGTGCAGATGGATCCCTTGTTGGCAAGATTACCACTGCCAGAGGCCATTCTAAACATAGGATCACAGTAGTGTTGTAAAGTCCACACCTCGGCTAACTCATTCACTCAACGAAATGCAAAAGAGTTTATAGAGACGGCCCACATATGCAAAGGCAGAATATTCTGCATAGCTCCACCACGATCAAACGTTTCCTTAAAAGGTGACGATATAATTTGCCATCCTTATTTGTGCTCTTTGTGGGAAGATGAGGAGCTTTTAATGGCATTTAGCCCGAATACTCATAATGGTGTAACCTCCGACCACCTCGTTGGATACGTACCATATACGTACAATTATTAAAATCTTACCACATCGTTAATTTCTCACAAAATAAAGCAAAATAATTCACAAGAACAATTCTGCTGTACTGAAATCCGTGCTTCAATGCGATATCTTAACAATAGTGACGAATCTATTTTGTATCGCATACAAAGGATTCAGTCAGGCTACAGGCCACCCGCAAATAATAGGAACACGACGACGTTTAACCTATTGTGTGGTCACGTTAAATGTTTATAATTTGACTTATTGGCTAAAGTTTCGTCACAATGAATTTGTCCATTCAAGTATATAAGGCAATGGAATAAATCTTTCGTATCATTGTGAAATAAAGTCTAATCCTTCCTTTAAGGGTCGATCTAAATATTATGAAAGCAATGAATTACCTTAATAATACATTTTCAATAACATACCAGTCAAAAGAACAAGTAAGCTTTGGCTTTTAACTGTCCGAAAGCTTACTTATTCAGAGAATCTTAAAAATTGTTCTTAATGGTTTGGGACGTGATTTTTACAACTTCTACAAGGTGAAATGTCACTTAAATAAAGTCACTGGGCGACTACCTATAAAATCGCTAGTTACAAAATATGTCTCATAAATTGCGAACGATCATATAAATAGAGTTGACCGACGCGAAGTTCGGATATCCATTACAATGCAAATTTGTCCTCGCCTGTCACAATGAACTAGTTACCTTCCCGCGTCCAAACTTTTTGCCCAGTTGCGAAACCGAAATTGGACTCCGAACGAGTTCAGTCGGCTGCAACGTGAAATCATCTAATCTTGTGTGAAGCTTTCTGTTAACTAAATGCAGGGTGAATTTGTAAAATGGAGAACAGTTTGATTTTGGATACGTTGTTTAAATGTGTATCCCTAAAATTGTACCATTCATTTCTCATTACAGTATTTTTATACTGTATGTGTGAACAATTCATGTTTAAACAATTCTATGTAAAATATAAAAACTCCAACGATCGCTAGAATTTCGTGAAGGTTAACAAGTCGAACGCGACTTTTTATTAAGGTTTTATCTGAACTCAATGCTTTGATGAGCTTTTACGTTTCTTAAGCGATTTAAGTCAATAAACAAGGTCATTTTTAAAAAAGACCAAAATTTACAAGAGTTTATACTTTTGACCAAATTGTTAATAAAAATGCGGCAGTTTCGGCGTTTGTGTCTGATTTCAATTTTCAACGTTTTGAATACTTCACAAAGTGAGATGTTTTTCGTCGTAATGCCTACAGGATTAAAGTGAAGCAAGTCCACAGCCGCGTATGACGTTTGAATTTTAAAATTACCTAATTGCACAAACAAACCCGTACAAACCCATCGCAACGCGCATCAAACAATTAACTTGATTATTACCGCAACAAATTAATGTGTCGGACACACTTAGCAAGTGCATAGAGTGCATAAACATCGAGCGTCCGACCATGGGAGGCGAAATTTAATTGCTTCGTTACGTCACCGGTCGACCATAAAGCATTGATCAATATTGACCATACTGTTAATAAACACTAATGGATACCGCCTGGTCTCTCCGTTCAAACACGGGAACGCGTTTTGCCAATGCTTTTAAATATAAACTGTGGCACAAAAATTAATTTCTCTGATTAATCGACGGGCATAAAGCGACACGGAGAATATTTTTATGCATCATTAATCTGACGACGAGTGCTGTGTCTGCATCACTATTCCAACAATTGTTTGCTTTGGAGTTCGTCGTAATGAATGCGCTAATGAACACACTAGTATCATACTTAATATAGAGCATTAACTTACGACTTTTACAGTAAAAACAAAAAAGTAAAGTATAGCCTATATATGTCCCACTGCATAGTGCACCATGCAACCCCACTGCGGTTTGACGGACTTCATATATCTTTGAAACAATTTTTTTTTGTTATCATTTATAATTTAGAAAACATGCAGGTCTTCCCTCCTTTATCAGTATATTATCTGATAGCAGGTAGATTAAGAGGGCTAAGTGGTTCATTTAGTTTCTGGTTTTATTTAAATGTTGTCCAGTTTTATTACAAATAAAATTTATTAATTCGTAAGTCTCAACTACATTCACCCATCGATGAGTTAAGTGGACTTATTTCGTATACTAAAAGGTCTTTACAAATAAATTTAACAAATAAAATTATTTTTGAATTGAAAAAAAAAAAAAAAAAACACCTCAATAATAATATCGTATAATAATTGATACATATAATAACAATGTTATGAATTTATGATGGACTGAAGTTATCCGCGTGATTTGAACATTTTCTATAACACTTTAGTTTCATGACATGTTTCTTGTCATTAATATAGAAACGGTAACATGAACTCGTTCTAAATACGAAAGAGTTTATGAAGGCGATGCGATATAAAGTGAAATTTGAATCTTTCGAAACATCAAATAATATCTTTCACCTATTTATAGTTCCATAGTGGACATCTCGTGTCATCGTATAATTAAACCCGATACCGTAGTTATAAATAACTTAAACTTGTTATCGTAATAAACGATAAATAAGCAATAAAATTCACAGACATTCAAGAATTATTCACACTCTCTGAACGGCATTAACTTGTTAAAATAATATCGTAAATACTTTATCGAATCTTCATGGTCATGAAGTGTGTTTATGACTATCGGAATATGTTAAAAATTTCTAAAGAACTTACTAAGAATTATAAAGAACTATGAGATTTTTATAAATTCAAATATAAAAAAATACCAGTCAAGTGCGAGTTACCTTTTAAAAACTTATGGAGTACTTCCGGTTGACCTACAATTGTAAATTTTGGGTAAAACCAAGGTCTTAAAAAAGTAAAGGAAAAATTCCGAAATAAAAAAAAGTTGAAAATTGAGGTAAATTTTGGAACTTAAAAGTTTTCGCGAAAATCTAAATTTACCCAAATCTTTTTATCGTGTTGACTCAGCACTTTTATACACCTTATACAGACTATAGACCTCTATCCTGCCACCTCTATCTGGTATAAATGCTAAACGGCTAAGTTCACTAGTTCCTGAGAAAATCGGTGGGGACACACGGACAGACAGATGGACAAGAGAGTGATCTTATAAGGGTTCCTTTTTACCTTTTGAGATACGTAAAGGAAGTTACCAAATTTATAAATCGAAATCATTAACTTGCCCCCTATTTCCCCCCCCCTAAAGACGAAAGTTATGGCAAATGGTTCTGCAAAATGCTGATTGATTTCTACTAATTTTACTTATATCATGACGGAAACTTAGTACCTAGATTCTCGGGTTTCTTGACTAAACTTAAACATAATAATAAGTTTAGTCAAGAAACCCGAGAATGTAGTTTAAAAAACTTGCCCTGGGGACCACATCTTTTTTATGGAACAGGATCCGAACAAGCAGACAGGCCTGATGGTAAGTGATCACCACCGCCCATGGACACTCTTTACACTAAAGGACTCCCAAATATGCTTTCGAAGTAGGAATTTCTTCTTGAGGATCCCATAGTCGTAGGTCTGGAAATGCCGCTGGTGGCAACTTATTCTATAAATTGATTGTATGTAGCAGAAAATTGGGTGAAAAACGCACACTGGTGGACCAAAAACTATCGTGTTAACAATGGTATTCGGTATTAATCTGAACAATTCCTCTGAGCACTCCCCGTGATAGATGCGATAAAAATGCAAGGCCATAATATGACCGAGACGACTGTAAAGTACTTGGTTGTCGACGATTCAATCAAGTCTACGTTAGATGCGGTCACATGACAGGACAGGCACTCTGTACAAGCATGCATACCCTACACTTAAAGCTACGACTTATATTAAGATCATCATTAACAGATGTGATATTTAAATGAAAATTTTTTTTAACTCTACTTTCCGTCTTTATTAAGTTCCATGTGTAATCACGTCTGAAATTTCTGTGCACGCCACGGTCGAAGGAGCTGGTATTGGGGCGCTCCGGCGTTAAGATAGGAACAGTATTCCAATAGCGGCCCCATATGTGCATTGTAGTGCTGCAGGCGATGGTAAAGCAGGAAATACTGTCATGCTCTATCCAGGATATCAAGCTTATTAGAAGCCAGCCTGACCTTCTTTTCCAAGTGACCGCGTATTTGAATGCTGCTCAATATGTCCATTTCAATAATTCCGATCTAGTCTGTGGCAACAGTAGATCGTAATAAGGGCAGCAAGGGAACTGACCTCAATTTGAGGCATGACGAAGAGTTTCTTCTTAGCGTTGAACGGGCAAGCTTGTGTTTTCTTGGACTAAATTTACTTCTTACTGACTTATATTGGACTAAATTTCGAAATAAAATTCCGAAATAAAAAAAAGTTGAAAATTGAGGTAAATTTTGGAACTTAAAAGTTTTCGCGAAAATCTAAATTTACCCAAATCTTTTTATCGTGTTGACTCAGCACTTTTATACACCTTATACAGACTATAGACCTCTATCCTGCCACCTCTATCTGGTATAAATGCTAAACGGCTAAGTTCACTCGTTCCTGAGAAAATCGGTGGGGACACACGGACAGACAGATGGACAAGAGAGTGATCTTATAAGGGTTCCTTTTTACCTTTTGAGATACGTAAAGGAAGTTACCAAATTTATAAATCGAAATCATTAACTTCCCCCCTATTTCCCCCCCCCTAAAGACGAAAGTTATGGCAAATGGTTCTGCAAAATGCTGATTGATTTCTACTAATTTTACTTATATCATGACGGAAACTTAGTACCTAGATTCTCGGGTTTCTTGACTAAACTTAAACATAATAATAAGTTTAGTCAAGAAACCCGAGAATGTAGTTTAAAAAACTTGCCCTGGGGACCACATCTTTTTTTATGGAACAGGATCCGAACAAGCAGACAGGCCTGATGGTAAGTGATCACCACCGCCCATGGACACTCTTTACACTAAAGGACTCCCAAATATGCTTTCGAAGTAGGAATTTCTTCTTGAGGATCCCATAGTCGTAGGTCTGGAAATGCCGCTGGTGGCAACTTATTCTATAAATTGATTGTATGTAGCAGAAAATTGGGTGAAAAACGCACACTGGTGGACCAAAAACTATCGTGTTAACAATGGTATTCGGTATTAATCTGAACAATTCCTCTGAGCACTCCCCGTGATAGATGCGATAAAAATGCAAGGCCATAATATGACCGAGACGACTGTAAAGTACTTGGTTGTCGACGATTCAATCAAGTCTACGTTAGATGCGGTCACATGACAGGACAGGCACTCTGTACAAGCATGCATACCCTACACTTAAAGCTACGACTTATATTAAGATCATCATTAACAGATGTGATATTTAAATGAAAATTTTTTTTAACTCTACTTTCCGTCTTTATTAAGTTCCATGTGTAATCACGTCTGAAATTTCTGTGCACGCCACGGTCGAAGGAGCTGGTATTGGGGCGCTCCGGCGTTAAGATAGGAACAGTATTCCAATAGCGGCCCCATATGTGCATTGTAGTGCTGCAGGCGATGGTAAAGCAGGAAATACTGTCATGCTCTATCCAGGATATCAAGCTTATTAGAAGCCAGCCTGACCTTCTTTTCCAAGTGACCGCGTAATTGAATGCTGCTCAATATGTCCATTTCAATAATTCCGATCTAGTCTGTGGCAACAGTAGATCGTAATAAGGGCAGCAAGGGAACTGACCTCAATTTGAGGCATGACGAAGAGTTTCTTCTTAGCGTTGAACGGGCAAGCTTGTGTTTTCTTGGACTAAATTTACTTCTTACTGACTTATATTGGACTAAATTTAGTCGGCCCCGTTATGAGATCTTAAGGGGCTTAATATCTTGATTTCTAAATATGTTCTCGAAACGTAGGGAAATTCCGTAATTATTTTAATTTTATAATTTCATTTGTCCATTTTATGTTGTATTAAATAAAAATAGTATAATTAGTATATGAAATTATTAATACCTTGAATTTTTAAACATCAGATGAAAGCCTTACTTTAACTTCTTTGAATGTACTTGGTACAGCCTTAATAAAGTCTTATCATACTTATTTCAAGAACAACGTCACATTAACGACGTTGTAAAACATAGAAACGAGTTTTCTTTTAATGTCTCGTTATAATTTAAGCTTTACGAAATTAACACCCCCGTGTTTCAGAGTCAAAAAGAAGAGTGATAGGTAATGGATAACTTTATTACCACGTTAGCACGCCGCGGAGTAAAATTGCGTATCGCCTTCGTAAATTACGTATACAGATTGGCTGTTTGGATCAACTCAAATTTCGCTTGAGGTGTTGTACTGGACCGAGATAATTAGGTGATAAATATTTATAAACGAGGCGAGGGCGGTTGTTCGTGTGTCTGTTGCATTCGGACTCAATGTTTTTTTTTCCTTTCACGTCTTGAACTATATTAGCTCATTCGAACTCGGACTCAAAGTTTTTTTCATTTCACGTCAGCTCATTCGATTTTAAAACTTAAAACCTGCAGTTCGAGACCGGAAGGTTCGATTTTCGTAGAACTACAACAGTAACATGGTATAATTTTGACACACTCATTACGAAATTTGTTATTAATCAGTAGATAACTTGTTTGCAAAGGCTTCATGCATTCAATGCTTAGTCCATAAAGATAGCTTGTAATTTTATTCTTTAATTTTATTTGCCGAAATATGGGGCATTTTTTATATTGTTAATACATTTTAAAAATAAATTATACAAATTTACTTTATCGCAAAGACGCCTGATAATAAAGAACTAGTACAGAAAATTATAATTTAAAGATTTAAATTATTTTCAAAGTATATAAAAATCAATAAACATTTTAAAATTATAATCACCATAGCCAGTATGACATTGTCTATATTAGAAATAATACTAAAAAGCCAGTTAGTTTCAATACAACTTATTGAACCATATCACATAGGTTTAAATAGTTTTTATTTTTGGTGGGGTTACCTTAAGCACGTCTGAAGTACTTTTAAGTTGTTAGATCGTAAATGTTTTTTAAAAGGGGAGTGAAAATGGCCCAGTCTTAACAAGAAAAGAACCTCGTTTTCGGATTATTGACCTGAACCAACTCCTCGTATAAGCTTAAAGCTTAAGTGGAGAGTTTAATAAAAACACTTGAGAATTTAACGGCGTTACGGCGTTCCTTTTAAGTGGGAATTGCGCGCAAGGAATTTGATTTTTGTTTACTACAATAGGTACTCACTGAGAAATTTAAACCGTTTGAAAAACTTTAATGAAATTTTACTTTGTAAATAATGTTCGTTTAAAAAAATTTTCCGTTCAATTTTTAATTAGTGCATCTGAAATTCAATGACTTGGATAAAGTAGGACTCGTGTATAGAGTTATGTTGATAAAGAAGTAATAAATATTACCTATCACAGAAAGTGTGCGATGCTTTAATACTAAATCCAACAAAGCAATAAACCTTTAAATAAGGACTGCCTTTCTGGTGACGTACAACATAATAAAAGTTACAGCCTATATGTATCCCATGGCTGGGCAAAGTCCTTCTCTGTTGTATCAGGGCATAGTCCATCACGCGGCCCCACTGCAATTTGCGTACTACTTATTGTTTCGAAAATATGCAGGTTTTCTCACGAAGTTTTCCTTTACCTCCAAGGACGTGATGAGTCAGCACTTAAAATGAACAACTTTATTAATGCCGGCACCGGGGATTGAACTCAGGTATCTTGAGTACACTGAATTAAAAGCAAGCACCAGGACAGCGAGCCACCACGGCACATGGACTGATGAACGTGGACTCTGTGAAATTTTCTGAACGTCGGAAATTAAATACAATGAGTACTGTTCACATGAAAAATGAACTGAGAATGAAATAAAAGAGAGAATAATGAGAATGAAATAAAAATCAATCAGAATATACCAAATGTAATGAAAATATTTTAATTTTAATTCAAAGAGTTTCACACGTTACTATCAACATTCAGCCAGCATCAAATAGATATATGAAATACGCTTGATTTGCATTATCACCTATAAATTACTATCCAAATTAGTGGACATTAAACTCGAACAATAAAAGTCTTTATAAATTAAAAGAACGTCGAATAACAAGTTACTTTTTTGGGTCGTGATGTTGACGAGAGTCATATTGGAGCAGTAAAAGCGTTTTATTACGAAAAAGATTCCCGATTTGATTGCATCTAGTGTTATTCTAATTCTTAGCGTTTTAAAAGCCCGCTTGGTTCCAGTTGTGGAGTTTTTATGTATTTTTAGTATTTGACATCTTTAAATTTAAACGATTGGACAGTGATACAAAGCCAATGGTCTGTGTCTGAATTGAATTCTATACATTGTCGGTGGATATTATTTTTGTATATTATCAAATACCTGCTAACGGTAACAAAAATTATTCGTATTAGTGTGAAATCTTATTGTATTTGTCATGTTTATAATATGATCTGCTTATTTTGTTCTCTGACTAATCGCAAGATTATCAGGTAATCACTTTGAAACTATTATAAACCTTAGATTCTGGTAAACTGTCACTCATATACGAAATGAGGGTTTCTTTAACTTAAAGCTTTTCCATCCACCGGGCTTGAGGTGGCCGGGTGCTGAAAGCGCCTAGCCTGAATCTCGTTTATGAGTGACTAAAGCCACTAAGCTCTTAGATCGCTTTGGTGGACGTTCCTTGGAGTAACTAGTTGCAAGGGCCCACTAGAAAGGTCCCTTCTCGTGGGCCTTTGCAACTAGTTACTCTAGCCCAAGCCGAGGTCCCTCGAGAAGGGTCCTCGGCTTGGGCTATTTCGCAATGACCGTTTAGCATTCCGATTTGAGGGGGCCTGATAGGGCCAAAACTATGTTCATTTCATTTGGTAACTCTTGTCTGGCTAGAGGAATTGCTGCAGCTATCATTACTATCACTTCGGAAAGCTTTAGCGCTGGGAGAAGTGGCGGAAGAAGCAACGCTTCAATCATTAACGGGGTAAAACCTGCCAGGTACTTGGCTGAATCTAGTTTAAGTATGCCGTTCTGACCGGTGAGTGCGGTGTGTTTTGTGTTTTTGCGTAATTATTACACAAATGATCACACAAATAGCTGTCCCGTGTGGGAATCGAACCCACGACCCCCGACGCCGAAGCCAATACCTTGGCAACTGCGCCACGGAGTCATTATATTTATCCCGATAACTGGCGATAGTCTTCTCATCATCAGGGAATTAGCCATTTGTGGAACTTACCTAGCGGTAAAGGTCTGTATATGGCGGCACCTACAACCAACTGATTAGAATGAGCAGCGGCGGGCACAACGTAGCCATCGCCATGCCGACTTCGGGTATTGCGCGGTGGTGGGTTGCTGTAAATCGATATGCAAGTCGATATTGCGTGTGAACCACGGTGATCGTGTTCTGAGCATGAATCGGCTTTGAATAGACTGAAGTCGGTATATTTGCTTTAAAACTGTGTGCATGAAAGCCGGACTAGCGTACGTTACGTACTTACTGCCTTATATAAAATCACCTTGTTTCGAAGGGATGTCTTTGACGTTTTATTAATTAAGGGATATAGTTGGCCGAGTACGAAGACCGCCCGGAACCTTGGCTTAGCTAAAGCTAAGCTTAGAGTCAAGGACGACACCTAAATATTTGACTTTATTGACCCATGGTACTGCAATGGTCATATGACTTTAACGCGTGGGGGATTAAGTACCTTTTGGTGTTAGAAAGCAGTGGGCCGCGTTTTTGGTGGACTTCATCTTGATCATCCATTTCCGGGACCAAATGGTGATGGCAAAGGCCTGGAGACGTAGACGAATCGTTTCGGGCTTTGTGTCTGACATGTAGAGGTAGGTTATATCACCAAAGAAGGTAAGTTCTACATGTTTGACACGCGGCATGTAATTCGTGGAGAGCGTGTCTATGACTGGTCCCAAAACCGACCCTTGAAGCACTCCGGCTCAAATGGGAGGCGTTGAAGTGCACTTCCCCTCAATTTGATAGTGAAAGGTCCAAATGGGGGGCCTTATGACTAATTCTGCTACCTTCCATTCAGATCGGAAGAAGCATTCGATCACTGCCGCGTTATACTAGTATCTGAATGATACTAGCAGCAAGGAGTTTGGTCACTTTTTTTGTGACCCGTACGACCTAAGCGCTTTGTTGGGCGTAGGTTTTCAGTTAATTGCTCTACTTCGGTACATGTGACCGGAGAAACGGGATCGAGAGGTGGCTGTTCAGCTTTCCTTTCAAGCTCTTCTTCTTCAAGTTTGAGTGTGGTAGGGCTACGCAACAGCTTCGGATATTGCACGAATGGGCAGGTCCGTCCGAGTACCACGTAGTACTACGATCTCACAGAAGACCAGCGTGAAGTGGAAGTGTCATACTTCTATGTTTCGCCTGTTGAGTGAGGTAGCCAGGACCCTTTTTATTATAAGGTGGCAACGCATCTGCAACCCTACGTGTGTTGCAAATGTCTATGGGCGGCGGTAATCACTTAATATCAGGTGAAACAGAGGCTTACTTGCCACCTTCTGAAATAAAAAAAAAATCTTACGTATTGCTTTGTCAATTTTACTATCAAATTGTGATTTACATAAAAAAATATGCTGTTAACCGTTTTAGTTCTATTTATTTGTAGTATATAATAAGCTTTATATTCCATAATTACCCATTAAAGGGCTATTTCTTTGCACTTTATTTTTATATTAATGTTTTCTTTTCGTATTGTACACGTTAACTGTTACAAATTACGGATTTCGGGAATACCATCCAGCGGCCTTCACGCAGCATTCAGAACGTCAGGATCTAATTGGGTTTGTCAAAAAAGGAGTTCAAAACCTAATTTATACTGAAAGTAATGAAATTTCCGCACAGTAAATGAATTTTAGAAACAACCGAAATGTATTAATTAATCAACCTTCTTGGACTTGGAGCTTTGTTATAAATGACTTAATAAATTTACTCCCTAAGAAATAAAACAGTTCGTGGACTCATAAAAACAGACCAATGTACCTAAGAAGGAAATAAGATCAGATTAAAATTTCAGTTAAACTTAATGACCGCAAGATTACAACTGTTGTAAACTTGTCAAAGTTGAGGCTATAAAATTTCAAAGTAGCTCTATGTCTTATCATCATTATAATCAATACGTAATTCTGTTTTACATATTCCATCGGAGCGAGATTTTTATTAAGTTTCGTTAATTGTTTTGTTGAGAGATTGCAACGCAGACGCAGTAGAACAAAGGTAATTGACATTGCTCAAAAGATTAATAAGTTGAAAGCTCCGTGGCAGTCTGTGGGGGAGCCCTACGTTCAGCGGTGGATTCAAACTGGCTGAAATTATGATGATGATGAATTATTTTGAATATTAGAAATATTTTTTCTTCTATTTAGGCAAATATTCGACATGTTTAATTAAAACTATGTTACGGATTCAATCGTGTTTTACTTTGAAAGTTTTGTTTTTTTAATTATATTTTGTTACCCGGACACTGAGCCGTGTTTGATAGCTCAGTGTCCGGGCGCTCGCCTTTAATTTCATTTACTCGAGGAACTTGAGTTCGATCCCCGGTGCCGGCACCAATTGAAATTGTTAACTTTAAGTGCTGAATTATCATGTGCTCGACGGTGAACGAAAACATCGTGAGGAAACCTACATATTTTTGAAATAATAATAAAAAAAAGTATTACGAAAATATGTGAAGTCCGCCAATCCGCATTTGGGTCGCGAGGTGGACTTTGCTCTGATACCCTATTTACAGAGGAGGCCTTTGCCCAGTAGTGGAACATTTAAAGGCTGTTACTTCACTTTTTTACTTTACTTTATATTTTGTGTAAAATTTTTAACGCTAAAATTTTCGAACACTACAGCGTTTATGGTCACGGAAGTGGCCATTAGAAATATTCATGATTTTTTCGCCATTTTAGATTCTTGAGATTTTATAATAATGACATTGTACGAGTAAAAGTGTACAATTAAATTAAATTATCTTTAGGCATAATTTGTTACATAATTAGTTTATAATTATTTTTAACAATAGTACTTTTAACATTTAGTTTAAAACTTTGAGACAATACCAATTAAAGTAAGTAGTAAAAGTTACAGTTACAGAAGAGTCTAATAATATTTGTCGTGAATCTTACTACGTATTAATTCTGCAGGACCATCAGCTTCTAATATAACAAGGTTTGAAAGCTCGCAATTAAATCAATCCTTTAATCTGCTCTGTCAAAGTAACAACTGCCGATATTAGTTTGCAAGTATTTCCAATTCGTCAAAGGGATGAATATTTACATCATTAATCACTCCACTTGAATGTTTCTTGCTCGGAGACCTTGTTGAGAATAGAAATTGTAAACGAAACTTAATCGATCTTATTGTAGACGTTATTCATTATCAAAATTGGTGAACAATGCAAACAAACACATAAATTGGGAACGCATTCTCTTAAAGCGTTAAACGAAACGTATTCTAATAATATCTCATTTTCGCTGCTACCCAACTCTCCTCAGACAATTCTGATTTTTTAAGGATAACGTGACACGTAAAGTCCTCAACACCACAGCTTGTGCTGCGAATATTATAAGATTGGACTAAAGATCTCACATAAAGTATAATTCTACAATAATCTGATTATAAATCGTCGTGGTAGTTCACCGACTGAGACAGTCAATTCATTTTTAAGTGAAAAGTTAGGTCCACTTTTTCACCTCGGTTACATTACTCACCAGGCGAAATGCAAAAGTGTGGTTACTTCCACTTCACGGTGGTCTTATATGAGGCCGTACTTCGCCGGAGAAGCCTGCTTTATTCGTGCAACAGCAGAAATTGCTGTGTCCCTATCACGGTTATAAAAGCAGCGGCAACAGCACTATACCATAGTACAATACTTAAAAATCATATTAATGAATGCCTGATCATTATTCGTCTTCAATCTGAAGCAGTAAATCATTAAACATGTAACAGAGTATAAATTTTGTACCGTCGCGGAACATCTACTCAGGTTCAGAGAATCAATGTTGTTACATATTTTGTGGAAGGACATTTTAGGGACTTAATTTATTCACAACGACCTCTAAGTTATAGGCCAATACTATTATTTCGGGAACCGTTCACAATATCTTTACGATCGAACATTAATCACGGACTACACGAGACGGCCCTAATTAAAGTATGGAGCCAATTAAACGGCACTAAATGAAGTTTTTAAACAAAACATTGCATTCTACGTTTTGGGCAAAGGGCATTAGGCCGGGGTCCGGCTCGGCCCCCGCTGTTTCAATTAAATCACGGACAATAACTTCAAATACCGTGTGATCATACCGTACGATTGGTCTGTACCAAAACAAGTCAATGTACGAGTATATTAAGACCGCGTTTAAACGCGTTCTTGATACATTTGAAGGTCTTGATACATTTAACTTACAATATCGAATAACTTATGGTACAGAGCTTCAAAAGAAACTGATAGAAGAATTTTTTTTTTTAATTTTTTATTTTCTTAAAAATGTCGTTTAAAAAAATCATTGCAGGCAATAAATTATATACTTTTTTTGATGTTAAGCGAATATCGCTATCTCCGACACCTAAATGGTTGCAAAGCCGTTGCCAACCATTAAAAAGTGAGCCCTGGTTAACTCGCTCACCAGACGAAACATGATAGTATACAGACGCTCGACGTAGCTCGACGAAGCTCGACGAGATTTACCTACTTTGGCAAGTAATGAAATGTAAACAACAGTGTCCATCCATATCTGCCCCAAAAAGAAGGGGATTTATGTTATAGTTTTTTACAAAATAAAGCGCCAGTTTATGAAAAGAAACAAATATTTCCATCATCATATTCATCATCATTTCAGCCTGTTTTAGTCCACTACTAAAAAAAGGCTTCCCCACAGACTGCCATGAAGAACTATCCAAATCCATCCGCTTCCATCTATTTCCTGCACATTTGCGCAGGTTTTCAACTCCTCTAGTGCGGGTAGTCCTACATTGCGAAATATTTCATTAAAAAATATTTGAAAACTAACTGCGCCTGAAGCAAGAGCTTGTACTTTTTTTTCATTTCTGCCAATAAATTATGTCTGAAGTATATTGACATAGACGCATCGCATACGGGTAAAATATTAGATAATCGGTTTTAGAAAGAAAAGATTAGTATTGTTAAGCCAATTCCGATAGAAGTAGTTACTGTTATTAGTGTGCTTATTATTTTGAATAAAATGTAATTACAAAAATTAATTAAAATGTATTTTATTCATATGTAGAAAAAATGTTCAATCTTAAGTGCAAAGATTAGCACTATAGACAGTTTAAATTTCTAAAATGTATTTGTATAAATCATTATACGAAAAAAATACCTAAAAGGGAACACTCCTAGAATAAAAAATTATAACTATCAGAAAAATATTGTCAATACTATAGTATTAAGACATCATAGTCCAACTACAATCTTGTTACGGGCTTCACGATTGAACGCATGTGCCGACAGAACTCCGATAGCATCTAATCCAGATTCTCCCCTCCACTTAATTGATTATTTCGTAAAGAATAATACGACTCGTCATACTTGACGGTTCGTGGTGCGGTACAGAAAAAATGCGCTAAAGAATCTCCCGAGAGTCATGAGTCACGAAATGAAATGGTTCAAAGTTGAACTGATTTCCGCGGCGTTGCGATCAATTGAAGGTCTTACGGGTATGAACGGAGGGTACAGAATAGAAAAAGACGCTGAGTTATTCTATATTCTATTAAAACGAGTTTTAAAGTTTCGTTCGCAATCACGCTACGATAACAAATGATTTCGTGCTAGTTTTAAAATTGAAGATTTAATTCTCTTCTATTCGTCACAAACCAAAACGAAAAGTTTGATAAAAAAAATTACTGTGAACTCCAAATGTGAATATTTGTATCCCGCTAAAGGGATTCAAACCGAGTAACGCGACAAGCGCATTACCAAAGCTAAGTGGTCAATGAAAGACTAACATTTAAAAGAAAATTAATCATACATTTCAAGCAAGGATCTTTTGTTATAAATGTCCATCGCTAAATTTTATTTGTAAGGTGTTTTATACTGAAAAGTATGCACACTGGATTGCAAAATGAATTACTAAAGAAGTTGAATGTCACGGGACGCCCGGTAGATATGAAAAAATTATGTTAAAATTATAGGTTATATAATGTTTTTCCTATGGAATATTTTAGAGCAAAAATGGTCAATATATTCTTTATGAAATCTTAGGGATAGTCTTATAGGGAAAAAGAAGAAGAGGGGCAGAATTACTTAAGGGAAAATCATCTGACGACGGTTATTATGGGGCTTGCTTTCTTTCATACATTCATTTAATTTTAAAAACACGTATGGCTTATAATACAGTAAAAGGCACTTCATGTTTATTTGATATAGTCTAACGGATAGCTGTGGAAAAGTTGCGCTCTGGGCCGCGCAACGCATAGATTTACCAACCAGAATGGCCAATTGTCCCAGATTAACGAACCATATCATTACGACTAATGAATCGGGTACGATCTTATCAACCCATCAATGTCAGTGTGTAATCTATTAGGAATTACGGTGCTGTTTTGAAACAGCATGTGTGTACACTCGTACGTGAATATATGAATAACTGTACGAGTAGCGGTTCTTAAATTTATAATTTTAATCTCACACAATTAACTGAGAAGAAGTTGTGCTGGTACGTTCCAGCGTTTTATATTGCATTTTTGTTTTTGTATAGTTTAGAAAACTTTACTATTGCTTACGAAAGTAATCATACTTCGAAAAATTTTACATTTTAAGGATCATACCTTTCACGCGTTAATATATTGATATCATTATAATTACATTTACTTACATGTTAATAAATCTAGATCTGCTACTCGATAATACCATGAACTGGACAGTGCATGTTGCTGAAAGAAGTCTTTAAATTACTAATCTTACGATCTCTTTATCGCTTAAAACATTTATTCAAAACAAATATATTGTTCACCCAAACGCTTATATTACCCATTATACATTATGTAGATGTGTGTTACCCGGATTTGTCCCACTACCTTCTTAACAAACTCTTTAAGCATTGTATGAGGTACATTTTCGGCTTACTACTTACTTAAGAATGACCATATTTCCCATTATCGATTTCAGCTCAATTGGCTCACCATTCGGCGGCATTCCAGAATTCTGCTTGCTTCATTCCATTTATTCTTGTTATTATTAGATTTTCCTACTATTTATAGACTCATTATACGATATTATACTGAATTTCACAGATACATTTGCAGAAATAAATAAACACAGGTAATTACTACGACCGACCATATATTCCACAGTGAAATGATAGAGAAATAACATAAGATTCCTTGAGATCACATCACATATTCATCTGATAATATATCTATAATATATCTGATTCCAGGTAAGCATCACAAGCTCAATGAAGACCGGTGTTCGTCGTAGTGAGGTAACCGGTGTGGACTTTATTAAAAGATGGCAAAGCATTGGCAACCCTACGGGTGTTACAAACGCCTATGGGCGGCGGTTAACACTTAGCATCAGATGATCCACCCTCTTTCATTTCTTGATTGCCACCTTATCATATAAAAATGAATGAAAAATGTAAAGCTGAATTGGATTATTAGCATTAAGTCATCGGTCGTGCAAACACCTATGCCAACAACAATCTCGAAAAGCTCAACTTACTGTTATATAAATTGTAATTGTTTATAGTGCTAATCTTTGCCCTTAAGATTGAACATCAAGTCCACCAACAAGTCTCTTTAAAAGCTCGTAAATCATTCTTTTTCATTGATCAACTTAATGGTGAAAATTAACTTTGCGTGCACGTTTTTGTTCGCAATTCAGATCTAATATACAGATTCGTATAAAATTAGGAAAGAAGATTGCTTTCAGGCTAGATAAACACAAAACAATCCTACGTTTTATCCCGTGAAAATTAACTGTTCTGTATACCGAGCCGCGGCCGAAAATTGATGTTTATGTATAAATGTTAATTACATAAAAAAAAGCTACATACATTTTAAGTCCTTTGCTTTGGAATCGGAGAACTACGATTAGATTTGTTTAATTGTCTTGATCATTGAGATGACGGGCGTTATCTCAGTTTAAATACGGTAAGATAAAGAAGCCGTTGATCGGAGCTTAATTATCTCAACAGTTCAGATATCTTAATAAGATTTCCCCTAAAATCCCTTAATATCAACATGCGGGTGCATATTAAACATTTTTGAATAAGCATTATTGATTATATAAAAATGTTGTGTTTATGTTAAAAGTTTCTTTCTTGTTCACCGACTATAAAGTACCTGAGTAACGAAGGAAAATAAAAAAAAAACTAACAACCTTAAACTAATCAAGCAAAGTAAATATCCGAGATCGACAGATAATTTCGGGAGCCAATGACAAATGTCAGGTCGAGTAATTTATGGCGCCCTTATCAAATTTATGTCAATGTGAGTGTACAGTTTAATTACTTTGAAAAAAGTTTGTTTTTTCGAAGTTCTTTCAGTTTTTTTTTAATCAGAAACTATGAATGTCAACAAAGCTTCCCAAACATTAAAGTAGGTAAAGTAACAGAAAACATACGTTAAAACTAATTAATATCTTAATAGTCAGTGTAACTTTATACATTTCTTTTATATGACTTTAAATTATTTTTACAATGAAATGTCAAAAAAAATCAATAAATATACTAGTAATATCTAAAATCATGTATTTAACGTTAATGAAATCTCCAATTGAAAATTTAACTACTCTCTTCTCGCACTTACACATTTATCATGTGAATGATCATTTTCTAATACAGATCCCTTATACTCAATAATAAAGAACTTACGTTTTTTTATGTGAGAAACTGGAAAACGAGCTGGCGGTTCACCTGATGTTAAGTGATAACCGCCTGCCCATTGACATTTGCAACACCCGTAGGGTTGCACGTACCTAATAGAAATTGATAATTAATTTTTTATCAACATCAAATCAAGCTGTTGATCGAATTTTGAATAACGAGACCGAACCAATTATGATTAGTGCGTAACGAGCGTTAATTCACTTCATCGTAGCTCCTTCATTCCTGTCCGAAATCATTTACTAATGTGACATTGAACATGATTACCTATAACGAACACAACGGCGCCATCGACATAGGTATTATCTATTCGCTACAATCTAAAAAAATATCGAATGACAAAGAATGGGCTGTTTATTACGAAATGGCCGGCCGTCGGCGGCTTGAGGAGGCAACCGAAAATAAAACGATCGCTGACCGAGCGACGTATAAAATAACAGCCGAGGGGAAAAAAATGAGATTAGAATCGGATAGTATTTATGTTGAGGAAACGACGAAGGCGCGTTTAAAGCTTAACGATTCCTATCAATTAAGGTTATGGGTCGACCCGACAGGTCCGTCGGGCCGGACCCCCACTGTGTCTGGATTTCGCACCTGTCCTTTTTAGTTTAGTTTTTCACGTTAGCGGCCCTTTGAAATAGTTACAGGTGCAAAGAGTAGCTGGTAGTCGCAAGGTGACCACTATTTTGAGTAAATAACAAACTGTATTTATATCACATGGCCTAAGTAGCAGAGAGTAAAAATTAATGTTGTTTATACCGTGTCATACAAATATCTTTATGTATTTTAAGTAGTTCATTTACTAAGTTACGTACTAAAATTACTGCCTTGTGTAACTTTTTAGGTGTACGAACATTCAACCCGCTGCTATTCACTCTATAATAACGAGTAGTATTTACATACGTATTTTAATAAAACAAGTATTGTATTAAAATATGTAGAAAAAGTGCGAAAAGATTGTCGCCGCTGTGGGAATCGAACCCACGTCTTCGGCATTCGCGGCCTGACGCTCTAGCCACTGAGCTAAACGGCTGATTACCACACCGACGAAAATCTTAACGTATTCTTCTACATTGTTTTCTTAGCATTTGAAGCAATACTTGGCGCCATCTATGTTATCTCCTTTCCAGCATACAAACAATTTCGAATATCGTTTTACAACGATAATTCGAACGAGAGATGTCGCCATTGCTTTTTTTTTAGAAATTTAAATTGTTTATAGTGCTAATCTTTGCACTTAAGATTAAACATTAAAATATGTAGAAAAAGTGCGAAAAGATTGTCGCCGCTGTGGGAATCGAACCCACGTCTTCGGCATTCGCGGCCTGACGCTCTAGCCACTGAGCTAAACGGCTGATTACCACACCGACGAAAATCTTAACGTATTCTTCTACATTGGTTTCTTAGCATTTGAAGTATTGTAGCTTATTTGTCACGTCTTCAATAGATAGCGTAACTCCTCCAAACAAGCAATAGTATTAACAAAGTTATTCAATTTTATATATAATTTATGATGTATGCGTATCTAAAATGTATATGTGGTTGACATTTTTTTTTTTTATATTTACCAGTAATAAAGGAATATATTATTTTGAGTATTTTATTAAACACCTTTAAAACTGTCCTGTTTTAATTTTGAGATTGTAGCTACCCTATTAGTTTGAACTTTACGTGCTATTTTATATTTCCAATATGATAATTTTAATAGAAAGTGCCAGAACCCAACTGAGACAAAGTGGAACAAATAGGTTCAGCATGCAGATATATCGAAAGACAATTCATTTCGTTTCGAGTTTGTGTTATTAAAAAGTAAAAAGAAATGCAAATTAAGATTATAGATGTCGGAATATCGCGCCTCTATAAATACCTTTTTCATTATCTTTTGGTGTTTATAATCATTATCTTTTGGTGAAACGGAAGTCTGTATAAGTATCATTTTTGTATTTTGTTCTAAAAGCTCCTATATTACGACTTATTTATTATTATTATATGATTTGAAAAAAGTATTTCAATTATATAATGAAGTATTAAATAATTTTGTATAAAGTATTTACTTTGTCAGGGCCTCTCAACAGTCTTTGCTGTTGCACGAATGGGCAGGTCCGTCCGGGTAAGTACCACGACCTCACAGAAGACCGGAGTGAAGTGGAAGTGTTATACTTCTGCTTATCGTACTTCTGCTTGTCAATAAATAATTCAGTCGCCTAGCTGTTTTATGATATTAAAGATATTTTTTTTTAAGATGAGATGGCAATAGACTTGGGAGTTTTAACTCAATTTAAAATGGAATTTAGTAATTACATTGTGAATTTCTCCTTAATTACATTGGAACAATGTTAGTTGATTAAAATGTGACCTATCTCGATACATAATTCGATTCGAGTGGAGTCAGTCTCGACTGGCTCGATATCTTAATTTAAGTAAACACTCGGGCTTAATGAAGAGACACTAAATAAGAGGTTCTCCAATGATCCTACGTTTTCGTTTACATCGAGATAATTTTGTTTGGCCCCCATGAAACTGAATTCTTGTTTTATCAGCGAAATAATTTTTTAACTTAAAAAAATGTCACTAAACTTTAATCTACAAATGCTGTTCCGACAAATAAATCCATAGTTTAAGAATCAAAAAATTAAATACAAAGCATTGAACGTGTCTTTCGATACCCGTGATTAATATAAACAACAACCCATTTTAAAGCAAAGAAACGGACGACGCGACGGCAGCACAGTTGAGAATAAAATCTGTCATGAAATCTACAAGAATTATCAAGATTCAAAGTCGGAGCAATGCTTTAAATATCTTGAAATACTATAATTTAATTCACATAGGAAAACACATTATGACTACAAAATATTTTCAATTTATATTGTATATAACTTTAACTTCATCTCTATTGTTTGAAAAAGCAGAAGTCCAGAATAGACTCAACGAGTTAAAATAGGTACTAATGTAATTTTTTTTTAAATTACGCTAAAAAAAATTAGAAAAAAAAATGAAAAAAATACATTGAGATGACAGTTTAGGACGACTCTACACTAGATGGAGTCACGATCTGTGCAAATCTGCGGTAAGTCGATGGATGCAGGTGGCTCAGGATCGTGCTTCATGACAGTCCGAGGGGGAGGTCAGTGTACAGAAGTGGACTTTAACGAGCTGAAATGATGATGATGATGAACAACCTGAATTTAAATGCCATGTAGAGCGGTGAAGAAGGACATCGTGAGGGATGCATGTTAGAATTGCATGATGAACCTGCATGCTTCTAAAAAAGAAATAAAAATCATTTTGAAGATGTGAAACCTGCAAATCTGCAGTGGGGTATCATGGTACACTACGCCCTAATACACTCTGTACAGATGAGGCATTTCATCAGCAGCGAGTTTACAATACATTGTCATTTATTGACTTACTTTAATTCATGACCATGTTTGAAGATGCATTTTTTTTCTTGATGATTAAAATTTATCAATGATTTTTTGGGATCATATAGATTTGTAAAGTTTAGCATCGTATTATATCGTCCAAAGACTTCCCCACTAAGTGTTTAGTTTTCTTGATACTATTGTAGTAAATGATAGGAGCAAAGTTTGAAAGTTTTTTATAAAAAACTAAAGCAAGTCTTATAAATGTCATTCATACATAGTTTTACGTGTATTATGTATGGTGATCCCTTAATTAAAGTCGCACATGATTGACAGTCATAGGTATAGTTTTTTATACAGGATCACTTGAACAAATAAGTTGAAAATTTACAACATAAATTGGTGTTATAACATCTTTTTCCGTTTCTTGGTCTGAGGTTTTCAAAGTTCTTCTCATTACTGGGGAGCTCAAACTTTCTTATTACACACTCATAGTTGCAACGGACTAACTTCTTAAAGCTTTGATGAATTCTCCAAAGGTTTTAATCTCGCTTTAGAGGTTCGTTTTAAGTATTTACTCTTTTATTCTTTCCAGTGCAATGCTTACGCGAACACGGGGATGTTTGTGGCAGGCCTTTATTAAACCTAACTTTTTAAATACGAATGTAAAGTATTACTTTATATATTTTATTATGTTTGGTTAATATATCTGGAGTAAAATGATAACGTTGATTTACGTTTTTGTAATTTCTCGAGTCCAAAATCGTACCTGCTGTTTTTTATCTTGTAGACATCCACGCTTAAAGAAAACTATTAAACCCGGGCTACCGTCAATTATTTTGTTATTTATTTTTATTCCCATTTATGTAAAAGGAGCTTATGGTATGAGCATGTGTAATTTCCACGTAAAAACAATAAATCAACTGCAGTTATCAATAATCGAATATAAACAAAGCATCCCTTTAGACATTAAACTTCTACTCAGAAAGAAATAAAATTATCGAATGAGAATCTATGGTATAGAAGTATGACGGCATAAAATTTGGATAGTTGGTGTTTTCAGTATGGTAATTTTACTTGAATCAGACACAGAAATAGAATGATACAGGTATGTGCATATAGATCTTGCTATAGCGACTATAGAGACCTCTTAATTTATTTTATGTTAAAAACATAAGCTACTTAAACTGTCGACAACGCTCGTTAAAGTAACTTCTTACAGTCTATATTTATACTCAAAGGTGGTGTTACTTTAAAATAAATATCATATTGTAGTGTTTTTTTTTATGTGAAAAGTTGTCAAGCGAGCAGATGGTTCACCTGATGTTAAGTGAATACCACCGCCCATGTACATCTGCTACACCCTAGAGTCCCAGATGCTTTGACAATCTTTTGAACATTAGGCTCCGGCCACCTCACTCACCAGACGAAACGCGAAAGTATTGTACTTCCACTTTACGCTGGTTTTCTGTGAGGTCGCGGTACTTACCCGGACGGGCCTGCCCATTCGTGCAACAGCCGAGGCTGCTGCGTGGTCCTACCACCGTAAATGTGCATTTGTAGAAATTCAAAAGGAAGTTGATTTTATTTATATGACAGCAATTAGGAGTTTATTCATAATAAAGATGCACCTACTTGTAAAAACTCGTAGCCCCCTTAAAAAGGAAAAATAATGTCACGATAACGAGCCTGACTTGACAACATCAGCCACTTTAACTGCCTTTACGATGGATCATAAATTGTCTACGTGACATATTTCATACCAATAAACGTGAAGTAAGATCTAAGTACTCAATTAAGGTACACCATAAATTGGCTCATATTGTTCAAATCGATATATTTAAAGTAAGATATATATATATATATATATATATATATAAATAAAAATAATTTTGGTTTTTGGGTCCTTTTCGTCAGTCGTCGTTCCATGTCTGTGACAAAAGTGTATTTAGATTTTGTTTTTCGACAATGCTAATACTATTTGATACGTCTTGCTTACAAAAGTGAGAGCAAACTCAATACGGATATAAAAAATGACGTTCGCAATTGATACTGTTGATCTTGATAAAGCAGTAAGGCCTTTCTTGAACAATTGCGAATAAGTATTAAAATAATGATACCTTCTATACAATTAATCTTCTTTTCAGTCGAACTAATTTCTCTTATTAATTACTTGCAATTTAATTTAAGACTAGTGCTACAATGGTTTCTTTAAATCGCGTCGAAAATAACAAAAGCCACTGATATAATGCCCCGAGATTAATAGTTTTATTTTATTAAAAAAAATCGCCTAGGGATTACGTAACCGGAATGCCGTCGGCTCGCTTAAATTTACAAGAGTAAAATTTTAACGACCAGCTACGTTTTCAGCATCATAATTTAATACCGATAAATATAAAACTTTTATTTAGGGAAGGGAATTTGTTTTAAGGCATTATTTCTTTTAATGGCTTTGGTACTGCCCGTGGGTACAGTTTCAAAGGAAAACACTCCTATTGCAGCTATGGGACATATTAAATTTTGTAATGCGACGAAGTTTGCAAGTCGGCATTGAGAATTGTGCTTTTTTAGTCTGAGTGAGGAGAAACGTCGAGAAACCTGCATACCAAGTAAATAATAAAACATTAAAAAACTGAAATATATGAATTGTTGTTTCCCATGGTTTATTCGTATTCGCACGAGAGTTAGCAGTGTAAGTGTTGATTTACTTAACTGTATCTCAGAAATGATAATAATAGATAACCTATTATATTTTAATAGCAGCAGATAAGAGACATAATATCAGATAGTTCGGATAGTTAAGCGAAAGTTTTTTTCCCTATAACCTTACATTCACTTGAGAGTTTCTTTAGGTATTTATAAGTATAATTTGCATTTGGAATATTATTTTCCATTATTATTAATATTTACAATCGCTACTTACTACATCCTATCTTACAAAACTAGCCTACGTCGCATGGTGCCAAGAACGCTAAATACATTTCCTCGCTGGATTGTTATGCTTAACTTTTGATGACTCCGTCGCGCAGTCGCTAAGGTATCGGCTTCGGCGTCGGGGGTCGTGGGTTCGATTTCCACACGGGACAACTATTTGTGTGACCCACAAATAGTTGTTCCGCATCTGGGTGTTTGTCCGCGTAATTTATGTTTGCAAAAAACGTCCTTACAACATAGGATAATGTTATCTCAAAGTAAGGGCAATGTTTTTCAAAAAAAAAAAAAGTGAAAGAAAAGAACCAGATCTTTTGTCGCCACCCGCAGAAGTAAGTCCAGAACGTAAATCATCCACAAAATGATATCCTCGAATGTGCAGTAATAATATGTATGTAGATATTTCCTTTTGCACACCCCATCTATTGTTGGTGAAAATGAGGATCATAATTGGAAGACTATCAAAAAGTCTAGATTATTTATTGTATGCTAAGTTGGTGTGGTGTACGCAAAAACTTCTGAATAGTATGATGCAAGTTTCATGGAATGTGACCGTTTTCTTGTTAGAATAGGCACTGTTGCTCAATCTGAAAACATGGGCCGGGTCCGCAATAAGCCAAAAGTTGAGAAAATTGTTAGGAATCTCGAACCCGGAACATAGTTTACGAAATTGTTCATGGCAAGAATTTATATTTAGATAGTTTCTATACTTTCAAACTTTAAAAATATAACCCTTTGCTGAGTCTATTAAAGTACGTTCATAAAGATAAGTTATATAACTCTTGTTCTAAACTAAAAAAGAGGTAGGTAGAGGTAGGCTTTACCGCTTTTTTGTTGGTTCACTTTCAATTATTCGAAATTATTGAATAACTTTAATAGGCAATTAGACGGTTGCCCAAGTGTTTTAAATATACATCTAGATTATTAAACAATATTTGAATTTCAAGGAATTAAAAATAAGTAAGCTCCTTTATTTTTGAGGGGTTTTATGATGCTTTAGTTTTTCAACTTTTCGCAGACTTACGAAAAAAATATTTTAAGGCCATTGTGTCGCACAGCATGACATATCTTTACACTAGCTAAGGTCTTTATAGCGTATCTTTTCGGAGGATAATTTTTTAACACTCCTAAGAAATTCTTATATTAAATATTTCTATTCTAAGGAACTAACTTAATCGTTTACAGAAAAAAAAAAACGTTGCTAATATGAACATGTTATTCATAAGTTATGCATTTTACGCCCAATGTCTTGATTTATTGATCGGCTTTGAATGTTATCTTTATGCTATCTAAGTTACTTGTCGTCGACCCTAAACCCAACAGCCGTCAAACGTCTAATCCGAAGCTTTACCCAAAACGATAATCATCTAAAATGCAACTGCTTAGATATCGATCGTCCTATTATGACCCAAATTTTATTCGAACATTCTGGAGCGTCATAGTGCAACAACACAGTCTATATTTACTCGCTACGGCCGCAACCGCATCCGAGCAGCCGGCGCCGTCGCCCACTGTTCCGAATCTGACAAAGCAGTGTCGAGTCCACGCGGCTGTGGCACGGATGGTGAAATTAGTGCATAAATCCGAAACAGAGTCCCCTACCAGTCGTTCTCGCGACGCAATTACTAGGATCGCCAGCGGATTTCGCATGCAATTGGGCCATGAATAAATCGCGCCCCCAATGGGTAACTTAACTCGACATTACAGTACACGAAGAAGCGTGATATAGGGACAATTGTTCCACATACGTGTACATGTACGCAAAACAGTCTGAGGAAAATATTTACGCGAGACTAAGTCCGAATAAATTTCAGGTTGAACGTTGTTTTGGTGTTCTAAAATAACTTTACAATAAAAAACAAGGGGTGAAAAAAATCGCTCCAGCCGTATCCTCGAGCAGTTGTAATATCGAGATTAAAACTGTGCCGCGCAATTTTAATAATGATCAAAATCTTCGTCTCTACATAAATTAATATCTATGGAAATTAAAATGATTGTTTCTTGGAATGAAACTAAAACAGTGCAGAATAAACGAAAGCGAAATTAATATTTATTAAAACACTCAAGTATACATAGTCCACATTACATTTATACAGGTAGCTAAAAAGATAATACAAAAGATATAATAAATCTGGGTCAGCTAATTGTAATTATGACAAACCCTATAATTCTCGCATTTCTTAAAAATCTCGCAACCAAAGCTACTGCCATACCTCAAAGCTTTATTTACGATACATGCGACGCAAATATAAAAGCAGCATATAAAACTTGTCCAGTGACTGAGGATAACAATTCTCAAAATATTTTTTGTTTAACAAACTATGCCATTAAGGGTCGCAGCTCACTTAATCAAATGTAAATAAATGACTACATTTAAAATAGACAAATGGACAGTTACACCTAAAGTTATTATTACGTCAGCTATTGTGGACACTGGCCATAGATATTCCTGGCTCTCCCGGACGTGTCGCGGAGTGGACAGCTTGCCCTGTCCACATTTCCACAGCCCGTGCGGGAAATAGACACGGGTTCCGTGTTTATTTCGGAGAGCCTTTGAATTATTCGACGCAGAACCTAAAATTGCGGTTATAAAAGTAAAGTGCTTGTCTAAAAAACGATGCGACAATACAATGAGAGTTCGAAAGCTTTTAATATATTAACAATATCGATGTGTTACGTTCGTATACAAATCTAAGTTATTTTTATTTATATATTACATTCATAAATATTATTTAGCATTGTAGAATGAACATCAGCATGATGACATACGATGAGATACGAGAGCCATGATAGCACAGTGTCTGGGCGCTCGCTTTTGTTCAATATACTTGAGCAAACTGAGTTCGAATCCCGGTGCCGGCATCACTGAAATTATTAATTTTAATTGCAAACTTATCATGTGCTCAGCGGTGAAGGAAAACATCATGAGGAAAGCTACATATATTCAAATAACAACAAAAATATATATTTCGAAGATAGTACGTAGGTAGTACGCAAATCCGCAGTGGGGCCACGTGGTGGCCTATGTCTTGGTATCTTCTGTACAGAGGCCTTTGCCCAGCAGTGATATAGGCTGTTACTTTAATTTTATGATGACATATTTGACACGAGCATTCTACTTGGTCAATTATACATGGTGTACTATGTACTAACTTATATATGCTGTGGTGTTACTTACTCGTGAAACTTTTAATTATCATAAAAGTTGTTAAAATTATAAATGTACAAAATTATAAACATTGAAGGTGTTTATGTTTTCAAGAACTGTTTTAAAATAGAGTCGGTAAGCTTATGTTTCGTGCAAACTAATTTTTTAGAAACAAATTAGTACTGATTAATGTGTCCACTGTTTGCACTTAACGAGGTAAAAGATGAAGTGCCATTGTTAATCTTGTTTCGTTTTCAAATTGGCCTAAAATTAAAGGGTAGTTAACAAACTGTGCTGCTGTTTTTATATTTAAACAAATGAATAGACATTTCGTTCCTTCCTACAAGATAGTATTTATGATAATTCGCATTAGTAACTATGCCACCAATTACTCAATGCATATGAAAAAATATTCAGAAACTTTAATTTCATACTAATTATTATCATTACCATAATCTGAATTCTGTTTACAATAGATTAAATACGCTTAGGAAACGGAAGACTCAACAAAGGTTTGTTATGCAAGTGTGTTTTTAAAGGACTTAAATTGTTTAAACGTTTTTCAGATATGTTTTATAATGATTATAGGTCAATAAATTTTTATATATATTTGTTATGAATGATTAAAGATAACAAACAAAACTCAACGAATTAAACATTTCTGAGTAACTTAAGTACTTGCAAAGGTCGTAACAATAACGAGGTTGACACTGTAGATACTACTGACACTTATCATAGTGCTCTCAAGTCATCCTGTTCACGTAGTAAAGGTGAGTGTAAGTAAGATATTCTTCTAACAGAAGCGTGTTCCTGAAATAATTTTCTATGGAGTCTTTGAAATAAACACAATAAAATCACAGTTTGACAACCGCATAAACATGTTTCATAACCGCATCGTTTTGCATAAGCACGTCACAAAATGTATTTATTCGTTTAAAATATGTTTTAATTTTTTTAATACTCTGTATTGTCTACTACGACAAATTTATACAAATTTGTTCGTCGTCCGATACAAAATTTAATTAATAACCAATGACGCATGTCCATAATGCGCGGCTTCTAGAAATTGTTCCGCTTTATATTCTATGACATAAGCAGTCTATAGTAATTTGAGCGCCTTAGTTTCGGTTCGCTTGTGTCATATCTATATTTGTATATAATATCATTTTTAATAACCATAATGTTGAATGCAATAAAATTGACAAGAGCGTAATGCATCGCGAAATCCTTGCGTTCTAATACGCCATTGGCAACAACTCGACGCGGAATTAAGCAGAAAAAGCGCCGGTAATCCTGTAAAGCGCTGCACGCTCCGGTAAACTTTCGAACGGTTACACTGCGGCAGTCTGATGTGCAATATCCTGCGGAGGCCGTTCCTGCCGTTGACTGCCGTCCCTCGGTGTACTGATCATTATGTTTACGAGTGCAGCTTGGCTCACCGCGCATCGGCCGTTCGGACGTGCCCTTGCATTCAGACCAGTTTATCGGCTCACGAGTTTCTGTGTCAAATGTTATTAAATACGAGTTAGTTATGATTTGTTAATTGCAATTTATTCGCATACGCATTGCACATGAAGTTCTTCTCCAAATTACGAGAAAAAAAATTAAATCAGTATGAAGGAGCTTTTGTAACTCGTAGTTTTGAAAAGATTCGGTGTGCGCTGTGCAGTCATGTTGAAGAAAGAGTGAAATAAAATTAAATGTTGTAATACGTTTAATGTATTTACATACACATACATAAGTCTTCTTTCTTGCTTCTGCCTTCATCCCAGGTGTGGTCGGAACAATATGTAAATCATGTTGTTATTGGTTATGTTTGTTATCATGTTGACCTCAACCCTCCTTGGGAACAAACACCCAGATCATACAATAAAAGTCAATAAATTGATTCTTCTCAAGTTAATGGTTGAGTTTGAACCAGCGCTTTTTGAATCCGAAACATTCTGACAAACAAAAGTCATGTGTTTGATTATTGTCTTGGTTTTAAAAGTAATATGTGCAAATACTGCCATGATTACATAACGTTATTTTTCTTTTTTTGTTCTATGTAATATGTAAATAAAGGTTTGAATTTGACTTTTCCAATCTAATATAAATCTCTCTCGGTAAAGCTATTCCGAATAAAAGTCCAATTTCAAACTTTCTTTGTATTCTACACTGTAAGCTCTTACTCGGAAGAGATTTTAAGCGTGGAAATAAAATTGTCTGTTTTTTGTTAATATTGGGTACTTTAATATAGTTATTTGGATTTGAAATCGCACATAATTCACTTAATAAATAATATGTGAAATATATAAAATCACTATTATTCAAAACATGTGTATTAAAATTATCAAATATATAATTTCGAGCATAATTCGTGATTTCAACAAGTATATCAATTCCAACGAAAAAACTAGTTTAAAATATTTAAACCCGAAAACAGAAAACTATTAATGCACGCTTATCACAATAACAGTTGCGCCCGTAGCCTCTCAACTTCATACTAGTTTTTAAGTTCTTGATCTTATAGAGCATAGTACCAAAAATAATTACACACATACACAATTACAATTACAAAAAAAAACAGATATCTTTAAAAAAAAATACATTGTCCTTACTTTAGTTTATTATTATCCTGTGTTGCAAGGACGTTTTACAAACATAAATTTCACGTGGACAAACACCAAGATGCGAAACAACTATCAGTGGGTCACACAAATAGTTGCCCCGTGTGGGAATCGAACCCACGACCCCCGTCGCCGAAGCCAATACTTTGGCGATTACGCTACATCATCTAACATGAAACATGCATAAAACATTTCAATGACTTCATGAGTATCTCAGCTAACACTATACATCGTTAAATAAACCTTTTTTAAAGATTTATAAACTTGTTTAACCATAATTTTTTTTGATTTCTTGTTTTTCGTGTTATCACACACGGTCAAATGAAAGAATTTTACGAATTATATCCCGTTTTACTCGTATTTTGATTTTAAATTAATGACCTTTCAAACCCTTTCCAACGTACGGTCACGGGAAAGACAGTTTAATAAAATCCAGAAATTATTTTCATTTAATCTAGTATTTATTGTTTGTCGATGTCTATATTTCAATCATGAGATACATATAGGGTAAATAATCGTGATAGCGTATTGGAATAAGAGCATCTGTTATCCAGCTCTTCTCAGGGGTGTCATTAAATAGACCGAGGAAATAGTTCGGCTTGCGATATAAAGCAAAGTAAAAATCTCGCGTAAAAGACTCTAGAGCTTACATTCTTCGCCGGTAACTATGTTACTTTCTGAACACAAGACATGTCTAACTTATTTGGAGAGAAATCTGTGTCCTAACATATACAGTTGAGGGTTTATACGTTTGTAGTCATTCTATAGACCTTATGAATGGACTCTTATTTTGTTTAGTTATATTATATTATAATCAAAATAAAATATTTCATTATTTTAAAGATGCATTCCTGACAACAATCGTTTCTTATTAGACGATATTTCTCTTTAAGATGTTAACCACCATTTACATTATCTGCTCTGCCTGATATTTATATAGGCTCAATTTAATATATAATAAAGATGGATTCTGAGGTACAGTATGCAGTTAATATATCTATTTAATGACATTTATATTCGACTTCAGTTTCTATGAGAAAGTTCAAAGAACGACTCCGGAGTATAGAGCTTTTTGTTAGTGAAAAATATTCAGAGTTGATTCGAGAAATATAAAAAAGTTGAGAAAAGTTTTAAAATTTTTCGGATGTAAGATTATTATGTATTTAATGATTGCCGGATATAATGCAGTAACTTATATTGAGTTTTATCTTAACTAGCATCCCGCCCCGGCTTCTCACGGGTGTTATGTATTATACATGCAATCTTTCTCTTGAATCACTCTATCAATAAAAAAAACCGCATCAAGACGCGTAGTTTTAAAGTTCTAAGCATACATAGGGACAGACAGACAGCGGGATGACTTTGTTTTATAATATGTAGGGACAAACACTTTTCAATTGGTTTCAAGAAAGAAGCAGGTCCGTAATTCGGTTGTTTGTTTCGGTTTAAACTGTGGTAGGGCCACGTAACAGTTCAATGTTGCACAAATGGGCAGGTCAGGGAAAGTACTACGACCTCACAGAAGACCGGCGTGATTTTTTTTTGGCACTATATACCACTATTGGCCTTAGGGGCCTTTACAGATCCGCCGAACTTGAGGTGGCAGGGTGGTCGGGGCGTTTAACCTCGGTTACGCTTTATGATGACTAAGCTCGCGGGCCCCCGAGGGAGCCACGCCTCGGGCTGTCACGCTATTATTAATCTAATCGGTTTGGGAGGCCACCAAGCTCTTAGGGCGCTTTGGCGGACACTCCTTGGGGTGACCAGGCTCAAGGGCCCACGTCGATGGGATGTGAAGGGGTCCTCGGCTTGGGATGTCATTCCACACCCGCTTAGCATTCCGATTCAAGGGTGCCCGAGAGGGTCGGACACTGGCACTTTCGCTAGCTATTATCTGACTGGAATAGGTGCGAAGTGGGAGTGTTATACTTCTGGGTGCCGTGTGGTGAGTGAGAGCCGTGGACCACTTTATCAAAAGGTGGCGAACACATCTACAGATCTACGGGTCTTGCAAATGTTCGTGGGCGGCAGTTATCACTTAACACCAGGTGAACATAAATTTAATTTCTAATGCACCTTTTTTTCACCATTATCGGCAAACTCCTCAAAATAAATAAAAGACGTACAGCGTATCATATTTTGAAGTCGGTTTTGATTTTTTGTTACTTAAATGTTTTTTTATCACTCCAAAATCCTACTTTCTTTAATAAAATTTTAGATAAGGAATTCTGTATTCAAGAGCCGTGGCGCTGTCTTAAAATGTATACCGAAGCTTGTGCACAAAAGCTTATTCAAATAACCTCGGCATTTATTCATAGCTGACCGCCTCGGTGCACTTGATTCCAAGGAATGTTTCGTTTTCCTTTCGAGCCGGCTGAAGCGATTGCATCGACCAGCCGGATACCCGGGCGGAAATCGCGCCCTAATCCGGATATAGAAGGGTGAACTGTAATGATGCGGCAACGAAATCGTCGCGATGTAAAGCTTTCGCAAACTCACGCTGGGGTTAACTTTTTGAAGAAAATATATTTTTAAAGCGGTACAATTTGTTCCGCCATATCCTGCTCTGTTCTCGTTTCAAATACAAACACTAAAAACTATCACGGCTTTTAACCATTATGAGTTTTATGATGTATAAAATTTCTGCTACTGCAATTCAACGTATGAGTGAAGCATTTATGGCTGGAAAATTTAGTTGAAGTATTCAGTTCAAGCAATGATAGCACCAGCCCCCACAAACTACATTGGTTATTGTATTATTTATATTTAGTAATTGCTGTGGTTGTATTGTTTGTGGACAGGAATAAATGTCTGTTATTATTAGTCCTAAATTTATTGAAATAATTCGAAATTTTATGCTAACGAGCATTAACATTAACCTTATTTCACATTGACAATTACGTTCTGTGAGGCAAATGAATGCAAAAAATATGTGCATTGAGCGTTAATGTCGCAGTCATTTTCACACGAAACATATTCGAAAATGGATAAAACTTTAGTGCCACGAGCATTTGACAGCAACCTCTAATCGTGAGTCTATAATTTCTTTAATGATCAAAAAAATTCCTGATTAATTAAACTCATATTTTAAAATTCTCAAGCATTAAGTAATTTCAATTTATTTTTTAACCTCATTGCCATATTGGGCAACAGACCGTTAACGTTGAGTTAACGTTGAACTAACAAGTGGCGAAGAAAACTTATTAATTGGCTTTCTGTTCTCTTCTGTTGTCGAGTAAAACGTATGTAGTTCACATGAACATAATCGTCTTATGAACATTAGTGTTTGAAGTGGTGTACGTGTTGCTAATGTTTTAATTTACATTACTCAGACATAAATTCACTGTTGCTTAATTACATCACGTGTATTAAGGAAGTTTATTAATTTATTTGTTGTTAAGTAACGTTGTTAACGGCCTATACATTCTTGTGTGCGTAAATATCAATAAGAAAGCGTAAACACTTTCGGTAAGTTTATGCCTTTAATAACATTTTTTAAATGTACATATACCATACACTCGTATCCATATCGTTAATATACACATCGTCGGGATATTGTAAATAAAATTCTTTATTTCCGTTTTAGAAATGTGCGATAATCTCGTCAATTTAACGACAAATCGGTGGGTTCATGGTTTCCGCAAAAGCTCTACACAAAAAATGACCTGTGCCTTCAGCAGTTAAATAACAGTAAAATTTATTCACACATTAGGGCAATGACACACGTGCATCTGATTTGTTAAGGCCTGCCGGCGACGTCATTAATCAACGGGACACCCGACATGTGGACCTGCCCTGCCTAACTACGCAGCACCTACTTGAAACATACATATACATATTTTAGAGCGTCTCAATATTTTACAAAAATTCATCGCATTAACACTTACAATGTAACTAATGAAGTGAGCGACTGCCAGAGCAAATGAAGAGAGATAAGAGTCCTAACGCTTATTAAACTATATCGAGAATATAAAGTCGTATTAACAGTGTGATCGAAGAATAAGTGATCGTTTCATAAAATAAATCGTAACCAGAAAATATATTTTGGATAAAATATATATAAAAGATATAAATTGGAATATCGTGAACTGGTGGCAAAGGCCGAATTTAAAACAAAATAAAATAGCTTTTTGTTAAAGAAAGGCTATTTTAAGTCTAAGGACACTAATAATGCATGACTAATGCATGTAAGCACGAACTTTAGGCAGTCGAACTTTTAGCTTATAATATTACTCGTGTAGTTCAAGTGAGATTGACAAGCCATTATACACCTTTATTGTTTTTTTTTTAAATCATCTGCCGTTTATAAATATTATAAATTTAACAAAGGGTTTTGAACATTTTATATTGACGATGTACACCATGTAAACATAAGAGGTTGTTTGTTGTTGTATCTTATTCAGACGTTCAATTTAAATCTCTTCACGTTACACCCACCCACGACCCTCACTTCGCGATTCCTTTAATAATGATGTAAGCTAACACAAAACAGTAGTATCGTATCGAGTGTCCGGGGCGTCGTTAATGCTTTAGGCATGGGCGGTGTAAGAGGCTAGAGCCCTTAAATTTAGAATTCGAGGTTAATGAAGGCTAACTGGAGTCGTTTTGTAAGACAAGCTCTTGTTGTATTTAGTGATGCTAATGGAAGTAATACTTTTAAATTTACAGCCAGCTTTGGCGACGCTGCGGCACACTGACACATAAATATTTAAAAAACGAATAGAAAATACAATCATTCCGTTGCCAAGAACTCTTGAATGGTGGAGTGGATTGTTTAAAACATATCCTAAATGAGCAATACTACTGAAGTATTTCTTATTATATATTATCTTACTATATTATGTTTAATGCTATAGAAATATTTATAATGTTATAACTGTAATAAAATATATTGCTCCAAATTACCTGTTTTAAAACTTTTCAAGTCGCCAACATAAGTGTATTAAGCTCTCTTATTAAATGCAAAAACCTTTATCAATTAGTGTAAAAAGTATTTAAATAATATCTAAACAATATGCCCACTCTAATAGGTAAATTATTTAAAAAGGAATATAGTTTATTTTTATTTTGTTATTTATTAATTTGCCAATCAGCCAATTGAGAAGAAACAGCCCAGAACAGAGAGCGTCTTTTCGTGTCGGAGGCTAATATCCTCTTTGAGTCGCTGAGCCAGCCAAGTAAGTACCTATTTATTACTTAAAAAGAAATATTAACTTTTATCAAGCGAGACTGATATATTATATCTAATAACATTTTGAGTTTTAAAATTCAATGCCGTTACAACAGGGAAAAAGTTATATACAATTAAACACTTTAAACGAACCTATTAGAACTAACCTATGTTTTTTTTTAAATAGTACCAAAATAAATGAAGAACAAAATATTGTTTATATCAAAAAGTAAGTGATGCATTGTGAAATATTTTGTTGTTACCAAAATTACGAAACACCATTTATTTCTAATATGTGGCTCAGTATAGTCATTAATCATATTACGCTCCGAGCTGACCACGTGTTATTATATTCGCTGTTAATAACGACATTTTAATAACTGAACGCATCCACAGATCGAATTTCTTTCTGAATATCACGAGCTGTTTGTGTAACAAGAAATTTTGATTTATAACAAAGGGGTTATTAGCCACGTTATGAAACATTCCCAGATGATTTTCTTTAATTTTCAACATCTTTGTCCATTTCTTAATTTGAATAGTTCGGACTTTAGATAAGTTTGACGGTTAGGGCGGAATGGAACATATTGTACCAGCATTATACAATGGGCTACAATGGGCTACAACAGGTCAGATAATGATGAAATATTTTACAACAGTCAGCATTAATTCGCTTTGTATTGTTTTTTTATGACTAATAACCATTTGAATGGTAGAATTGGGATATTTATTTTATATGCTCAATTAAAGCAAGTCAATTCGTTAAAATCTATTTCACGGGGCAATTATAGAAACTAAAAGTCAGTTATAGAACTGTTTAGAGCAAAATAAATCGCTGTGTGCAAGCGAGTTGACGAATTAGAAATCCCAAACAGACTTTGTAAATGAAATTCTGTTTACAGAAATCTGCTCAACGGAGACGAATAAAAATCAAAACATATAACATATAAAATAATTAATTTAACGCTCGATAAAACCAAAATAATTTTCTTTTCGCATAAGTCATCGGCTTTACCCAATGAACATAAAACTTTGCCAATCTACAATAATACAAGTAGAGGTCAAGAAAACGGGGAAAAAAATGATGAACAAGTCAATTACAAGTGATGTCTATCCTTCGGGATTCGGGATAATTAATTTGCGGCCGCTGACAAGACTTTTTTCGATAAGTAAGACGAAGGAACAGCCAATTTGGTGATTAATACTTTGTTTCTTTTTTTTAATGATGTTCGTTAAGTAACTTTCACCAATGCGGTTTTATATGTTGTTCTTATCGCGTTTTCAGATATTAATTGGCAAATTTTTATTTTATCTTCATTTCTTTCCATAATAAGGTATTGTTCTGTCGTTATTGCTTAGTTAGTAATTTCATTTGACTGAGAGCAGACCGCAATTTTCACATTTCGTATCAGTTTGAAACGTCGAAATTAAATAATATGTTACAATTAATAGATATCTGCAATACCCGTGTGGTTTTATATGGGTCGCCAGCATTTGAAACATTGGGCAACGGTGACTTCACTCACCACACAAAACGCGAAAGTATAATACTTCCACTTCCGTCAATCTTCTGTAGGACAAAGTTACTTCAACCCATGAGCCTGCCCATGTAGTCCTATCACGGTAACGTAGCACTCGCTTTCTGTAAAGTTTCTTTTATGTGAAAAGATGTCAAGCGAGCAGACGGTTCACCTGATGTTAATTGAATACCGTCGCCATCTCATAGACATCTGCTACACCCGAGGGTTGCAGATGCGTTGACAACCTTTTGAAAATTGGGCTCCGGCCACCTAACTCACCAGACGAAACGCGAAAGTATTAAAGTAAAGTAACAGCCTATACATGTCCCACTGCTGGGCAAAGGCCTCCTCTATACAGATGGTATCAGGGCATAGTCCACCACGCGGCCCCACTGCGGATTTGCGGACTTCACATATCTTCGAAATATTTTTTTTTTGTTATTATTTCGAAAATATGCAGGTTTCCTCACGATGTTTTCCTTCACCGCGGAGCACGTGATAAGACAGCACTTAAAGTTAAAAACTTCATTGGTGCCGGCACCGGGGATCGAACTCAGGTTGCTCGAGTATTTTGAATTAAAGGCGAGCGCCCGGACACTGAGCTATCACGGCTCTTATTATACTTCCACTATACGCCGGTCTTCTGAGAGGTCGTGGTACTTACCCGGACGAGTCTGCCCATTCGTGCAACAGCCGAGGCTATAGGCTGCATTTTGTATAACTTTATACATTAATTTAGTTTTGGTATTTCATTAGTTTGTTTCTAATCGGATTAAAATAATTTTTAAAAATTACTGTTGTTAAAAACTGATTATTACAAGTTGCGCCCATTACTTTACTTGATAAAAAAAAATATAACATATAGAGAAGATCAGCAAAAGGATAAGAGTACCAAAAGCATTTTTTTTTTATTTTGTAAAAATGTTACTAATAGTTAATAGTTCAGGTGCTTACTAAGTATTTTGTTAATTAATACAGATTATAGTAATACATAAAAATGTAATTGACACATTTATAATATAACATAAAGATGAAAAGAGATAAATTAATATCCAGGGACTTGAGAAATCTTTTCCGTGTACTTAATCGATCCGGGAAATGACTTTGGGAAATTTTCACCAGTTACCTCAACTAATGAGGCTGATGTCCGAAATAGCTCCCTAAACAAGAACAATAAATCTTTAGAGGCGAATAATGTAAAAAAAAAAGTAAAGTAACAGCCTATACATGTCCCACTGCTGGGCAAAGGCCTCCTCTATACAGAGGGTATCAGGGCATAGTCCACCACACGGCCCCACCGCGGATTGGCGGACTTCACATATCTTCGAAATATATATTTTTTTTGTTATTAATTCGAAAATATGCAGGTTTCCTCACGATGTTTTCCTTCACCGCGGAGCACGTGATAAGTCAGCACTTAAAGTTAAAAACTTCATTGGTGCCGGCACCGGGGATCAAACTCAGGTTGCTCGAGTATATTAAATTAAAGGCGAGCGCCCGGACACTGAGCTATCACGGCTCTCGCGAATAATGTATTATCATATAATTTTTACTGCGTTCGATGAAGCTTTAATTGTCAAAGGACTGAAAGCGTGACATGAAAAATAAAAAAAAATTGGAAAAAAGCATTTGCTACTTAATACTTAGATTACCACCGTACTTATTACTGAGATTTTCCACCGTACAGCACAACAAATCGTCAAATCACCAACGATACCACCTTAATAGTTTGCATTTTTGGTCGGTTTTTTTTGGTAGGTCCAAAACAAAGGCAGTCCATTGCCCTGCACCATGGGTGGTTATGAACACAAATCGTGGCCGTGACCAGACGACCCGTTAGGCCGTTTGTCTCCATTTTCCTCACATACTGCCATAGGGCCCCGCAACAGCTTCTGTTGTTGCACGAATGGGCAGGCTCGTCCAGGGAAGTACCACGACCTCACTCACTTTTTAAATTTAAGCACAGAAGACCGAAGTGAAGTGAAAGTGTTAAGATTTAGTGTTTCGTCTTGTGAGTGAGGTAACTGGGGCTTACATTTTTAAAGATTGTCAACGAATCAGCAAGCCATCGGGTGTAGAAGTTTATGGGCGTCGGTATTCATTTATCATATGGTGAACCGCCTGCTTTTTATATGAAACTAGAACAAATTTTAATATAAAAACAAAAACATTTATACGTTACATAAATTTTCCATACATCCTTTCTATTCATAATTTTTCCTTTATAACAATTTCCTGGCAGCTGCTTCACTTATTGGGCAGATAGTAGACATTATTTAGTAGATATTTGACGTCGACCGCACTTCTGGCCCCATTGAGATATGCTCTTAGTGGATGCTATTGTATGAATGAATTAATGAATATTTATTTAGTTTAAACAACAAACTTTTACCACCAAGAACACTTATAAGTTGCAATCTTATCTTAATCTTTTCAATATGAGCACAGATCTTAACACGCAGGACACAAATATACATCCTTTAACCGCCATTTGAACAAATTAAAAAAAAAAAAACAAGACCAAGCATTTAACAAATAACAGTTTAAACTCTTCGTCCCTTGTCGTGCCGTATTTTTACAGCGATTAATATTAAATTAACATTTAAATCAATCGCGATTTAATCCAAAATGAAGAAAGCTTCATTCTATAATTTAAGTGCAATGAATATAAATTTTTAGCAGGAGTCAGCTCCATTGAGTCCCATTTCACAGCCACGCTGAAAGTTAACACAACAGGCCCGTGATAAACGATTGACTCAATGACTTGAAAAAGTAACGCCCCAGAACGGCGATCGTAGACTAACGACGTCTATTATCCGCCGACGAATATCTCTGGAAAGAACTCGATCGCTTTCTGTCCTTCGGAAAATTTCGGTCGATGGAATTTTAGCAAAGTGAAATCTTTATAAAATTTTCAACGGACTTTAAAATTGACGAGGTTCCCAATGCGGTTGTATGGTTTTATTTGTTTTACCTAAGAACTCCCGTCATTTATGGACCGATTTAAAAAAATATTTTTGCATTGGAAATTTAAATTGTTTATAGTGCTAATCTTTGCACTTAAGATTGAACATTAAAATATGTATAAAAAGTGCGAAAAGGTTGTCGCCGCTGTGGGAATACTGAGCTGTGGGATAAAGATTGTCGCGAACAGTTCACAGTTCTAATATTTTTAATTTAACCGTACATATATAAACGGCTGTTTAGCTCAGTGGCTAGAGCGTCAGGCCGCGAATGCCGAAGACGTGGGTTCGATTCCCACAGCGGCGACAATCTTTTCGCACTTTTTCTACATATTTTAATTTTTGCATTGGATTCGATTGAGCTATCATGTGTTCCCATATAAAAGTATTCATTCATTAATTCCTTCACTTACCTCCCTTTTTCTACTTAGTAGAAAAAAGGATACTATACTTTTTTACTTAATTTTATGGGATATTTGCAGTCTTTGTTTATACTAATATATTTTTTATAGTAAATATAATACATGGGTGGCAAACGAGCTATCGACATATGGGATGGTTAGTTATCACCCACGCTTATAGACACCAGAGGATTTTCAAATAAGTTGCTGGCCTTGAAGGAAGAAGTAGCCTTGTTTATGTAAGGTACCTTTGTCGTACCGATCCGGAAATACCGCAGGTGACAATTGATTTCGTTAGTGCTTCTCTCGGTTAGCTTAGGTTAATCGTAATTTTGCTTCGGTATGTAAATATTTGATTTTTCATCTTCTAAATTTGGCAACTGCGAACCAAAAACAGTAATTTTACTTACATACTTATATTCAGTTAATTATTCACAGTTCACGGTTCTAATATTTTTAATTTAACCATACATATATATTTTTTTAAAAGTTAAGTGAAATATGCTACGCGAAGCCTTTTTAAATTAACTCACCCTAACAATCTTGCGGTCGATTCATGAAAGCCAATTTCTCAATAGCGGAGTATGGATGGAGCACAAACGACTAACCTCGTTAGTACAAAGACACCGTTCATTGGATTAATTAGTTCTCCTACCGAGAGACACGCCGACATACTTTCGAAGGCTGAGCATTGCTGCCGAATTTAAGAGGGCCCCCTTGTTAGGGACTCTCCTCGTTCCCTCGCATATTCAAGTTAGCCGAGTAACGAAGTCTTGGAGTTTTCTGTTGCCCCCTTTAATCCTTTTACTATGTTAGGCGGAAAGTATTCGGGCCCGAAGAGCTCTTACTCTGTATAATATGAATAGTTAATTAGGAATAAATTACCCTCTGTTGCAGAACAATTTGCCTGTATTTACTTAAGTTGTACAGAACGTAACCATTTTCTAATTAATTTACCCGGCAGCGTTTCGTATTTGGACGAAAATTACTAAACGACTTTATAAAATTTCAACAGTGTTATATAAATTAGTTTTACATTAACAAAAATAACTTACTACTCAATTTATATAAATATTCGAATGGTGAAATCTGCATTAATGTGAAGTCGATTTAATCGTTCGTAAGTTGACGGGACAAATAAGGCGGTTGCTAACTCTATAATATGTTGATATTAGGAACGAATTTAATATTTTTCTACCAATCTTGCCTCCATCTACCTATTCGGGGCTAGCTCTTCTGATCTTTCCACAGGACTTAATTTGGATCAATGTGTATTTTTATCTGGACCGAAGCCAACGAAAACGAAAACTCGTGAGTCCACTATGAAGAGCGGAACCTATTCAATTACAGTGCCGGTATTTTTACTGCTGGAAGCAATTTATAATACAATTTGTAATAAGTTTATTAAGTCCCACACATAACAGATGGTGAGCTTGTCGCCGCACATTAAAAGGCAAATGCTTGACAATGACTTTTGAACACAGAAAAAAAAGAGATACCACAGAATCATTTAAAATACCAGTAATAATACATTTCAAACATACGTTTTATTTATTTGTTTATTCAAACAAAAAACTTTTCAGTTTGCATAATATACAATCAATCAGATTAAGATGTTGTTTACATCAGCTTTATTCGTGGTATAGTTATACAATTTGTTTTTGATGTATGACAATTATTTATTTAATTTAATTGACTATATTGTTGTCATTCGTTAAAGTTTTTGCGTTTAATTTTTGATTTTTTGACGATTTCTTGACGTTTTAGCTATTAGACTATTGGGATCGGACCATGGACATTAACGGGGTTCGTAAACCATGGATCTTGTAAAAGGTCATAATCAAAATTTAACGCGAAAAAATCAGTATAATTAATTGTAATTTGAAAATTTCTGGTATTCGCATAAACTGAACTAATCATGATTATGCTCTTAAATTAGTAACTACCGTAATTAATAGAGTCGAATTACATTTAAAGAAATAAAAATGACCAATTGAACTGTGACTAAAGTCATAATTAGACTTTCGTTTTGCCTTTTTTTCCACCACCGCATGCGACGGAGTCGCTATGTGTCGAACATTTCGCACGCCCCGGGTGAGCCCTTTGTCGGCTCATTTCTTGAGTAAAGATTACACGGCCATAGAGGGGTCTTTGCGAAACTCAAAGCGTTAAGTGCATTATCTTCCGGTTCCAATTTACGGGACTGTCATTACTATGCGACACTACAAAACTGAAAATACTTTCCATACTTTGGCATAGAGTTGAATAGTCTAAGCAACGCTTGTACGTAACGTACTTAAAAATACATTTCTTTTGTAGATAAATACATGTTATAGATATTTAAACATAAAGTAATCACCTATCCTGATTATAATCTTAATTAAAGTTAGTTGTGTATATATATATATATATATATATATATATATATATATATATCTACAACTAACTTTAATAGACATAACTATCTGCAACTAACTTATATGTATGAAGTATAAAATGTGTGAATTAGAGTTATCTCCGGAAGGATATTTAATCTATGTTCTTCAAAAAAACTAGCTGACACATACACATCAGTCATTAGTGTGACACGGTCCCTAGCTTCGTAAAAACATATGCCTACCAGCTGTTATAGCCAGAAATCCGTGAAGCTCGTTCGACATGCTGATTTGCTTTTGGTAAAAGCTCATCTATATCAAAAAATTATTAGTTTTCGGTTTGGATCAGAAGAATATATCGTAATTGACTCAATTATTTATGATTATCAATGAAAGATTTTCTTTATTTTATCCGTGTTCTCACTTTATTGAAAACCACTTCTTTCACGGTTACATAATTTTGTAAAACAGTTACTTAAGAAGTATTTATATTTTAGTGGAATCGAATTAAAGGTAGGTTCCGTAACGCAAAAAGTATCACAGCTTTTAATATCTTTTTATAGAATTACGTCGGTTGCTCCTTATAATTGAGCTCCTAATAAAGTTGTGGACTATGGCAGCTTTGTCTATTCTGTTATAAATGGCTTAAATGGTACACCAAAAGCAATCGTGGATGATTGCTAAGTAATTAAGGTACTTTGATAAAAGACGACATCTTTATTATGCCTCTATAACATAAACGTGTGCTAATTAAAATTAATTTAACGAAAACTTTAATGGCGCCCTTGATATATTTTATACTTTTCTCACATCTCTTGCACATATGTTAATTCCAATTAAAAGCATTATTCTCTTATAACAAAATACACTTAATAAGCCGGTTGTGTTTTTGTATTCAAAATGTCACCATATGGCTACGGAGGCAAAACAAAGAGTTATGATACTATAAGATTACTATAAGATTTTGATGACTCCGTGGCGCAGTTGCCAAGGTATAGGCTTCGGCGTAGGGGGTCATGGGTTCGATTCCCACACGGGACAGCTATTTGTGCGACACACAGATAGTTGTTTCGCATCAAAAGAGGAAGAAAAAAAAAAGAGCAAAAGAGCAAAGAGCAAAGACAGTTAGTAGGCAATCGTAAAAATAATACATAATTTTACTTATAAATAGTTTTATGTCTTTCTCAAATACCCACAGTGATTTCTGTTCAGTTTATTTCTTACTAGTAATTTTATTTTATTACTTTATTTACTTCACCAGATCATTATTAATAACAATGGTGGGGGATATGGGATAGGAAATAGGGTTAATTAACTTAGTTACGGAATAAATGTGGATCATAATCAAATGTCATCATAGTAGTGGGTATTTAATTTGATCGTTATGCCTACGAGTTATAGGGAAATATGTATTACTGATTACCCAAAAGTTGCTGTATTTTATTGAAAACTTTCAATAGAAATTGTTCGTCAATCTTTACCAAGATTGCGTAACGTAAACTATTACTTTTATTTCTACCAATTGTTATTTAAAGCAATTTGAATTTTCTTATATTTTGATGTTCAGCAAAAAATTTGATAGGATTTTTCACCTAACCGTAATATCTCAAAACTCATAGGTTAGGAAATTTAGAAGGTTTAATTACCTGCTAAATTTCCTGACTTTCTATTTCTATTATAGTCTTAGTTTCGCTAAAGTAAAATCCTATTGAGTGAATTTAATGAAATATAAATCAAAATCATCCTGATTGAGATTAAATAATGCATCTTCTGCATCATACAAACTGCTGATACATCAAGTGAAAGCTTTAAATCGCTTTTAAGATATTACGCGTAGGTACACTCCTCTGGTGTGAGATTTGAAGTAGAAAATTTAGCGAGGGTGCATATGGAGAAGAAGTGCAGAAAGTCAAAACGTATATACAATATTTGTCAAAATAGAAATAAAACAGGAAGTAAAAAAAATATTTCTACAGCAAGTTATTAGATATATTAGATTTAGTTATTAGGTTATTAAATACGGGGACCCTTGAGCCTGATCACTCCATGGAGCGCCCGCCAAAGCGCTCTAAGAGCTTGGCGGCCTCCCAAACCGGTGATAATAACAGCGTGACGGCCCGAGCCGAGGCTCCCCCGGGAACCCTCGAGCTGAGTCACCATAACGCGTAATAATAGAACGCAGAGGTTCAGGCTAAGTGCCTCGTCCGCCAGGCCACCTCAACCCCGGCGGATCTGTAAAGGCCCTAAGGCCAAATGGCTCATCCAGCCCAAAAAAAAAAAAGGTAATTCTTGTTTAAATATTATATTATTTATTGCAAATTTCATTAATCAGACATTAAAATTAGCAGTTGTTCGAAAAAATTGGGTCGACTCAAATGGGAAAAAACAGTATTAGGATGTAAATATCTAAAGAAGTGTTTTCAGATGTAAGAAAGCGGTACTTTTCCGCTATCCGGACGCAAATGTTAAATTTGACTTTCATGCACTCTCGCCAGCACTCTCGCTACGTCTCTCCTGATCTCCGACGTGAGCTTCTGGCTCCACAGTTTTAGGGTTCCGTACGCAAAGGGTAAAACGGGACCCTATTATTGAGACTCCGCTGTCTGACTTTCTATTTCTATTATAGTCTTAGTTTCGCTAAAGTAAAATCCTATTGAGTGAATTTAATGAAATATAAATCCAAATCATCCTGAATGAGATTAAATAATGCATCTTCTGCATAATACAAACTGCTGATACATCAAGTGAAAGCTTTAAATCGCTTTTAAGATATTACGCGTAGGTACACTCCTCTGGTGTGAGATTTGAAGTAGGAAATTTAGCGAGGGTGCATATGGAGAAGAAGTGCAGAAAGTCAAAACGTATGTACAACATTTGTCAAAATAGAAATAAAACAGGAAGTAAAAAAATATTTCTACAGCAAGTTATTAGATATATTAGATTTAGTTATTAGGTTATTAAACATATAATATTGTTAATATAATATTCAAATGTAGTCCTTAACGCAATCCATCAAAGTTTAATTTTAAATATATATTAGAGCGTAGTGAAATAGTTCTTTTAGTGGCTGACTAGCATATAATCTCATTCTGCCACAAGGTAATTCTCCGTCCGATAGGTATGCCAGCAATGCTGGACGAAGAGAAGGCCGAATGCCTGGCTGACAGCCTAGAGTCTCAATGCTCCCCCAGTCTGCTTCCGATCGACCCCGAACACCTCCACAAGGTGAACGAAGAGGTAGAAAGGAAAGCTTTAGAGCCACTCCGCGATCCCGTTCCCCCGGTCACGTGCCTAGAACTAGTAGAGACCATTAAAAAAACTACGCCCCCGTAAAGCACCAGGCTCAGATGGAATCACCAATAAGGTGACCAAGCTCCTCCCTACTAGCATCCTTCAGATACTAGTATTAATTTACAACGCGGCCCTAACCGAAGGCTTCTTCCCATCCGAGTGGAAGGAAGCCGATGTCATAGGGTTCCTCAAACCCTCTAAACCCGCCACTCTCCCAACCTCATATCGTCCAATAAGTCTTCTCAAAACATTTGGGAAGATCTTTGAAAGACTAATATTAGCCCGCTTAAGATCCCTTATGGACACCAAAGGGCTCCCCATCCCAGAGCAGTTTGGATTCAGAGCCAAACACTCGTGTACCCACCAAGTGCACCGCATCACGGAGCACATACTAACCAAACGCCAACGTGGACTCAACACCGGTGCACTCTTCCTGGACGTGGCAAAAGCGTTCGACAAAGTCTGGCACAACGGGCTCGTATACAAGCTATACGGGTACGGAGTGCCTGACCGTCTCGTATGCATAATACGAGACTTCCTAACGAATCGAACCTTTCGCTATCGCGTCGAGGACGTGTGTTCGACTACGCATCCCGTTCGAGCCGGGGTGCCCCAAGGGTCGGTGTTGGGCCCAGTCTTGTTCACCCTCTACACCAATGACATGCCGCGTGTCAAAGATGTAGAACTTGCTCTTTTTGCCGACGACACCTGTATCTATACCACAGGCAGAACACCCGAATTGATCCATCGACGCCTCCAAGCTGCTGCCATCACCATCGGTGACTGGTTTCGGCAATGGAGGATCGAGATCAACCCCGCCAAAAGCGCGGCCGTCCTTTTCGCGCACAAAAAGAACATACCCATACCACCCCCAGTTAAACTCTTGGACAGCCCAGTACCATGGGTTAATAAAGTCAAATATCTAGGCGTCGTCCTCGACTCCCAGCTTAAATTCACCCAGCACGTGACCCAGGTCAGGAACCGGGCGGCCTTCGTACTCGGTCGCCTCTACCCGCTCCTCAATAAAACGTCTAAAATGTCCCTTCGGAACAAGGTGACCTTATATAAGGCAGTAGTTCACCCTATCATGACGTACGCGAGCCCCGTCTTCGCTCACATTGCTCCGAAGCAAATACACCGGCTTCAGGTGATTCAAAATCGATTCTTGCGCAGAGCCACGGGAGCACCCTGGTTCATGCGCAATATCGACCTACATGTCGATCTAGAATTGCCCACCATCGCGCAATTCCTTAAGTCGGTGTCGCGCCGATATTTCGATTCCGCCGCCGCGCATCCCAACCCACTTATCGTAGGTGCCGTCACCTACAGGCCCTTGCCCCTAAATATTTTCCGCCGCGATTACCGAAGACCGCGTCACGTTCTCGACTTCCCTGACGATGAGACGACTATCGCCATCGAAAGGATCAAAAAAACTCAAGAAACACACCAACACACACCGCACTCGCCGGCGAGTGCGGCAAAAATATACTAGGTTCCGCCACGTACCTGGCAGGTTTTCCCCTATTAATGATAGAAGCGTTGCTGGAGTTTCTTCCGCCACTTCTTCTCCCAGCGCCAACGCTCTCCGAAGTGGTAGTAATGTTAGCTCTAGTAATTCCCCCAGTCAGATAATAGCTACCGATCGAGCCGAGGTCCGGCCCTCTCCGGCACCCTCGAATCGGAATGCTAAACGCGTGCTGAGTGACAGCCCAAGCCGAGGTCCCCTCTCGGGGACCCTTGAGCCTGATCACTCCATGGAGCGCCCGCCAAAGCGCTCTAAGAGCTTGGCGGCCTCCCAAACCGGTGATAATAATAGCGTGACGGCCCGAGCCGAGGCTCCCCCGGGAACCCTCGAGCTGAGTCACCATAACGCGTAATAATAGTACGCAGAGGTTCAGGCTAGGCGCCTCGTGCGCCAGGCCACCTCAAGTCCGTCGGATCTGTAAAGGCCCCTAAGGCCAACAGTGGCTCATCCAGCCCAAAAAAAAAAAAAAAGGTAATTCTTGTTTAAATATTATATTATTTATTGCAAATTTCATTAATCAGACATTAAAATTAGCAGTTGTTCGAAAAAATTGGGTCGACTCAAATGGGAAAAACAGTATTAGGATGTAAATATCTAAATAAGTGTTTTCAGATGTAAGAAAGCGGTACTTTTCCGCTATCCGGACGCAAATGTTAAATTTGACTTTCATGCACTCTCGCCAGCACTCTCGCTACGTCTCTCCTGATCTCCGACGCGAGCTTCTCCTCAGTTTTAGGGTTCCGTACGCAAAGGGTAAAACGGGACCCTATTATTGAGACTCCGCTGTCCGTCTGTCTATCTGTCCGTCTGTCGACAGGTTTTACTCATGAACCGTGATATTTAGACAGTTGAAATTTTCACAGATGACGTATTTCTATTGCCGCTATAACAACAAATACTAAAAAATTAAATAAAAAAAACATTTGAGTGGGGCTCCCATAAAACAGACATGATTTAATCGCCGTTTTTGTTGATAATGGTACGAAACCCTTCGTACGCGAGTCCGACTCGCACTTAGCTGGTATTTATATTCACTCTAGGTGTTAGGGACCACAAGACCACATGGAATTGGGTACTCTGCGTGTGATTCATTTTGAACTTAATCACTAAGAATCCAGAGAATACCATTATTTCTTTTTTACATATTGCAACAGAATAACATTATTACATATTTTAACTAACCGCTAGTGGGAATATATTTATTTTTATTAAATGACCACTGTGGTAGACTAGACACTTCCATAAAAAAACATTAGAAATACATGGATAGTTAGTTAGAACTTAATTAAATTTTTGCCAGAGTTTTAAAATTTCAGATAATCAAGAAATCACTAAATGGGAGCTAAGAATATATTATTTCACTGAATTTAATGAATTACAGTCAACTTTCGACCAATGGGCAACAATTAGTTATTTTTAATAGACTATAATATATTTTTTTGCAAAGTAATGTTAGTTTTCAAAAAAAAAATTGTTTTAATAGATAACCTCGGTCTTAACTCTGTGAAAACCGTTTGATGAAAATATTTTTAGCATAAAATTGAAAGAGTTGATAAAGGATATAGCCTGAGGCGGGTCCGCTTCTTTCAGTTAAACCAAGAATTCCCGATTTCGCTAATCGGAATATTATGTTCCAATTCCGTACGAAGTTCGGAAGAAAATATTGTACAAAAATGTTATTTAATATCTTTATTATAATTCTTCGTTCGTGCTCCGGTTTGACAATGTTGCTTTAAAACAACTTCCTTCGTCACGTCGTCACAATAATTTAATTATAAAACGATAGATAAAGTAACAATTTGTAGTAAAAAACGTATTTATAAATTATAACCTCAGTTTTTTTAAAGAATTGTTATTACCTTATTATACAATACAGTATTGACTGTGAAAACAAAAATAAAGTTGCCTGTTTCAGTGGTTTCATGATTTCTTGGAAAGTCAGCTGCATTTTACATGCCTGCGTATTGTAATACAATATATTAAATTGTATCTAACTCCTTTTTGAGATATCCCTACAGTATAAGGTGCTTCCTGTTTGCTTTGACATGAGTGGATAGATTGTAATGCTCCGTAGATTTCCTGGTGAATTCTGTGAAGTTCACAGAGGAATCTCGTATTCTATTTAGATAGACTCCCGTTACGTAAACCTTGAAGGCACGAACCTAATTACGTCTGTAATAAATTTCCACTAGCGATAAACTCGGGACATAATTTACGATCTTGTAAACGTTTAATTTCACCACGGATTCTGAATTTTGTGCGTTTTAGAGACTTTCGCGTTGTGAAACTGACTTTGGCGAATATAATGTAAGTCTAAGCACTAAGGACTATGGACGCCCTATTTTTCACGTTTATTTTCTGTAAAGTTTAAGGTGGGAGTGATTTTGCGATGACTAATTAAATTTAGATATTAAAAATCAAACATGAAATATTGTCAACGTTATATTTACGATTTTTGCTTTCAAATTTATAAAGAACGGAATTAAAGCCCATGTCAGTTTATTAGCGTTATTTATTGCAAATGTATTTGCTTATAATCGATACTTTGCCGTCAAGGAGAATTCTTAAAGCAACGTTTACTTAAACTTTTTTATACAGAGTAACTTTGTACATAAGGTTCATTCTTGTAAATTCCTTAAAGTATTTTGTTATGGTTGAAGATGTTTTTTTTTATTTCCATAGTACAATACATTTAAAATAAATGTCAATAAATGGGCCTTACAATAAAAAAAATATTTATCTTATTGGATAAGAAATTCATAGAGAACAAATGAAATATATCGGGAAAGTATTTTCAGTAGTTATATAACCAAATTTGTGTAAGATTTTCTGTCGTAACTTTGCTATAGTGGTCTATCACCATCTTGTCGTGTAAGCCCAAGCGGCACCCGCGGTGTGCTCTTAGCATAATGTAAGTGCTAAGTTTGATCAAACTTGTATAATCAGCTGTACGCATAATTAAGTTACTCCCGTGTTTCACTAACCACGAGTAGGGAAGTTCAAATAACAACCCAAATAGGCACGCTGTTGGCCCTAAGATTACATTTTCTTCGCTGAAATTTGCAGATTTACTTAAGTATTCATTCACCTAAATAATGCTTCTCTTTATTTAAGTATTACGTAGAACTTTTTAATCATCCAACTGACATATAAAACATCCAACTGACAAGGAGAGAGTCCAGTTTCCGTTCAAAATTTATCCGTGATGGTCTACTACGACTGCCTGCCTTTTAGAGTTCCATACCTACAGATTAAAACGGGACGCTATTATTAAGACTATCTGTTTGTCTATCTGTCCGTCTGAGATATGTCTGATGGTGTCTATGGATGAGTTGTATGGCGTCTGTCACCAGGCTGTATCTCATGAATCGTGATAGTTGGACAGTTGAAATTTTCACAGATGATGTAGCCCCTATAACAACAAATACTAAAAAACAATGAAAAAACGTTTACGCCTCCCATACAACAGACATGATTTTTTTTTTGCCGTCTTTATAGACAACGAAACCCTTTGTGCACGAGTCCAACTCACACTTTGCCGGTTTTTTTTTTCTTTATACTTTAAGTTAGAAGAAAAATCCACCATTCAAGTAATAAAGACCGCCTTTTTAAAGTATACTTTAAAATAAATAAAAAAGGTGATAACGTAAGAAGATAAGCGTAAGAAATAATGTTAATAAAATGAGTATATTGAAAGGAAAACATTACTTATCGGTTGAGATACGGATCTATATCGGAGCGTAAACCAACTTGTGATGTAAATCTAAATGGGTGCTATCAAACTCGTAACTTGTGGTGTGCTGGAATAAATTTGAACAAATTCAAATTCAAACGCAAACGAACGCAATTTCAAAGTCTCAACTTGATCCAACTCCACCGCGGGATATGTAAAGGGAACTTCCACAAAACACGTCTCTAATATTAAATACAAGTTAAATAAAGACAGCACACTCAAGTATTGTTGGCTCACGTGGATCCTATTTGAGAAACAAGTATAATTTCAACAAGTTGTAAGCGAATACTTGGGGAAATTAATTTAATAAATTAGTTCCGAAACAACAGTATAAAAGTTTTTGCTTTTACAACTGACGCAAAAAGAATTTCAGACATTCATTATCATAACTTTTCTTTTCTATCTTAAAGGCAATTTTTGTATTTTTCTTCCATCGAAGATAAGCGATACGAATGAAGTGAGATAAATGGAAAAAGAAAAATATTTTTTTAGTAGGTTTTAGTGCTGCCCTCATTTAAGGATAGTATTATCCTGTGTTGTAAGGACGTTTTACAAACATAACTTGCACGAGGACAAACACCCAGATGCGAAACAACTATCTGTGGGTCGCACAAATAGTTGTCCTGTGGGAATCGAACCCACGACCCTCGACGCCGAAGCCAATACCTTGGCAACTGCGCCACGGAGTCTACAAACAGAAGTCGTGTATCAGAAGCCTCAATGTCAGAGTTACATACAAATAGAGAGGTTTTGAATAACCTAACGTGTCAGGAATTGAACCAAACCAGTGGAATATAATTATATCGACGATAGTTCTAAAGGCTTCTCCATCTGAGTTGTATCCTGGACTGACACGGCTGCAACGCCTCTCCTTCAAAAATGGTGTAGTGCTTAAATCCTCTAGATAGCTACAGCCAAAGAAAGGTAACCGTACCCAACACACAAAATGTAATTACTTTCTTACTCCGTAAGATGAAAGAGCAAGAAAGCTTGCTACGTGGCAAACCTAGAACAAAACCTATTCGTCGGGATTGGAGCGAACCCCTCAAGAACATTTTCGAAGCAGTTTTCGGTGATGTTTCTACGATTTTTTCACATAAAAAAGGCCCACGATGGAGCTTATCTCAGGCCAGTAAAGATCTAATCCGGTCAGAAATAGATGTTAACTATGGAAAATCGTGTTTCTCACTATCCAGGCAGTCTCTAATCGGGGTGATGCCAATGTCATGGGATTCATTGCCATCAAAACACAGGCGTGTCTCTTCACTGCAAAAAGAAACACGTTCAGCTTGGCTCCAACTTTTCGGAATGTACCGTAAGAATACTCCAATCGGCTTATGATTCTTGTTACTGAATTCTCCTTAAATGTCATCTTGCCTGGTTTGTAGAGTCATTGCTTTATAGAGAGCTTTTATGCCTCCATAAAACCAAAATTCTGAACCTGATCATCTGCAGATGACTGGTGCCACATTTGGGCTAGTGCTACAAACTACCTTAAAATATGAAATACTTCATTTATATCCAGGTAGGTCCATTAAGTGGCCGTGGCTTTTTTAGCAAAACATGATATATTTCAGGAAAGAAACATAAATCTTAAATTATTTATTCCTGAGTATTTCTTATAAGAGTATTATCAAAATAGATGCTAAAATACTTTGTTCATGTCTGGCCCATCAAAGTTAGGTACCAAACTATATATCTGCCATCCAGAACTACACACTTATAGAAAGAAGCATTACGTGACTTTATTTTGGCACTCATTAAGGTTTTATTGTCATTGTCTTAAAGATTTTACTCAGGGGCCACGAAAATATCATATTTCTCGTCGTTAGTATGTTATATAAATAAAATGAAACATTTAAACGCCAATGAAATAAATTCGATACAACTTATTTTTTTCATTCTGCAACAGGTAACAGCTTTGCCTACTAGGTGTTTGTCAATGTCCACTTTCTCGTTTTAATCTACACGAGCGTTATAAATGTGCCAGGAATTATCATTTAACTCTGGTCAATCTCTGGCGATATCCACCAGACCCCACGTTGAAAGCTTTCAACTTTAATTAAATCCTTCTAAAACGGTGATAAGCGGAAACTTAATGTTGTTGCTTTACAAAAGATAACGTTACGTTGTTATTGATAGGCGAATAATAAATGTAAGTGGCTTCGAGAAAATAAACTTTATTATTTACACTTTTTGCTTAGATATGTATATAAAATACAGTTTTTTTTTACATACGTAACATTATATCTAATTTTCTTTTTTTTCCACGATTATCACAAATAGTAATTAAGTAAAGGTCTTTGTGACAGATTTTAACGCATATATATTTTGTTTTAATTCCGACGTTTATTTTAAGGAGTAGATTATGTTATTTCACGTCCTAATATCATTTCGAGCCGGGCCAACGTAAGCTTCTATGTTAATTTTATTTAAAACTTTTACATTTTTTGTTAGTTGTTACAGTACCTAGTTTTGCAATATTAGCATGATAAAATTCAATTTTATGAATTACATAATAAGTCAATAGGGGTTTCAACTGAGCTAGTGAGTTTACATACGGCTTTATTAGATTTTGGGGAACAGAACTTTGAAATTATTCTAATTTTATCAAGTCATAATAAATTGTCTAATGTCTCGCTAGTTTCTTATATTTAAGCAAACACTACAAATTATTATATGAAACAATTTTTAAGGATTTATCGCGTTTATTTTTTCTTTCAATTAATTTTAATTTGTCGACCACTTTATGATATCCATGGCCCGTAAACATGAACGTTGTAAACTGTTCCGAACTGAAACGAAACTGCAAAAAATCCGTAATATTTCAAAATCACGTAAAGCCAAAATTGTGTCCTAGTGTGAACACAGAGTCAAAATTTAATTATCAAAATTTGAAGGCAGAATTTTTTGGACAGAATTCCTTTAAAAATTTTTGATTTTATAAACAGCACGAAGATATTGTTGAATTTTAGTTCTTGGTGTATTAACATAGTTGTGTGAGAAGATTGCTCCAAAGCAAATTGTTTGAGATACTGTCAGATAATTTCTCATATCACGAGTATTCTGACGACGTTTAGTCATCAAAGATTGAAATAGTTTAAGGAAAGTTTTTGCACGAACATGTAGGTTCATTTTGTGCCCTGAAATGGTAAAGCTTTCTAGGATTACCGTGTTAAAATTTTTGAGTAATCTGTTTTGTCAACATTTTTATAAAACTTTTATGAAAATTAGGTAATAATTAAAAAGTAAATTTTTAAAGCTGATTTAATTGAAACATGTTTTATTTTAGATCATAATGAAAACTATTTGATATGGATTATTCGAAAAAATCATTCTTCATTAATGAATTATAAAATCAATAGATTACTTTGTTTGAGATGTGTATTATTGAATTTAGTTTATTTATGGCTATTATTTGCCGTGAAACAATAGGTGTATAGTTCCAATTTATAGTAGGTAATAAGAATTCTGACATATGCGATTAATTTATTGTTGATAATATTTTGTAAGTGTCAACCCTAGCCCGTGGTAGGGTCATACATGAAAAGAAAGACCGGCGGGAAGTGGAATTATTATACTTTTGCGTTTCGTCTAGTGAGTGAGTAACCAGGGCCCACTTTCTTAATGGCTGGCAAGGCACCTGCAACTCTTCAGGTGAAGTTGATGTCCATGAGTGGCGATAGTCACATAATATCAAGAACCTTCGGCTCGCTTGCGAAATTTATATTATAATCCGTTCCCAGACGATGGATGTTACGAAGTATTCTCATGATCATAAAATATATTTAACTTAAAAATAAATCTGTAATTATAATACAGCTAAACACAATTTATTCCATCTTTTAGACTGATCTGACATCACAGAGATAATACGGAACTTCGTTATACACTTTCGACGGCATGCATAAAATATGAAATTTCTTGTTTCGCTGGAAATACATTGAGGTTAACCCAACAGTACGCCACAAAGGGAAACTTTTGGTGAGTCCGACGAGCGGCAGTTTTAAAATCCAAATCGGCGAAGTTGTCCCTGATTAGTACGGGTCTTGTTTTGTCTTAGATCAAACAGCCCGCCAGCTAATGCCGGCGCCTATACAAACAAGCTACCTAATGTGTTTACCCGTAATTCCAAACAAAAGTTGCGAGAAAGGGCCTTTCTCTACGCTTCATCTGTACATACCCGTCTCGGTATTTCTAGTAGATATTGCGGATATATCGCAGCGAAAATCGCAAAACTCTGTATACTTTTATGATATTCGATTGTGTTTAATTTTGAAACCTAAACATTGTACATCTGTGCCTTTTTACTAATGTCGCATTTCTGATTTACTTTTTATTTTAGTGATGTTGCCCGACGCTAGGCTCTAGGCAATGGCAATCGATGCGTCAGGCATTACTTAAAATGCAACAAAGTAGATGGAAGACGTTGGGGTTTTCGTCAATGTGGCAATCAGCCATTTAGCTTAGTGGTTAAAACGTCTAGGAGTGAAACGGAAACGAAATTTTTATCCATTTTTTTTCAAATTTATTGATTAATTTACTTTACCATTAACATTGAATTGGTATAATTGCTAACTTGTTCCATGTATTTAAAAGCATCTATGACTTACATTTTTTATATTCGTCTATTATACACGAAGTTAATCCGTTAAGAAATAATAAATCAGAACCATAACTCAAATAAATAATCAATCAATGATAGCCTAGGTTATGACGCACTCACGTAATTATTGTGTAAGCATGGATTATTAAAGCTGTGTAAAACATTTAAAATTGTAATAAATATGATTGAATCTAAAACGTAATATAATTTAAAAATCAAAATAAATCAAAATATCAATAATATCACGTAATCAGGAAATGGTGATACAATATTGATTTTGAACTATGTAGGTATATATATAACTTTAATTTTGAAGTCTTTCGTAATGCTGAAGTATCATTTTATTCGTATACTTTTGCATTATGTCCGATAAAAAACAGGTACTGCATTTCAAAATCATTTACTGAAACACACTACAGTCTTCTCTCATAAAATAGCAATAACATATTTACCATTTCCATTTAATTTAATCCGGCCAATGTAATATTGCTAGTTCGCTTATTACGTGTGTGTGTGTTTATGGTAATTGTAAAAAAAACTGGAAAGCTGTGCATTTTTGAAAGGAGCTATAAAACGTCTGGATCACGCAGTCCCCCAAGCCACCCTAAGAGTAAAGTTTGATCAAGTGGGAAATGTTCAAAAGTTTATATACTTCCCGCAAGGAAGCGAGATAAATATTCATGAGTCTTAACTCGGCAAAAACTTATTTCCATGTCAGTATCTGTCCGTCTGTACATTTGTAACGAAACTCTTTATTATAATGAAACAAATGCCATTCTCCGTTACTTTCTACAGCAAACTCAGACCGCAGAGGAAAGTAGAGGCTTGAAAATATTTAATAAATTATTTTTCTTTATCTTGTACAGAAAGAAATTATATTCAGCCTTGGCTTACGAATTCATCACAAAAATTTAGTAAAGTAAGCTTTCTTGGTAATTGTATTTTTTTTTTTGCTGCAGTTTTTATATCATAAATATTGAGTTTACGCTAGTAAACTATGAACCCTCATCATAGTAGGTAGTAAGGTAGTACAACTCATCGGATTAAATAAGTAACATAATTTTTTCAAACTTAGTAAATTTTTGTTTATTTTCGGATTTCTGTACAAGTGAAATTGTGTTTATTTAAATTTTTGTATTCATTTTATAATTGATTTTCAGTGAGTTCCCTAAGCATCTCCTGGGCCCAAGATCGACAATACCAACGAAACTAATATAGAACCACACGGGATCACCAACTTTGAAATAAAAAAAATAACCATCACAATCGGTTCACTCAGTAGAAAGTTCTGAGTTAACAAATATAAAAAAAAATACGGTCGAATTGAGAACCTGCTCCTTTTTGAAGTCGGTTGAAAAGAATGAAATAATCATTTCAGAAAACAGTAGTTGTGATTAATTTCATAGCACTTTGTCCATCATCAACACGAGTCGTTAAACGAGAGCCATAGTAGATGGAGAAGATTGACTATGTTCGTGGTAAAATATTGAAACATAAGTTTATTTTATAATAAATATAGTTATTTTTCATAGTAAATAAATTTAAAACTGTTTTATCACTCTTTGATAAAATTGTTTCCTAACCTATTGGTAAGGTAAACTACTTATAAAATATGGCGAATGGAATATATATAACATAGTACAATCTTTTGACGTATAGTGACTATAAAACAAAAATATAATTTCTATGATAATACCAGGCATATAACGTCTTACGAAATATATTTTTTCAATTATCAATGTGCTTCAGTAATCAGGTAGTAAGACACTGCGTAATTCCTGCCAGAGCTTTCCGACTTTTTTAATTAACAGGAGGCCATTTTTGGTCCCAGCCTATTTTGTCGGCAAATATCGTCTCTCTGGGCAATATTCCTATAATACCCGGCTTCTTTTATTTATAATTCAAGGGACATTACCCTTCGTTATATCTTTGACCAGGGTTATGAAAGGACATGTTAAAAAAGAAGAATTTGCATGCAAAAAGATTAAAGCAATAAAACACTTTATATTTTTTTATTTAAATGAGAGATGTTCCGGCCATTTAGTGTGATGAATACAGAATATAATTTTTATACACAGAATATAATTTTTATGTTTATTTTTGATATGGAATAAGTAGAGAAGTGCCATTTGCAATACTTCATGGACTATGTAGATGGTTGTGGTATGGTCACACATCAGTTTGCTGTTGCACGAATAAGCAGGTCCGTCTAAGGAAGTACCACGACCTCACAGAAGACCAGCGTGAAGGGAAAATGTCATACTTGTGCGTTTCGTCTGGTGAGTGAGGTTGCTCGGGCCCACTTTGTTAAAAGGTATCCCATCTGCAACCCACCTGTAGTATTGCAAATGTCCATCGGTGGTTGTTATCACTTAACATCAATCGAACCGCTAGCTCGCTTGCCTCCTTCTCACATAAAAAATAATATTTAAGCTTCATCTAACGCAGAGCCTGTTACGGCTTTCTGCGTTGGGTAGGGCCGATCATTTGCATTAATTATAATAGTAATAGTAATGATATAGTAAAAGTGTAATAACTAAATAAGGCAATAAGATTAGGGCGTTCAAGAGCTTCACGTCTCACGATTTGCAAACTCTCTATCATTCCAAATATTTATCATTTAATGAAAATGCTCTCTAGCATTGCAATTCCTTTAAAAATAAATTATTATTATAGTATTATATGTTTTATTTTAAAATAGATTGTTTAAACGAAGTTACGACTTAAGTTATATTTTTCTTACTAATTTATGCATGAAATGGGCCATATAATTTAAATCAATCATTTATCAATTCAATGTCGATAAATAATTTAAATGCGTTGAATAAACTTTACACCTGGAATGTCATTTCCCACTAGCGGAAGTTGTCAACTGTATTGAAAACAATTTAGCGGCCTTAATAGTCTCTAAAACTATCTGGCCCAACGAAATCTAACAAACTTCTAACGTAGTATCGGTTTAACTAAAATTAAATCAAATGGGACTGTACTAGCAATAGGGTCTCGCGTGATCAAAATAAAGCTGCACTCAATGACGTCATCACTTAACTAGTATTGCTATTAACTAACATATAAGTAAAATCTCCGCTTAATAAATGAATTTAATTTTAATTAATGGATGTGTAGACAGAATTTAACTTTGATTAAAGGCAAGCAACTTAGAATAGAAAATGCTCAGATTTTGCACACAGTCTGCTTACAACGCATAGTGCGATACTTTGGCCATATTGCACGCAGAGGAGCAGATAACCTTGAGCGTTTGATAGTGATGGGAAAAATAGAGGGTAAAAGACCTAGAGGCCGTACTCCTAAAAGGTGGGTGGATCAAATTTCAAAAAACCTGGAAATCCCCACTCGCGCCGCACTCCACCAGGCGACGGAGCGAAACCGATGGAGACAGCTCGTTGACCAATTAAATAGGAGTCACGGTCCTCTGCAGTGAGGAAATGACTAAGAAGAGAGAGAAAGGCAGGTGTGAGCGAAGCAACAAAATTTGAAAATTAATTGGTGATATGCTCTGAATATTTTGATTCTGTTCTTGTCCGGGTTTTAAGTCAGTTTTCACGTCCGTGTCGTTGTATTTGAAACATTCATTTATATTTAACAATTACTTTATGCAGTCTATTTTTAATTAGGTATGTTACCGTATAATAATAAAATATTAAATTAATAATCAAATCAAGTTCGCTAATCATAATTATATTTATAGTTGGTGTAACATATGCCACGTAATAATGGGTAAAATCTACATGTCTTCAGTTTTCCGGTGGCAAGGTGCAGTATCGTATACCATTAAATAAATTGAAAATGCATAAGGTGTTTGTAATTTATAAGAAGGGTGAACATGTGCTCATACTCATATCGATGTCACGTTTTCTGACGATATATTTATTGTCCAAATGTGAAAATAGTACATATCTATATTTTGAAGTGTAATAACATGTCATGATTATCACAACCCTTTCAAGAACTCAAACAGTGATAAAACGTCGCTCTGAGAGATATTTCCTCTTTCCCAACTTTTTAATGTTGTGCCAACGTGAAGGATCTTAAATGGGGCTGTAGAGCTCTAAGTGCCTTAGTAAAGTGGTCATGGACGCCATACGAAGAGAGTTTTGTTCTTTCACCTGCAACTTTTGCATCTGTTATTGTTGGAAATGTATTTAGCGACGATTTTATCGCTAAATCTTAAATGAAGAAATGATTAATCACCAGAGAGGTAGGAAAGCGTTAATGGCTTTACGGCTAGGTATGGGTTTTATCCTTGAATGTCCAGAACATGAAAGTTCTTTTTGAAATGCAAATAATGTACTTGCTTCATATAATTATCTTGCGATGGAGTATAGCCATATATACAACATAGTAATGGAGTTACTTAACATGTTGATAAATAAACATATCTGAAAATAAGTAGTGCTTTTGGAACTATAAGTCCATATCCATAAAGTAAATGTATATTGTAAATTTATAATGCTTCTGATATGAGACACGCCATCAATTAACTCGATTATAATTCTAAACTTTAAATTCACAGTGAACTCAAGTTCAAGTTTCAGTAATTTTTGTTTCTTAATTACGCTTAAAATGCAAAAAGAATATATTCAGCAGCTTAAAAATTGAAAAAGAAAAGGAATGTGCTGTAATTGCCTTTATGATTCCAGAGTCGTCCTTCTCAAATGCCGTAATGAGCACTCCAGAAAGCTCTTTTAAAGCGCCGGTTTCCTCCACTTTCTTGTCCTATAGTTTTTTCAAATAACGACTTTAATATCCTTTTATGGAATCGCTTTCAAGAAAATTTAATTTTTTTTTTCTCGCGCATTTAGTTTCTTGTGAGTGTGAATTTACATTTAAGCTATTTTGTAATAATCCCCTACATACCTGACAATGTCGGTTCATTATTAAACATATTATTACTACATCTACTTAAGTTTTAAACTAAAAACAAAAATACAACTATATAATGGGACGAACAGGATGTAGGCGAGTTTAATACAACAGCCAGTTTAGGCGGGCACTTGTATTAAGTTTTTCCTCAAAATATAAGGCTTGGAATAGTGATTTTTTTCTCTTTTTATATTGAAATACAGGGCGTAAGGTTTAGTTTTATGATTTAGAATTAATTTTTACTTCAATAACTAGAAACTCATACTCCAAACTTAGGAAGCTCTAGAGGCATTGATTATATCCTTCTAGGCGAGAAAAGATGCAGTATGAATGAATTTATAAATGAATAAACTTTATTGCACAGCAGAAATAAAACAAACAAAAATTAAAACTTAATGTAGAAATGATGGGTACAATGGGCGGCCTTATTACTAAGAGTAATTTCTTCCAGGCAACTTTTATCCAAAATTATTAAATTATAATGATGTGGGTAATCATAGAGGAGGTGATCGAGGATAGAAATAATCATGGACCGGTAGACTTCACTATTGCACGAGGGTAGGTCCGTCTGGGGACGTATCAATACTTCACAGAAAACCGGCGTGGAGTGGAATTGTGAGACTTCTATGTTATGTCTAGTGTGTCAGGTACATGAGGCTCACTTCATCATCATCATCATCTGTACCGTCTGATATAAAATAATAATACATTAAAATAAGTTAGTCATTATCATATGTTTCCCATCAATTAAATACATAAATAGTATTTTCTATAAGTATGACTCTTTGCTGTACACAGTATTTGTATTTCTGCCGTCAAAAAGTGCGGCTGGCTTTAAGAGAGAAATCGCCTCACTAGCAGCATGCTAGATTTTGGCGGGAAGTCAAATAGCTCTTACTTCGACTATATAAGAATATTTTCATTTCATAATTAGTTTGAAATCGGAAACGAGTAGACAGGCATAATACGTTGGTTATAAAATGGAATGTTATAAGTGTAATTATATAGCCCTCCCGTTCTCGTCAGTTGATAAGATTAATCAAAGACACTGACATACTTTTATTTTATATAAATACTGTTTTTTAATTACTGTTTTCCGTGTATAGCACGGGATGATACATTTCAAGATTCTCTTTTCAAATTGCTATACGTCAAGCCCATGAAGAGTACATTTTAAGTAATTTAATGAGTTCTAAATACGACAGGTTATGACATTACACTGACTACATACACGAGGAAATTATCAGCACATAAACATGACCTAAAATGTACCACATTTCTCATTCTACGTTGTGCATTTTTCCTCTTGCCGCGAAAATAACATGCATTCTGAGATGTTTGCGTTGAATTAATAATGAAACGTTACTTCCCTTGCCGCGATACAATTTTATTCTCACCTGCTCTGCGATGTAGAAGAAATACGTAGTTTTCAAAGTCACCTGGCGTAAACTGGCAACCTTAAACTAAACAGACACTAAAGTTTCGCTGTTTGAGCGTTTAAAGCGGGAAAGTTTAAAATTTGCGGGTAGCATGATGGCTCTACTCTATATAATGTGACTTTAGCTCCGCGTTATCTAAAATAGACCCTCTCTCTGCTTTATGTGCCTAATGGCGCTCATAGACTTTGCACTCGCGGAATTTTGCATGCCATTAATGCCTTTAAACTGTTCCGTTCACAGGGCATATTTGAGTGCGTTTATGAAAGATATCCTATAGTTTATTCCTGCCTATGATGCATTTCTTTAAAAACTTGGAAGAACGTTTAAACTAAAAAGTTTTAACAGAAAAACGTTGGTTCGCACTGACGATTTCTGTTGCTTTCGACGTTATGATTTTCAGTTTAAAACATTCAAAGCTTAGGGTTTTTTTTATGATTTTTTATTACTGAGTAGTTAGTAAAGAAGAGTAGTATTCAAGAAGAGAGCCTACTCTTTCCTTAAAGCCCGGCAATGCATTTGTAAGCCCTGGGGTGTTGCAGGTGTTCATGGGCGGCGGTAATCACTTATCATCAGGAGAGCCTCCTGCTCGTTCGCCCCCTTTTCTCCAAAAAAAAAACTTTTCGTTTCTGTAGGAAAAACTACCCGAGGAGAATTTAAAGGGTTAAGGCCACGCACCAGTTTCTCCAGTTGCACGGCAGGCTCATCCGGAAAGTTATCACGGCCTTACAGAATACAAGTGTGAAGTGAAAGTTTATCAACGTATCTACAAACCCTCAAGTGTTATATACGACTATGAATGGCGGTAATCACTTCACATCACTTAGTGAGCTTGCTCGCTTGACAACTTATCACATAAAAAAATTGTTATAATGAAAAGTGGCAAGGGAGTAGAAGGAAGTCCCACTAAGTGCGGCAAGTAGCAAGTGAGCGGAGTTCACCTGATATTAAGTGATTTCCGCCGCCTATCCACGTCACCAAAATTCGTTAAGTTTTTTAGTAAATTTTAAATCAGTAAACCATTTTTTTATTATTGTAAAGTGTTTAAACGACGTTTTAGAAACGTTTGTATAATTTACCTCTCCCCAGGAGGTTTCCTTTTAACGTAACTCCTGGGCATCCTTAGCGTATTGTGCAAAAAGAAACATTGAACTGTGAAGTGGTTTTCGCTGTCATTATAGCTCATTTCGCTGAAAAGCTTTTATGGGAGAGATGTTAAGCATCCGCAGGCTCTCAACTATCATTATCGTGGGATCACCGGAAAAATTATTTTAAAAGCACTCCAAATAACCTTCAGGTTAATAATTCATTGATGTAAACGAAATGTTCACGTCTATTGTTTTCGTGTTACCTGCTAACTAAAAACTTTTCCATCTATAAAAATTACGGATGTACATTCTTTTTATTTATTAACGATGTTGACAGACTAACGACTTTGGGTTGCGGATTCAAATCACAATGGAGTTTGTTTCCCACATCAATCCTAGAAAAATAACATTCTGTGTCAGTATTTGGTACAATTATGCATCGGATTTTGCTGTTACTAAATAGGCTGGGTCAAACCAGGGAAGTGCCTTGGCCGCACTGCACCAGCATCAAGTAATACTACTTATACATTTACTCTTTCGGCCTGTGAGTAGCGTTTCCAGGGGCGCAACACCACTCCTCCAATATCATAGCGACATAGGCAAATTCTTTTCCAGCTGACGTATCCTAACTTTCCAAGCTGTACCAGGTCGGAAACCGTCCTTGTGCCCCATGCCGTATTTGTGTGTATGTCAGAGAGGACATCTGTTCTCGTCTCAGCAGCCTTAAAGGTATCCATTATATAGCTGCGTGTAGATAGTAATGAACATCCTCATATTATACGTGCCTATATAGTTCCATAGCGGTAATATCGCGATAAATCAATTGATTAACCACGAACCTTAGTTAACACGCATCATCCAGTTAGCTCGGCTTTTTATACTAACGATCATACGGGGAGGTCTTGTGTTAGGGTCACTTACCTGTCTTGTTGGAGCTTCTGTTGATCACTCACTGACCTTTTGTCTAGACTACTACTTGCGTATGCACTCTACAGGTCTTTGCCGTGTGTTGCACTACAGATAAGCCAGTAATGGGATGTGATCCTTTTTTGCATCTTACACCAGGCATAATCTCATCTTATCTTGGTTTGCCTATAACTGGCTGATCTCAGTACCGTAGCTTACTCAGTCATCGATGTGGTCAGAGAATAGAGCTTTTTATTTCATTCTCTACGTTTCTCTTTGGGAGCTGATCCCAAATCGGTCCGGTTTCGGTCACTTCTGCAAAGTGTCATTATGCAATAAACAAGAATTTTATCGGGCGTGAACCGTTGCCGCGGCGGATGTAAGCACCAGTTACATTAAAGATGAGTCCTACGTTTGCATCAGTAAGATCAGATCACATTGCCAGAATTGACCAGAGATAACTTCGCTTTCCCTTTTCTACATTTTATCTTAAATGCAGAGAATAGCACTATAGAATTGAAATGATTTTAATTTCGGACACTCTTTTTGAATGTACGTCCAATTTGAATGATAAGGGCAACGCACTGCCAACCATCCCGCAGTCTAATTATTCTATACAGGGAATTATGATGTGCACAGTACAGCGAGAAAGACAATTTTCTCCTTTTCTGAAGAAAATTACAAAGTAAAATAAAATAAGTTAGACAAAGATTTTATGATGGTTTATTTAGGTTTAATGGTCACGTGACAGAAAGTTTATCCCGTGAACATGAACGCTGTAAATGCGCGAAACGATGCTAAAAGAAGACCGCAGGATTTTAATATTCATGGAAATAAAAGAAATCATTACATAAACTTTGACAAGTTTTTCGCTATAAGGTACATTTTTAAATCAATAATAAGTGTACTTATATTATATAGTACTTATTAAACGCGAATAAACATACATTAAACCTTTTTTAGCATACCGTTGATTTTAGTAATTATGTTATAATTTATTTATAATCCATCCGAAGCTTAACTCACACGAGCTCTACAATAATAGTCAAAAGCAAATATTTGTTCGCATACCTAATTAGGCCGGTTCAATTTGCCGAGGCACGAATAACATTAGGATAGTACGCAAAGAAATTATTATGGGCGAATTAATATTCATCCGCGGAATCCATTGTGCGAGTAGCAATATGACCGCCGCCGAAAACGTTTCACCGCGAATAATAATGAAGCTCCATGGACCCACTATTCTGATTATAACACGGCTTCGCTAACCAAACTTATTTGGGCATGAATTAGGGCGGTGCTAGAACTAAGAATGGATTAGGTTCCGAATGAGGGCGGTAGATTTCGGAATGACGTAACGTACCTAGGTTTGAAGCTGAATTCGTTGAACCGGTTTGTTTTTAAGATTTCATCATTCTGATGAAATGATGAAACTTTTTTGCGTTATGATGAAACCTTCATAATTTTCCGATTAAATGGAAGCAAAGCTAAAATACGAATAACTCAAGCTTTATTTACGATTTATCTTCATTATTTATGAACATGTAAAGCAAAGATTATTACGTAAATTACATAATTTTGCGAATACCGCCTTTATTTTGGAAGAAAGAACTAGAAGGGCTAAGGCATTCCGAGTGGTAATGGTTTAAAAAGGCTCACCGTTAAACAATATTGGGATTTACTTATACAAGAAGATAATTGATACATTCTAATTGGCCTATCCACCTACTGAATAAAAGGCATAAGAGGTATTTATTGTTTATTATGCTAATTGTTTTATATCACACTAGCATTACTGCTACTCGTATCTATCTCTGTCTTCCCCGACAGATATAATAGACGCAAGAGCTGGTTTTATTCATTGTTTATAATATTAATCGCTGTTATTGTCTTGGCTTATCGCCTCCGCTTACAGTGCGGCCTTACTTTCTCTTGAAGACTTGTTCTTGGAGCTAGCATAATGCTAGTAGGGGATTGGAGCATTAATAAACACGCATTTGAGCGGCGCTCGTTTGCTGAACTTAATTTTACTCGGTAGTTAAATGATGGCTTGACAATTATTATGATAAATAGAATTTAAAATTACAAATGAAATAATTGTTACTTGATATGATATTGTTTTTATGATAGAATGTGGCAAACGTACTGGTGGTTCATCTGATATTAAGTATTTACTAATACGCATGGATAAACATCACACGTATTTTTTCACTTATGGTGGAAGCCATCAAGAGTGTGGGAGAGAATATATATCATCGTTATCATCATTTCAACCTATAGAGTCCGCTGCTGATCATAGGCTTCGCCCACAGACTGCCACGAAGCATGATCTTGAGCCAAATGCATCCATCGACTTCCCGTACACTTGCACAGGTTGTCACTCCATCTAGTTGGGTGTCGTCCCACACTGCGATGGCCAGTACGAGGATGCCACTCAAGAACTTTCATCACATATATTAAATGAAGAAAGTTTCAGATTCGAATAAATATATTTACATTTGTTTAATTTTAACGGATTAGACAGATCGGATTCTGTATGAGGCATATGTGGCCACTGAATTTGTTTAAAATATGTCCATGTGGTTCGTGTCACGATCATTTACACACTTATTTTTTTACTTTTTTTTTCGATTCCAGATCATTGCTTTCTTTATTTTTATTTTTTGTCGATCTTCGATCGAGATTTCTTCAATGAATAACACCAGTTCATATTTTCTTATTAGTACGTCGGTAAGATCGAAAAATACTATACATATTTCGTTACTCAGTAATTTCTAAATAAATGTAATTTCCAAAACACACGATTTACCAAAAAAAAACAAAGCGAGTCCAAAGCACACAAAGCTCGGTCCTCCAGGTACTGATATTTACATACGTTATAAATGATTTTTTTCAGGTGCTAACAAGCACCTACATTCTCCTGCAGCACCACAAATTACTAATCAATCTGTCATCGATCCGTAAACTTTTGTTTCCCAAGTTATCTTATTTTCGATGCTGAATACTTATCAAATTCTTTACAAGGCTGTGCGTAAAAAAATGGCAAAGGGCGGGCGACCTTTCGTGTTTTCGACGACACCAGACGGGTGCTGTCAACGCGTCACTTAAATATATTGTGGTCAACTTCATCTCCTGCAAAAGCCCGGACCGTCTTCAAACGTCGCCCGCCAAACGTGCAACGACCCGATCGAAAGGACAACGGACTCGATAGGGGTAGGGCCAGTAGACATTTTCCTTAGTATACTCGATCAACCTCAAAATAGCACTATGCCGACAATATGTACCCGAGGTACTTTAAAAAAATTCGAGGTAACATTGAAAACGACAAAGGTTTAGTGGAGAAATCGCATGAAAATAATTATTGTATATTGTTTAGTGCCAATGCTGAGCTGGCACTGACCACACATACAACGTTGGCCATCCGCGCCCTTTATTTATAACCACCTATATATAAATGTGTTGTAAGATTAATGATAAAGCTGCTGATGCTTAGTGCCCCGTGTGCGCTAAATTGCCCAGACGACGGTTGTGTATTAAAATAATTAATTAAGGAGAAGTGGAGTCTGGTTCATTATGCCTTGACATTGTTCGCCGCCATTGTTATGTGGAACAGGGAAAACGTAAACGGGAATTTTCTCGTTACGCCATTGTGGTGGTGCTGTTAATGAATTTAACACAAAACAAGCATAGTCCACGAAGCCGTATGATTGTGGATCACAATTGTTTCTTCGTAAGCGATTTATTAAAGCGTTACTTAACGTTTTGTACTTAATCACATTAATCGCATCCTTATTCAATAGCCTCATTGCGTTTTTACTTTTTGGTTTTGTTTGGTTTCTACATGTATTTTGGAATATAAGCGTTAATGATATTTTAATTGGCATGATTTTTAAATTGATTAAATATTTTATTACATTCATTTCATTTTTTCAATCATATAATGCATGTCAATTATATCGTATGCAGAAGTTGGGTTTACAATTTACGAAGAGCGCCTGTATAGTGTTAATGACTTTTGGCAACCGTTCCGAGTGAGTGTACTGCAAGATCCAAACAATAAACAAACTGCTTCCTGCAGTAATGAAACTCGCATGTTTGATAGCGCGGCCAACTTCGGCTTCTGGTAATGTTCATTAAATAATAATCAACAGTGCTTCATGATAAAGACGAATTAACTTATACGCAATGGTTTTGAGTTACTCTGAAAGTGGGAAGCAGGTTTATCTTCGTCGTTATTTCAATTGAAATGTCTTCTTTATTTGTAATGGATAACCCACCGCAAGAACAACCTAAAATAAGTGCTTAACACTGACCACTTCCGCTAGATCAGCTGTGTTGACGGCTTTTAAAGGTTTCGGTCTCTTCCTGGTACCTTGCTTGCCTGACTAGATGCAAAAGTCTAAAAGCTTTCACTTCACGCAAATTATCTATGAGCCTATGGTGCTTCTTGGGTATAGACAGGCCTATTGCATACAATAGAAGAGGCTTTTTCGCGATTCAACGACGTGTTGTTCGTAATTTCCTAGTGTAGTGTAGTTCGTAGATTCCTATTTCCAATATTTCAAGATTAACACTGTTTTGCTATCACCCAGTTTCGGAAAGCGCAATCAATTTTAATTTACGATAAATCTCTTGTCAATCGTTGTTTAACATGATCTGAGTTGCTAGAATGTCTGAAAACAACATTGATTTTGATTTGCAATTAGTCACTGATTAACGGACAATCAACAGAAAATAGAGTTTCTCAAAGCGTTTTTCGGTGGTCAACGAGCTGTCAAAACTTTTATTAAGTAATCTGTCAATTTGGACGATCAATCGTTGGTTAAAAATGTATTTTATCAAAAATCTTATGCCCTGTTTCCGAAAGGCCAATCAATGCAGCAATCACATAACACTATGTCAAAAATGTTCAGCTGTTAATCTCTTGTTAAACTGCCTTGGGTTTCTGGAAGGTTTGTTCAAGAAAAATTAGCTAATCACTGTATAACCAATGACTTCAGTGACTATTATGTGAACATATCATGCGATTAGAAAAAATACAAAATGCAATTCAAAAGTTAATAAATAATATGGATTCTTTCTTTTTAAAATACTTACTTCTTTATTATGGATAAAAGTTCATTTTTTTCACGTTCTGTAAAGTTTTTCTTGACATTTTGCATGTATTTATATAAATTAAATTTTATTATAGCTCGGATTTTTACGTTGGCAATCACACGGTGACAGGACTGGATAGTGACGTTAATTAAAGTTTTGTTTAAAAAGGGACAGCTATGTAATAGAATGAGGTCGTTGAAGTAAATCATTCATTTCATTCATTATCATTGGTTATACAGTGATTAGCCAATTTTTCTTGAACAAACCTTCCAGAAACCCAGTTTAACAAGAGATTAACAGCTAAACATTTTTGACATAGTGTTATGTGATTGCTTCTTTAATTGGCCTTTCAGAAAATGGGCATGAGTGTTCGAAAAAGGGATCAATGTTACTAACATACATTTCACGTTAAAATTATGTTACTAACATACTTGTTACGTTGTTTCTCTGATAATTGCCTTTATAACAAATCGTGTATAATGTATAAACCATATTAAATTTTCTCCACACTAATTTATATTCCCAATTTTTTAATATATTTATTTTATTGCTAACGTTTTAAACACGCTTACCAATTAAAATGAATAGCATCAATAGTAATTTACCACTGTCCACCCTTTAGGGTTAAAAGAGGTGAGAGCTTGTTTTTGTGTTTTATTGTTATCGGACAGTGGCAAAAACGGCATTGCATCTGCGAATACTCTGCCGTTGTGTTTATAAAATGGCAGAAACACAAACATTTAGACTGTAGAAACATAAAGCGGCAACGGGGTGTAAACAGTGTTACTTTATAACAAATACTTCATAATAACGTAACAAGTTATAATAAGTTAGTTTAATCTTAGCGTAATAAATTATTAACATAATAAAGCGAATAAGATAAAAAACTCTACACTGTCACAGTCTAAGCTAACATTTGTTTAAGTTGAAAAATCGCCAAAGCATGAACTGTATGCAGGCACTGGCAATTATGCTTCTGTAACATTTGGTTTATTTGATATGCAATAAATTAAAAAAAATTAAATTTTCCAATATTTCTGATCGAATATTGAAGCTATCTCGCGACTGATTGTGTAAACTCGTATGTAGGTGCGATTATATGTATGACTGAAATCCTATCTTTGAATTCAATTTCGAGACACTTTATTTCTTTCCGATAGTTTTTAAATAATTAAGACAGAATTTGAATTGATGACAATGTAAAACTTTTAATCCCAATCAGATTCGAACTTCATGTCGAAGACATGCATAATCTTGTAGATTATCGTATTTCAACGCAAATACTTTTTTTTTTTTTGCAAAAACATTGCCCTTACTTTAGGATAACATTATCCATGTGTTGCAAGGACGTTTTACAAACATAAATTACACGCGGACAAACACCCAGATGCGAAACAACTATCTGTGGGTCACACAAATAGTTGTCCCGTGTGGGGATCGAACCCACGACCCCCGACGCCGAAGCCAATACCTTGGCAGCTGCGGCACGGAGTTATCTATATACTAGCATACTGTTAATGGCAATCCTTATCGAAGCTACAAAAACAGTAATTATGAAATAAAACGATTTCACAGAGCACGACCCGATTGGTCTAAAGAATCTTGTGCCTGCCTCTTGCGCCAGAGGGTGCGGGTTCGATCCCCCACTCAATAGTGGTCATATCCAATGATGAACATACTGCTTTTCCAGTGTCAGTTTATTTATATATTTATAATACGTGTTTATTTATAGAAGAAAAGTGTTTATTACTTATCTATTACCCATACAAGCGTAACTTAGTTTGGGACTAGAAAACGTTGTGCATAAATGTGTCCTGAGTTATTTAAAAAAAATATCTGGAAGAGCGATAAACACTCGACAAGCGACGATCAGCTCGACACAGGGGATAGTGTTTCGCGCGTTAAAAGTTTCATACTTGGAACTCGAGGGGCGACAGGTGGTTTTTACGAGTGCTCTGATTTAGCGCTCCATGATCCGCCATTAATCTCATTTAGGTAGACACGAATAGAAGTGGCAAAGCAAACATTACGCTTGCGAGTGTTTTATGATCGTTATTCCGATCGGTGAGTCTTTTTCGAACGCCCCTGATTTTGAAACATTTCAACACGCGGTCGTAACTCAATGAGTTTATTATATAATTATTTTGTGCATTAAATAATTTATATAATTATTTCGCTCATTAAAGTTATTAAAACTTTCGTGAGACATTATTAACGAAATAATCTCTCCCTGAATGATCGATTCGTTGATTGGTAGATACATTGTTTAAAGTTTATTTTATTAAGTTAGTTTAATTTTATTAATGAATGGAGTACAGACATCTGCACATCTTTATTATATGATCGGTCTAAATAAAATTCTATGACGCTGTGAAGTATCTACGTCGCGATTTTAAATTGAAAATGTAATGCGATAAAATCGGTATTTCTTTTGAATTTACAATTCAATTAATAATGGTTGATAATTTGATCGAACCTTTATTTTGGCATTCTGAAATTTATCTCAAAAGTCGCTATAAGATGTCATGATATGACTCAAGATATTCAAGATAAGTCGATGGTCACAATTATTACTTTTTTGTAAATGTCTCGAATCCTATGACGTATTTGTTATAATATTTTTTTTTTATATATGTAAAGAAAAATATTATTTTCTTTTATTTAAATATTTTCTTTAATTTAAATATTTTCGCGCACCGGCCGTTGATAAAATTTATTTTAAAAACTATGTTTGTACGCCGGATTATAACAGAAAAAGAATTAAGCTGTCATATGAAGCAATTCATGAAAATAATCTGATTACAAAGATATTTAATAAGTAAAATAGTGATTTAGGAATCGACATTGTGATTATTAACATTAAATGTCGTTTCTTTAATTACAGGTAAAGTTTTAATAGTAAAATCTTTTATTTTTGTTATTTTAATTATTATTTGTTATAGTTTCAAAATCTTACAATAAATCTTTAATTACAGAGAAACTCAATTGTGTTTTGATTGCTGTGTCATCCTAAACACTGAAAAATATTCTTATATATATATAATATAATAGTTAATTTTAATATTTATTTACTTATTTATTTGGCACGGTTACAAAATACAAATTCTAACATGACTAAATTATTACAGACTAATACATATTACTTAACTTGCATTTCAATAACAACCGAGCACAACATTCAATTTTAATAACGTATGTAATAAATTATAGTTATAGTTACTGATTTACTTATAACAAAGAAGCAGACCAATGTTCTTAGAGGACTTAATAGTTTTTAAAAATAATGACAAGTTTTGATGAAATATATCTGTCTCTACATAAAATATTATACTGTCTACACATTCGAATTAAGGGATTGTTATGAGATACATTATTCCGGGTTAGTGGTATATAGAAAAGATGCTGTCTACGACTAGATTTATGTGAACATCTCAATGAAAGAAACATGGCATAGGACGTCAGAATCAAGGGTGTGATTAACTATTTTATGCAATGTTAAGAGGTCGCTAAGTTGTCGTCGCATAAGAAGAGAATCCAGATTAAACCTTGCAAGTCTGTCATTGTATGTTAGCAGAAATTTTAATATAATAGTTGTTTAATAGAAAATTTAATTCTATACCAATCTGATGCTGTTTGCATCAGATTGGTATAGAATTGAATTATATGTTTAACCGTTTTTGAGATAAAGCACAAAGAGTCTTGCAGCGTAAGGTATATCGTGAATCCTGTAAAATACGGTTTTTAAATTCAATTATCGAGTAAATATTTACTTTTCTTCTTTCAAATATATGAAGCATAAAGGAATGATTTTACGAAATCACTCGAATCGACTCGTCGCGAGTCGAACTCACGCTTCGAATATATTTTTTGCACCACCTTTGTGACTTATTCATGTCTTAACACGTTTAACCGACTTACGATGTGCGACTGACATTATGGAATCAGCACATCAGAACATCGAGACGCTCGGAGCAAGTTTCTCCGTAATTGAATATACCGAATCCGACAGACTTCGGGGTAACTGCTGGATATTACTTCCAAACATTCTTTCTTATTACACTTCGCGACGTAAAAACTTACACCGTCGCCGGATGTGTTGCCAACATCGTATAACGTTCGCGTGGAATGGGAGCGCTGACTAAAAACCGCGCAGCGTTTGTTAACACAGTGTCGGATCGCTCTTAATAACCGCAAAAAGGCGGCGTTCGCTTTCGAAACGCCGAACTTTCGCATCGAATCTGCATTGCATGCCCCTCTAACTGCTTGACGTTCCTAACGAGTTGGCCGCCGCGGCACCAGGGGTGACGTCGCACAAAAAGGCCGAATCGGAAATTTCGCGCCTCGGGACGCCGACGAGTCGTTAGCGTGCAACCGAAAAACGACTCGGACAAATAAGGTGAATGTTAATAAAATCCACCGATGCGAATCGACACGGTCAAGTTTCGAAACTCATTGTTGAAATGGCAGAGCGACGACGGTCGGAAACAATAGCCGGTTGAGTTTGTTTAATAAATACTAAACGAGAAAAAAAATTCAACATTCTGCCGCCGATGAGAATACGCTCAAACTTGTAAACAATTTAAATTCGATATGAACGGCGTTGCGTTTATTTTATGCTATTGACACATAAACAATTCTATTCTTACATTTTGAAGGTATATTTAAGTAAATACGTGCCAGCATTACTCGTAAATAGTAACTTGAATATCTTATTTATATATCTACTAGTTATTAAAAATAGACAAAAAATATACACTTTACACTTGCACATTAATTATTAATTCCAACCAAACTATTTATTGCTCTAAGTTATTACAAACAGCAGAATTATTTAAAATAGCAGAACCCCCGAAAAGAGCACGTTTTTCCCGTACTATACGAGTATGCTACTCCATTGTTCCGTCGTTGTCAATTTTAAAGACCCATTGGATTACTTTAGTGCTTTAACATTGTACTTCAATCGGTTGTAAATCACATGCTCGTACGTTTTATTTGCTTCCATGGAAGCACTCGCAAAGGGATACTTAGGAACAACTTGTTTTACAAGACATGGGATTTTATCCTTCGTTTTACGTATCTTGTAATTTGAAATGGTCAAGTTAAATCTAATACATATCATACTTGAAAACTCATCGGCTAAAAACTAGAATCGAATCAATGTAAATAAAATATTCCTTGTTTAATCTAAAATATAATATGTTTTTATTGCAAACATTTGAAATGAATAACGGGTGCTCTCAAAAGTGATAAACTCAGCGCTAGCTTACTATTAGATGACAACGTGGTGCCACTGCTAAGGTATTAGCTTCGGGGGTCGTGAATACGATTTGAAAGACATTAATTGCAATTTATAACGATTTAATTAAATAACTTAGAGGTAATTGTTAAAAAGTTGACATTGTTTGCTATGGTAATACCTGGAAGTTGATGAAGTTGCAAAGCGACCGCTTTGTAACTTCCGCGTAAGTGATAGTGACATAAGTTCAAAAAGTACAGAACATGTGATATACCAATCCGTGGTAGACCATGGCCTATGGACTCTGTACAGAGGGCATTAGGCACCTTTGCCCAGCTCTGGGACATACAGCGACTGTGACTTAAAATTTTTACTCTTTTTATTTGTTGTATCACGTCTTTGACATAATGTGAATATAGACGTGATCTAATATTTACAAGATAAAATCTATCTAAAATTACATATTATCTAATAAACCTAATCCACGCGGCATGGTGCCCAGAAGGCTAGCTGCATTTCCTCGCTGAATAGTTATGCTTAACCTTTGAGCGAGAAAAGAACCAGCTCTCTTGTCACCAGCCGCGGCGTTAAGCCTAGGACATAAACTTTTAAAAAATTTCGATGTGCGGGGTCCCCACGGACCTAATGTTTCAACAGCAAATGGCACAAATACATAATCTAAACATAAAGACTCATATTTGCGCCATTTACTTACTTCAGCTGCCTCCGATGCCGCCCCGGCCCTGACCGAAGTACCCTTAGATGAGAGGCAGCCAAAGTGTCTACACAAGTGGCGTCCCAAACAAGGGCTTTGCCTCTCTCCCAAGGGATCAATGTTAAACCGTCGTCGCGAAAAATGCCACAGGGCTCTAATATAGATGGAACATTGATGGAAACAAGAGCCCTACGGATGATGTCGTTCAGAGAACCGTGGCGGGAAAAACGGCCAGCACTTTTTTGACAAGAAAGCCCGTGGAGACCAAATTTGTCTACACTGACACCACAAGGGCATTGGTGTGGTTGACAAATCGGTGCCCCCAGACGGATTCCTACAGCAATGCGTAACCTTTCATCGTCAAGTAATGTGCCCAAGTTACTTGATGGTAAAGCGTGAAGCCAATAACTCGATTCTTTAGATGAGACGCCTAGGAAACGGGCACGCTCTAAATTACTTTCTAAAGATTGAAACGTATCTCTCTGTACTCTCCGCACCAAAGGAACATCCCACAGGGATATTTTCGTTGGGGCAGATAGACAGCCAAGACATCCTTGCCTCCTCTGCATAGGAAAGTTCTGAATCGTGATTAAGGATGTTATTACATCAATTATTTACGCTATGCACGGAAGCAAGGAAGGCAGGTAGAACGACACTAGAAATTTTCCTTACACCGATACCACCAAAACGAATTGGCAGCGTAGCTTGAGTCCAGCTTAATTCATTAAGAGATAAATTTAGAATTTTTTCTAGTGCTGATTTAAGATCGAAATCAATTTCGTTCAAAAAGTCACCGCATTTCCAAACTGGACTCGAGCGAAGGAGGTACGTAAATTTAGGTACAAGAATACAATGTCGCAAAATAGTAAGCGCAATATGCGAATTTAGTAAAAACAATTTATCAACATGATCTAAAAATTCATTTAACTTTAATTTTTAATGAGGTTCCAAACTTGGTATCAACAAAGGAGCACCTAAGAGGTAAAGTGAATCTGAACGGACTACGTTAATTCCCGGTATGATAGAGCTAAAATTTTGGGTCAAAATGATTTTGTCGGAAAAAGAAATCTTTTCGGAAAAGAAAAGTTCGCATTTGGAATTATTTAAATCGAGACCGATATTTTTAAATTGTCTAATAATTTCGATACGATCACTTTGTACATCGTCAACATTACCTCCCAGCGTACCATCGTATAGGTACCAGACATTAAGTTTAGATTTCAATTTTGAAATAATTGGATGAATTCCCATATAGACGTAGATGACGTCTCCAAAACACCATTACCGGAATATCGCCCAAAATAGGCTCACCGAGATTATATGATCGGGTCGGCCTATTCAAGCTAACTGTACCCGCGTGATTGATGAATGGTGTGACAGTAGAAACAATGCGGACGAAACATCAATACAAGAGCCGATGACCTAAAACTACGTAAGGTCGGAATATAAATCATAACACGATGATGATAGTTTGAGTAGACATGCAAATTATTACCTTCACCATAAATTCACTGTTGTTACTGCAACACTGATGGCAGCATATTAAAACCTCTTCCAGTTATTCATTTTTATCCATGGCTTTAACACTAAGGAAACACACCTGAAGGAAGCAACAATACCAAATAATTTTATATGTATAGGACAAATTTTTAGTTGCATTAAGCCATAACATATAAAATTATATTTAATGGCTTAATGCAACTATTACAGTAAAATTAGGTATTTACGTAAAGTTTGGTGGTTTTTTAAGAATCTTAGTTAATATCATTAAACATATTATGTTAAAATGGAAACCAGAAACATATTATCGAAACCAGTAATTAGAAATGTATCAATTTTATTTATAGAATGTTTATACTACGCCAGTTACTAAGTCTTTACCTATCTAAATTCTAACCTTTATTCGTAAACCAATAGGTACTTTTTTAATATATTTATTTCAAAGGAAGTATCGAATACGAAGCTGCTTTAATAAAATTTTGATAGAACGATCGAGTGAGTGTACGGTAGAACATAAAACACTAACCGTCGTAGACGGCTTATTGACACATGTTATTTTCTCTGATGTTCTCATAAAACCCTAGAATCTTATCTTGTTCAATAACGTTTGGATAAAATACGCCCCGAACGGAGTTTCTAAAACGTATCAGAGTGCAGTTATTTCTTTCCCTTACATTATTTTAGTTTTATCATAATTTGTTTTCAAGATAATGTTGGACACGTTCAAATAAAGCTTTCATTTAAAGCAGGCTGTCGTAAATTCAACGATATCTTTATCGAAATTTCGGTATATAAGTTAGACTGTTTAAAGCCTTCGAATTATTTTCGGTTTGATTAAGGAACTTTTCTTTTTATTGTTTTGGTGAGAAGCACCGAAACAAAGGTTTTAGTGATACCAATAGGAAGCAATCTTTATTTATTTTGTACTGTTGTGTTTAAATTTATCTGCCATGAGATAAGTAAAAAGTGGCCCATCTAAATTACATATCCATATTTAAGTTCTTTACAAAGATCTAAAACAAAAGTATGTCTTTACCTCAAAAGGAATATATGATACGTTTTTTTTTTTCTTGAAAACAAATTTGTTTCTATTAAGTATGAGTAAATTTATATATATATATATATATATATATATATATATATATATATATATATATATATATATATATAATTTATATATAAAATATCTATTAAGTATGTATGAGTAAATAACAGCCGTAAAAATAATTCGGCTTTGGATTTTAAATATCAACGTCTCATAAGTATACAATACATATTTGTAATGTTATATTTAAAATTGTAATTAATGCAAATATATTTCCCTAGGCTGCGCTATTCAAAAAATCCACAGAAAAATACCGGAGACGTGAAATGAAATTTACAATAGACGCGCCAGACGTTGATTGATCTGAAAAGGCCTTATCACTATAATTTTACCATATTTTTTACTGAGCCAGGTTAGAAGAAGGATCGGGATTCTCCATTCGATAAATTATATCTAACAGAATATCGGGAGGATGTCGACGTTATATTATTCGAAGAATGCGGACAGATGTTACTATTTCCCAAAGTATGTTCTGCCAGATAATCTGCTGAGATTTTTGTAATGTTATTCTCTAATTATGTACAAGATTTATCAGGTGGTGCAATGGTAATATCATTTTCGAGCTAATTCGAAATCTATCTTCATAAAAATCTCCTGTCAGATTGTATGTCCGCGATGGACTCCGAAACTAACCGATGAATATTAAGCTCGTCGGATCATAAGTTCTGTCACAGGTTTATTGGAAATAATTGACATATATATATTTTTTTAAATTTATCATTTAATACCAAAAGGAATCTAGAACATAGATTCTTATGTCAACTAAGGTTATTTAAAATTACCCCCGTGATTTAAGCCTGCGCGGCCAGTTGTCTATAGCAGGACGAACGAGGTTCATATGAATATCGGCGGCTGCTTTGATCAAATATGCCTGGTGTACGGTATTGGTATGCCAAATCAGGATGAGGCCTTCAAGTGTTGCCATTTTTGTTTTGGAGTAGGCCCAGTCTTCGTGTCGGACGAAGCCAATATTTTCACGCACCGCCAGCCAGTTTTACGAGTTGTGTTTTTCGCTCTATGACTCAGCGCAGAATCTCTCTGCATTCGTTTTTACGCCTTTCGCACAAAAATATACCTCAGTTAAGCCCGAATATGAGACTCCCAGCGAAACCATGGGTAAGGGTCGCCTCGAGTTTTCGCTCGCATGCGTTTTGCCCTATTTAAGCTGCCACGGATTAAAGTAAATCAGACAAATTTTAATATACATCATATTAAGAATATTTTAAACATCAACTATGCTTAAATCAAAGCGTTTAGCGTAGTATTTCCCGTTTTACTTTCTTTACACCACTGTACAGCGTTCATGCCTTCATTTCATATATAGTATTTGCATAAATACCTACAGGAGATATTTACATATTAACAAATTCACTAGGTATTATCCAAGAAACATATCTCCAAGTGCAATTCCAAGCACCTACGCGATCTGCTTATTTCTTATCTTTTTGGCTATTAATAAACCATATCTCTTATCATCACTCCAAACAATAAGGCTAGGCTATTAAAATTTTTGTGATACTATAGTTTGGCTTTTATTTTTTAATGTGGTAGGCCAACGAGGCTGTATCTACTGATGCACCAATGGGCAGACAGATAAGTATAATAATTCTAACACAAAAAATATACTGAAACAAATATTTAAGTACATATGCAGGTATTACTTAAATTTATTCCCTCATTATTGTAAATTATTCATTTTGCTTAGCGTCTCTACTACTTACTGCCCTAGTCATTCTCTTTCTGTATTAACCTAGGGTTAGCTGGTAGAGAATACAGTGTATCATTAAGCTCGCCTTGGTTTTATTTTTGTGTGCAATGAAGATTAAATAAATTAATAAATAATGAACTTACGTGATTAATACTTTTGCGTTTCGTCTATTTAGTGATGTAATCGCAATCTATTCTTTTAACGGTTTGTAACACATCTGCCACACCATAATCACCAAATTCATCTCATGATTCACAACCAGCTAGCCTGCTCCTTCTAAATTATAAAAAAATGTAGCTAAATGCCATTTTCAAGGCTTTCGACGCACCTTTGATATTTAACGGACAATGAGGACGAGGACTTTACATAAACGTCTAAACCATAGACAGCGTTAAGTCGGCAAAACTTTAAAGAACAGTCTCGTGCATTTAAAAGACGAACGATATATTTTTGAAACTGCCGTGATAGCCCGTTTGCGCGTAGCTAAAGCAGTCTAGTAGTTCATTAAAAAGATATATGCTATCATTACGAGGACATTTCGCGTATTAAGCTAATGCCAGGCGCCTAGCATTAGCGTACAAAACAATGTTTTATTTCCACTAATAATGTCCAACGTTACAATACAAAATTTACTACATTAATATTATTATTAGAGTAAAACAAACAATTAATATTGACAATTAATATGGAACTGGAAAATTGCACATCTCTCTACTTAATGATATTAGAGGAGTCTCTACTTGATGTTAGCAGTCAATACAATTTTATTATCTAATATCTATGTTACCTATTTATTTCCAATTTTATACATTAATTTATAAATCTTAGTATGAAGTTAATTTAGATAGGTAAATAAATCTATTATATAAAGAGGAAAGATTTGATTGTTTGTATGTATTGAATAGGCTCCGAAACTACTAAACCGATTTGAAAAATTCTTTCACTGTTGAGAAGCTACATTATCCCCGTTTGATATAGGCTATATTATATTTTCAAAAAAATTTAGGGATCCTTACTAAAACTCCAATAATGTTACTCAAGGTGTACAAAAATTACCTAAAATATTCTTTACATCGCGTGCGCTGCGAAAACTATTGATGATAGAATAAAATAACGTACTACGACTTTGCAGACCACATCATTATTTACAAAAAGTGTCGCCACAGCATATGTCTAACTATTATATTTATGCCACAATAAGTGTTCTTTTATTTTAAAATTTTGATTGAAATGCCGCCGCTAACAAAGGCTTTTATTTGTATTTTGGTATTAATCCTTATAAAAATAAATTACTTCATATTTAAGCCTGTTTCAATATCTTCATAAAACTTTTTGAATTATTAAATTCGGACATTTCATTCGAAAGATATCACAAGTTTAAAAATGTTAGTATATTGTAATTTAACTATCCAAACAGCTTAGTGACTAACTTAGTAGTTCTTACAAGTTTTCAATCACATTTATACTGGTAATTCCTGTTCTACAATGAGCAAATTATTAAATACTAAGGAATTTTAATTTTTTTATCATTTTAAAATGCCCAAAAGATCATGATCTCATCTTTCTAGAAATAGTTCCTAGGCGAGGACATTAAAAATACGTCATAATGAGGAATCTTTACCGGAAACTGAATATCGTCTTACAAGTCGGAGAGAGTCAAGTAGAGTGTTTGCAGTGGCTTGAAGAGCAAAATAATATAAATATATAAATTCACACTAGAGAATCGAGGTCTGAGCGTTCCCAGCGTACACGAGATTAGAGAGAAAGATAACAAACGTCAACGACTAGAGTTCGTGTTCGAGTTTTTGCTCACAGTAACAGATCAGCTTTCATGCATTTTGCTCAACAGTCTTCCGTCCAAATCGTAGCCACGAATAAGATCTGCTCTAAGTGTTCTGCCGAAAATGGGTCGATGAACCTGATGATGATGTTGTGCTTCTAGAAAAGGTAGTCTCCCCAATATTGAGGAGCCGCCACAACCAATAAAAAATCTTTTTACAAATAATCATTCACCATCAGGACATTTTTAACCAACATCCGAAAGTACAATAGCCTCTTTAAAATGACTTCGTTTGACGCGAACTTTTAAAATAGAGGGACAAGTATACAAGTTATCATCATCCTCCTGCCCCTATCCCACCTAGGAGGGGTCGGCACAACATGAATCATGTTGTAAGCGGTTTTGGCTATATTTTTACAACCAGCCGCCTGCTTGACGTCAACCCTCCTTGGGAAACAAATACCCAGATCAAATTTCAACTGTGTAACTATCATGGTCCATGAGATACAGCCTGTTGACAAAGGGACAAACAGACAGCGGAGTCTTAGTAATAGGGTCCCGTTTTACCCTTTGGGTACGGAACCATAAAAATGCCACAGAGATATAGTGTTGCACGGTAGACACGGCCAACTTAAAAGGGTCTCTGAGTAACACCGATTGTATGATCCATAAAAATGTCCCTTAATAGTCGTAATAGGAGAAGACGGTTAATATTTGACTATTCCTCAGCAAGGTACTGTGACATGCATGCGTAACAAAACTGTGACATGCATGCAATTGTATGCATTTAGGTTGATGGTTAGAGCTACCTGTTTTAAGCCATATGTCACCAGGATATGATGGCAAAAAGATATCATAAAGATTGAATTACATATGAAGTCGTAATCACCAGAGACTGAGGGCTGGTGAAACATTCATCTTAGAGACGCTTTAAATCAAGACATTGGCTCATCAAACATCGGATCATCAGACATCGGTCAACAAAAATACCAAAGATGCGATGATTTATGTCCGAAGCTATGGGAGACCAGACTTATTTGTACTTTTACGTGACGTAATTTCAGGGGTATTTAATTAAAAGATGAAGAAATTCATAAATTTATTCCCCAAAGACGAAATCTTCGGAAGGTTTTGTGTGTGTATGATAATTTTTATGTTTTAAAAATTTTGTTAAATACCCGTGCGAAGCCGGGGCGGGCCGCTAGTATTAAATAAGGTGTTACTTGGTACGAAATAAAAATTGTAAAATAATAAGATGAAAAAGTTAAAGCAACTTTTGTCAATCTTTTACATAGATACGGAACTCACTATTGGTGCCAGTGTGACGACAGTACGATAAACTGCCTCAAAACTTTACGACTCCGTTTTCGTTTGTTAGATGACATTAAAAAATACGAGCAAAAACTTCAGTACGGCATAATGTAACTAATCTCAAGTGCAAACTTGCAATATCTGCAACGGGAGCCTCAAGGGAAGCGACGTACGAGAAAGACTAAGGCTGCAGGCCACTATAGCTTCGCTGCCTTGTAAAGCTTTGTGATTTTAAAAGATGTTTACACTACCAACATTAAAAATTTCTAAGGTCTTCGCATTTATTTAAATAATAATAATAACTAGTATACACTGGCCTTTAATGTGAAGAATGAATAAATAATGATTAATCATGTACGTCTTCAAACTTCCGTCCAAAATTTGATGAGTTTGGACGTACTTGTTCAATCGTCTTACCTGTTAGTCAGCCTGTATGAGGTATTATTCATAAATGCGAAAACTTTCCAACGAATTTAGTCCCAAATCCATCATGGTGCTTAAGTGATCTTGTTAAAATAAATATCCGAATGCATGAGTCTGACAAAACTTTTTTTTAAGTAGGCCCCTGCTACTGCCCTTACCAGGTGAAACGCAGAAGTATAACACTTCCACTTAACGACGGTCTTCTGTGAGGTCGTGGTTCTTTTCTAGACGGATCTGCCCTTTCGTACAACAGCGAATACAGTGGCCTGGCCCTACCACAGTTAAATAAGATAAATTGCTTAATAAACATTTTCACGTATTTTATAAGGCACAAGTTTCGAAGACGAATACTTAGTGGAATATATGATCAGGCAAAAATGAAGACCAGTAAAAATAGTTTCGTGTTTTTTTTTACGTGAAAACTTGCCAAGCGAGCAGACGGTTCACCTGATGTTAAGTGAATACCGCCGCCCATATACATCTGCTACACCCGAGGGTTGCAGATGCTTTGACAACCTTTTGAAAATTGGGCTCCGGCCACGTCACTCACCAGACGAAACGCGAAAGTATTATACTTCCACTTTACGCCAGTCTTCTGTCAGGTCGTGGTACTTACCTGGACGAGCGTGCCCATTGGTACAACAGCCAAGGCTGCTGCGTGGCCCTACCACCGTAAATATTATGCGCGTTCAATTCTGTGAGGGATTCGCGTAGATATAACAAACTATTACATAAATTGCAATTAAAACGTAAAGCGGGTTCATTACATAACTTAAACGATACGACAGTACCCTCAGCAGAATGATATATCGTTAAAGGCAGGTATATCAAGAACTTTCAGGCAATCAAAGACGCCACAACATCAAGCTTTAGGTGGCCATTAAACACACAATTTGCTACGTGTTGAAAGAATGACGGGTGCCTTTAGGCGTTCTTGTTCGGTAAGCCTTCCGAGCTCTCTACACCACTTATTACCATTTTACTTGCTCACCTTTAAAGAAATAATCCCTTTAAAGGGTATGCAATTATCACGTCCACCACGATGTGTGATTATACCGTTTTTGTTCGTATTTGAATAGCGATAAAAACCTTTGCGAACGGAATATTTTCTAGACTAGGATTATTGAATTTTTATTATTATTTATTATTATTTTCTTATTTTTTGTCGAGAATTTTTTTTATTTTCTAGCCTGTGACGTGTGTTTGGGAGTGGTAGTTAACATATACATTCATTACTTTGTAATAATTTAGAAAACGAAACAAAAAGAAACTTACTCTCTACTACTTACTATCCAAATAGTCATGAATACTCATTTTATACATTTTACACAAAAGAGCCTTGACAGTAATTATTTCTTGTTGATGTTTACACGTTGTCCTTCATTAAAAATGTAACAGTGAGAAAACTGTACTAGCCAGAAAAGTGTAATTTCAACTTTGGGGTTGCTTTTGCTCTGCAGTCGAGGACAGAACAGAGTTTCAAATTTATTCGATAGACCAGAGGCCAGCTGACTTCAATATCGACGTATGAATGATTTTATCATATTTAATCATGGGTGTAACTGATATTTCGTCATCTGATTTTGGAAAACAAAAATGGTTAAAGCTTTGATTAAAAGTAACTAATTTATAATTTGGCCTGAAGCCAGAGGTAACGTCGCAGAGGGTTGGGCATCATGCCAGCCAGGTAACGGTCAACTTTTGATGTCAGCACTTCTCGAATTATCATTATCAGGTTAAATTTGGAAAAAAGAACCTCAAAAACGAGAGTCAGAGGTCAACTAGATATATTTTTATACTAGTTTTGCGACCGCGGCTGCGCCCGCACATACTGCACTTAACTGCTTAAAAAGTAGCCTATTGCCTTCCACAATAAATAGGCTGCTAACAGTGCAATAATTTTTCAAATCATACCTGTCCCTGAGATTAGCTTATTCAAACAAACTCTTCAGTTTTATAACATTAAGTATAGATATCCTCTTATTTTTGTCCGTCCCATAACTACTTAAAATACTTTCTGTTGCGGTTCAGGTCGATATCGGCCCGCCGCTTTCCCTGGTGTATGACTCATTTCCTGTTTAGCAGATCCTGGTGCACTTAAGGATGTTGGGTTCAAGGTCATTCTAACAATACAAAAAATTGTATACATCATGATTTCGCAGTTTTAGCATTTTAATCTACCCAGTGCTGGTGGGTCGAGAATAACCACCATGCACTGACAGAATATTAGGGGCGCATTTCGACCCATCGCCGCAACAGATGATGGTTTGTGATTTCATGTGCCGCAGCCAAGGTGTTATTACATATAACAGATGAGAGTTATGAGGTCAACGTACATTGAACGTATCAAAACTCTGTATTTTTATGGTTCCGTTCCTTTTAGGGAAAAAGTGGACTTAAAGATGTACTAAAATATTTCAACAGGTGTTTAATTTTTTATTATCATATTATAACGTCACATACTATCAAGATATTTTTCAAACGATTACAAATTTCCTAAGCATATCGAACGCATTCTGGAAAATTATGGAACGAATTATAAAATACAGAAGGTATAGAGGATTCCAGATTAGCGATTCTACGTTTTAGCTCAGTGTGCAGACGGTGTTTCCCTTAGCGAAATCATTCAAAGGAGCATATTCTTCGACCGTGTAATTCAATGACATTCTACTTACTCAAGCGGTAGTTTTATCAATCCTTACCACAATTCCTAACTTGCTTGTCGCGGTAGTCTTTATTTGTATTTAATTTTGCAAACCATGATTAAAATAATAAATTGTAGGTAGGTAGTAATTGTCATTAAATAATTTATTCATTTTATTAAACAGTTAAAAAAGAAACAAAAATAATGATTGTTACTTTTTTTTAATATGTTATTTATGACATGTAAACAAAGACATATTTAGTTCAGGATTTCATATAAATCTTAAATTCAGCAAGTGGAGGTTTGCTTATAAAGAGTATCATAGTGAAATCAATAATTACTGTCGTATAAAGAAATAACGGTGTCATGATTACACAAATCACTGTCACAAAGTGACCACCAGTAGTTGTATAAAGGACTTTTGAGACAACCGCGCCAGACGTATCCATCATTTCTTAGAGCTCTAATACCACATATTTCGTCTTCTGCACATTGCTGTGTTGGTAACACTGCACTAAAAAATTGTAAATTATTTGATAATAATTTTAATAACTTATCCCGATCCATGATAGGGTCCCCGAACGCGTTCGGGGGCTTAATTTTAATTAATTATACTCGAGCGACCTGAGTTCAAATGGCACCAATGAAATTGTTCATTTAATTGTTAACTTATCACGTGCACAGCGGTGAAGGAATCCACGAGGAGAGCTGCATACTTTCGAAATAATAACAAATATATATATAGGCCAGAGAAGGCCTTCGCTCAGCAATGGGACATGTTACTTTTCTTTTTTATCCTGACCAACCCCAAGTTAAGCAATAAAGAAAGATGAAAGAAAGCACTCAATTTAATTGGGTATTGAACGATAAGAAAATGTATTGTTGTAAAACAGACAAAAGAATTATTTATTAGAATTCAATTATGCGTTACAAATAAATACTTTTGTTTAAAATACAAAGATCAGGAACATATCGCGAATGAAACAGAGAGATTTTATACTTACATATTACCTTCTAAACAGTTAGTGTTATGCAACATATCAAATGTTTTTGCCGTCGTATTAACTTCACAGCTCAGACACGACATGTCTTTGTAAATTGATGAACGAAAGCCATTTGTTCGTGTAAGGTCTATAACGTTGTCTACCCAATCCTTCTTTTTTGAAAATATATACGGCATTTCTGATATAGATATATAATTACAAAGGTTGCAGGAGCACACATATGTAGTCATGTTGAGGTTTATATTAAAGCAGCCACGGTCTATTAATCCAAACGGAGTTTGTTGTGAGTAACACATATCTTCTTCGTGATTACATTTAACTGATGGTACCCTGTTAGTGAAATTGCGTTGGTTACGAGAGTTCAAATTTAAAACAGTATTATATGAATTTAAGAACTTACATTTTTTGATTAGGATCATTACATTCCTTTAATTGTACGTTATTACACAATATACAAGATCTTCTTGTCAGATTTAATTTTATTTGTGATATAGATACATTATAAATATTAGGTTCTATGTAAAAACTGCTTTGTTTTCGTCGTGGTTTTGTTCTTATCCTTCTAGTTTTTCCGAAAAATTTTAAGTCACTTGGGAAACTAAATAATTTTTCTCTTGCGAATTCAACATTATCTGTCGATATACTATTTTTTGTGGCTGTTGTAGAATTAATCGTTGTAGAACTTACTTCGATAGTTTTTGTTACATTCTCTGAGATGGTAAATTTACTTTCAGTTGAAGTAGTAGCTGTTGTATTTATAGAAGTGTTCATAGTAGTGGTATTAAATTCTGTTTTAGTTGTGCTGTTTCGAAAGAAAATGGAAGAATATGTCGCTGTAGGGTTGATTGATGTTCTTGTTAGTAAAAATGCAGTATCTTCTGTTTCACCAAAAATTTCTTTAGCATTTCGGACAAGAAATGCAACTAAATTTATGTTTGCATCTTCATCACTTTTTTCTGTTGTAACTTCATCTAAGACTTCCTCAACTTGGCGTCGAAAATATGGCAATGGCTTTTTTATTTTTTCCGTATTATTTTCGACGCATTTTCGCAAAGGAAAAACATAAACGTAAAAGAATAAACATAAAATTACTGAAACTCGTTTCATCCTTTCAGAGAAAATCTACTTGACATTTTGAATAACACTATAAATGTGTCATCCTTAAAACAAAATATGGGATCCTAGTAACTCTGTCAAAATTTAAAATAATAAAACTCCTTGCATAATCATAAAGAGCCTAAAAGAAATAAAGAAGCTTCTTGCTACTAATGAATTTTTGGATTTTTTGGGCTTGGACGAAAGGTCATTTAGCTGTAATTTTTCTGAACGTATCTTGGGAACGTAGAATGGTTTTGAGTTACATAGAGACTCATTACAGAAATAAAACATAGAGTTATATGCTGGCGTATCAATGCAACCTCTTGAAACAAAGTCTGTTACCTCATCAATATTTATATAGCACACTTGATTACGCTTGCAGACCATGTAGTCCGTGCTAAAATATATTTAAAGAATGAAAGTTTAGTGAAAAAATACATTAACATCAAGTGTATTAAATTAAACATAGTCGTTGAAAATGCAATCACAAGTCTGGAGTATGAATCCACGAATGCTTGACGAGAATTATTTATTAGGTTTTTGAAAAAAGTATATATATGAATGTTATTAAACTTCTTTAAAATGTCTTGAATAACTTACTTTTTTCCATGTTTGCAATTATCATCAGCAATTTTATTTAAGCCTCTTGTATCGCAAACTTTGCAAATCAATTGGATTCCTACTATTGGTATTTGTACACGCTTGTTATGGTAATCCCAATCGGCAAGTTTTTTGTACTGATAGAAAATTGGATTGTACGCTGGTTTGTCGTTACACAATGGACAATTGCAAACGAAAGTTCTATTCATTTTGTTTGGCACGAAACAACCTCTTTTTATATACTGCGGATGAAGCTCTGTATAGCATATTTCAGCTTCCGAACACTTCACTTTTGTTTCACTTAAAAATAACAAAAAATATCAAAATGCAACGAACAATTTACAAAAATACCTTCATTTTTTGTGATATGACATAGTGAACGTTAAATACAACATTCTGTATATGTCATACTTACAATTCTTTGCACGAAAAATGAGTAAAAAATATTTAAAATGCTATCTTAGTTTACCTGTTCCCTGAAAGCTTTACTCTGAATTTCAATGGTGTTCTTTACTAAGTGATAAGACTTACGTTTTTCCCGTGTAGCACGATTCATCTGACATATAACCTCTGTCCGTGAAACACCAAAGGCATTGTATGTTCTCTTCGGTTTTATTTCCAGGTCGCGTAACTGATTGCTCTGTTGACATTTCATTAACAAATTTCATTGAGCTGTCTTTATTTAACTCCACATTTTCGTAAAGATATGGATCTCCTGTGTAGAGATTCCCTAGTTTTTCGTTGTTTACGTCGTCGTACATAGAACTGACAGAGCTAAATATAGTCGCACTGTCCTCTTGGATACTAATCGCCGGCTTCTTAGAGTCTCGGGGTCTTGCTAACAATATCCATTCGTCTTCATTTTGGTCACCGTCGCAGTTGATGCGGCAAAATAGCAATATTAAAATAAGCCAACTTATACTATGAAATTTGTATATACTTATCATTTTGTTGTTTACTCTGCGAAATCATATTGACATTTGTTATTTATTCTTTTTTACTTTGTTTATCTAAGCGTTTTTAATAAACTATTTTCGACTTCATTCCCTATTCGGTAAAACTATTTTTTTGTATATTGAAGATAAGGTTACTGGCAAATTTATATCTGGGTTAAATGTATTTAGTTAATTATGCAATAAAAATATAAATGAGCTAAAATAACTTCTTGCTAATAAATGTGTCCAATACAACATTGAATTAATAGTTAGAATGAATTAATAGTTAGTAGTGCTAAATAATATTTAAGTAGTAGTGGTAACGAAACACCTGTTGTTGTGCGATTAAGCAGGCTGGTCCGGGTGTTCTTTTGGTCTGGTAAATGAGGTAACTGGCACCCACTGTTCTTAAAGATTATTATCATACTTGAAACCCCCTATGTGATGAAGAAGTCCACGAGTGACAGTGATTACTTAGCATCAAATCATCTGCCTGCTCGCTTAACTGTTCACATAAAAACATGAACAGCACCATTTCTGACTGGAGGTCTAAAAATAGGTTATACAGGTAAAATTAATCACATAAATGTAAAATAACATTCACGAAAACTGTTAGCAATCTTCTCTATGAATATCTTCTCTGTGAACACATTTCTGCTATTTCAATTCACATAATGTAAGGGCCATTTTTTATTTATTACATTCAAAGGCTTTCTTGAAAAAATAAAAAAATACCAATAAAAATCGCCAAAGATTTAATTACAAAGTTTGGTTATTGAATTTCAACTGCTCTGAATATTTTAGGAAATTAAAGGTCTTCCAGAATGTGTTCCGAAAAAGTAGCAGTGACAGAGCGAAAGCTGTGCGACTTAGATGTTCATAGAGAGAAAAATAGTTTTTTTTATTATTGAAAATTTACTTTTCATTTTAATTTTTATTAATCTTTTAATTTATATTTATTAAGTTTTATTGCATAAGTAACAGTGATTAATATAACAGAAAAAAAATTAGATCGCAGGTGTATTATATAATTAATGCAATTTTTAAAACTATTTTTAGCCATAAATTGGTTGTGTGATTTGTTTTTCAAGAACTTTATAGTATGTTTATTATTGTTTAAGATTTTATTAAGGCAGCGCACATTAAAAACTTCTTATTTAAGCGAAGTATAGTAAGTTTATACATATGTATTAAAATTCACAATTGTATTAGATTTCACAATGTATTAAATTTTACAAAGCAACATTTCATCAATATTTTTAACATAATTCAAATTTTCCGTACTATTATGACTTTTGCACACACACATATAGGAGTTCATTTATTTTAACTCTTACCATCTGAATTTACCTCAAAGTTATTTACTCTCTTGAAATAAGAGTTTGTCTACCAAGTCTTTTGTTAATTACAAATTCTATTCCGTTTTCAACAGTTAAGTTTGAGCTAATTTTGTGAGTCAAGTTATTTGTTCTCCTTGAACGATTTATTGTTTTTCACTACCGAGGCTTGGAAGGCAAGGCAAGAATCGGGAATGGCGAAAGTTTGGAAGTATTCTCTTTTGGATGTGGAGTAATCCACTTAATTTTAAAACTTGTGCAATCCTAAATTCTGGAAGCAGGCTTTCTCATAACCGTAACGACAACCAAAGTGCTTATACCTAAGTTTCAGTGTAAATAGTTACGCGCTGATTAATTTCAAAGAAGAACAATATTATAAACGGAAAAATCAACTTGGTAGCTTTGTAACCACTTTTTTGTTAACTCGACAAATGACATAATTCTATAAGAGACAAGGACTCCTATGATAGTTTTGTTCAAGAGTACAAATTAATTAAGTCAAATTCAAATCCTCATTATTTTCTGAAATGGTCCGTATAGTACTTAAATATGTAATATTGTGCATACAGTCTTATTTCGCCGCGTTGGCATACAAATGCTTCACAATTAATAGATAACAAAGGCCATATTATAGTGCGCGAATACATTGTTTTTGGGCAAAGAAAAAAGCTGGCAGAAAATTATAAGGGATTCTAAAGACTCGATTCTTCTTCTTTTTCAGAATATGTTTTCGCTTATAACTCTGGGCCTTTATTTTAATATGTAGAGAGAATTTTATATAAGTCTATATATAAGTCACTATGCCCGCAGCATTCTGGCAATGATTTGGCGAAACGTTTAAATGCGGTGTAACAAAATAACGTAAGCCTCTGTTTAGTGTTAAAATCTATTAATGTGTACTTGTAACAAAAATTGAAAATGGTTTGGAAAATCTCCGTTTGGTGTCCAGTATGATTTCAAAGCGACCGTATATACTGTGTTCGTCATATACTTGAAAGCTCTGCGCTAGTCCCCATTCGCGATTTAATGTCGCATAAAATCATTCCGGTTTACGCAGCCGTGAATACCTCTCGATGCCGATCACAGCTCGTGCATACTTTTATGGTATCCGTTGAGAAAATTTTAAGCGTAACGATTGATTGCAATATCCGCCGATTAAAATATTTGCTATTAAGTAATATATAACATCGTGGAAAAAAAAGAGTGCGTACACGCGGTTCAAAAAAATCTTTGAAATGTATTAATGGTATGTATATGAAATATGATGTATTAATTAATAATTTATTATTATTATTATTTTATTTTAAATGTATAGTTCAGATACATACTTACAGGGCCAATATTTAAAATCGAATGCCATATAAATGCGTAAACATATTATTATAACAGCAACTGTTCAGTGGAAAAAATTACCTTTTATTTTTCAAAAAAATAAACTTTAGCAAATGTTTTTGCGGAACAAATTATGTTTTATTAACAAGGACTCCATAACAATAACAATAATTTGTTGAAGATTGCCTTAATTATTTATTCCAAATTTTTACTTCTAAGTCCATCCTCGTTTCCTTGGTAGGTTAAAATACGTAAATCCTCTTTCACGCTGAAGGTTTTGAAATTAAGCCTTTTGTAATGAAATACTTCGTTGTATTTTTGCCTTAACACAATACCCGGTTCTTGAAAGAAGGCTTCTGTCTCATCCAAAATAACGGTCTCTTGGAATTATGTTTTGACCTTTGTTTTATACTGAGGCCCTAAGGCCGCCAAGACCTTATTAAGAACATACCTGAAATAAACACATAAAATAAATAGGGTTTATATTTTTTATGTTGTCCGCCAATCCGCAGTGGGGCCGCGTGGTGGACTATGCCCTGATACCCTCTGTATAGAGGAGGCCTTTGCCCAACAGTGGGACATGTATAGGCTGTTACTTTACTTTACTTTACTTTATGTGTGAGAAAGTGGCAAATGAGCTGGCGGTTCACCTGATGTTAAGTGCTAACCAAAAATCAAAATCAAATCAAATCAAAAATATATTTATTCAAATAGACGCTTGCGCGCTCTTATGAATCGTCAAATTTTACATCAAAGATTATGTGTATAGGTTCGTAAGATACCACCGGTTCGGAAAGCGGTTTCTGTTGAGAAGAGACCGGCAAGAAACTCAACAGTTGCTCTTTTTCAAAAATATCAGGGTACAATATAATATACAGGTATAATAGTCTTATTCTAGCCTACGTGAGTATCAACAGTATTAACTCCACACATTGGCGTGGTCGAGATATTCCGAAATGGTATAATATGCTTTAATCATCAGTTGATTTTTAATTTTACATTTAAATTGGTCAGGCGGCAGACTTAATATCGACTGTGGGATTTTATTATACATGCGCACACTTTTCCCCATGAACGACTTATTTACTTTTTGTAGACAAAACAATGGCGTAGTAAGTTTGTCCTTATTTCTAGTGTTTATTTTATGTCTGTCACTATTCTTTAGGTAATAATTAAGGTTATGACGTATATACAAAACATTACAATAAATGTATTGAGAAGCAACAGTGAGTATATTAACCTCTTTGAAAAGATCTCTGAGTGAATTCCGGGCTCCGATATTGTAGATTGCTCGGACAGCTCTTTTTTGAAGAATAAATATAGTATTTATATCTGATGCATGACCCCACAACAAAATGCCGTACGACAAGATGCTGTGAAAATAACTAAAGTAAACAAGTCTGGCAGTGTCAATGTCTGTTAGCTGCCTAACCCTTCTAATCGCAAAAACCGCGGGACTCAGCCTATTCGCAAGAGATGATATATGGGGACTCCACTGGAGCTTTGAATCTACTGTAATTCCCAGAAATACAGCAGACTCAACTGGATTAATGGGTACGTTATTTAATATTAAACTAAAACTTTTCCTTCTTATACTGGGAAGGGTAAAAAGAATACATCTGGTTTTTTTGGCATTTAATACCATATTATTAATAGTAAACCAGTGGAGGATATGTGAAAGTTCACTATTCACGTCGTCATAATTTAATACGTTTCGGTCAACTTTAAAAATAAGTGATGTATCGTCAGCAAACAGTACAACATCACACAACCCACTGGCATAAAAGGGGAGATCATTAATATATGCTAAAAATAATAATGGGCCCAAGAAAACCGACGTGAAGTTGAAGTAGAGTTTTCTGCGTTTCGTCTGGTGAATGAGGTAGCTGGGGCCCACTTTATTATAAGATGCCAACGCATTTGCAACCCTACGGGTGTTACAAATGCCAATGGGCGGCGGTTGTCACTTAACATCAAGCGAGCCAGCTCGTTTGCCGCCTTCTGACATAAAATAAATCTAACTAAAGGTTGGAAGATTAATTTACAATTTGCAATAGGTATACCAAACATGTAATCTTTTAGGTATATTAGTTTTCACATCGGTAATATTGGGGCCCACTTTATTATAAGATGCCAACGCATTTGCAACCCTACGGGTGTTACAAATGCCAATGGGCGGCGGTTGTCACTTAACATCAGGCGAGCCAGCTCGTTTGCCGCCTTCTGACATAAAATAAATCTAACTAAAGGTTGGAAAATTAATTTACAATTTGCAATAGGTATACCAAACATGTAATGTTTTAGGTATATTAGTTTTCTCAGCGGTAATATTCCACCTTGGAAAGCCTCTGGGGAAATTATAATTTTGCCAAAATGCAAACTATCAACGATATACGAAATTATGCTAATCAGATGCTTTTGCATTAGGCTCGTTGAGATGTTGAGCACATGTTGAATATTTAAATTAAGAATGAAAACAGCTCTGTAGCCTCGCAGCTATGAGGCTCAACACAATGGAGCCTGTTCTTGAAATTAATTAAGAATTATTGGAATAAGTGAAGATCAAATATCTTTAAAATTATAATTAAATGTTTTTCGTAAATTTTTCACGTAAACAATAGTGAGATATAACTTCACTCATATTTAATAAAATTATCGAAATAAGTGAATGTAGAACGTTTTAAGCTGGGTATTATGTGATGCATTACTAATTTAATCAAAGTCGAAATTATCGATAAATACAAGAAGCTATTGGAAGATCATCCTCTAATTATACCTTAATTTACACGAATGTGCAATTAATTTGATGATGAATACGCTAATGGTTATGTATGCTTGGATGGTTCGACTCGAAGATGGAAATTCATGGGCGAAATATTAACAATTGTCATAATAATTCTAAATTACTAATCTCCGCTTACATATATTTATTACTATAACTCAATTAGCCTACATAATACAGAAATAAGGACTGCGGAAGACTTAAGCCTGAAAGCTGTGTTTAATATTTTTTTGACTAATTTAAGAAATAAAGGTATAATTTAATCAACTCAAACATGCACAAATGATACTGATATGATAATGATATGATTTATATAAAATCCGTCTCGGTAATGTAAACTTTTATATAAAATATTAAAACCATGAAGTGATGAAGGTTATTTAACATAACATTGAAGATTAAATATCATGGACTTAAATGTACATAAATGTACATTGAAGTAGCAAAACAACGTTAAATTTTAAAATAAACCTTATTTTTATGTGATCACTATAAAGCGCGTTCGTTGTTCTTCACTACTATCCGGTTACAAATATTTTCTGATTCATTCACAAAATCACTTGCACAAAATTCCAAATACCGAGATGTTTTGCGATGCGTACATGGAAATGTTTCGGTACCTTTTAAAATGATATTTTCTGCATTACATAATACATTATATATTTTATTAGGTATATTCAATGTTTAGGCGTTGTATTTTACTTTTATAACAAACGTGAACTTAGTTGAAAAATCAACTCACGAATAGCCATCACGTAACGCTTCTATACACATATTGTTTTATAATAAAAAACACTGTTTCACATCTTGACCGTTTACGAAGTTCATCGTAATGTAAATATTTCGTCGGAGAAGGAATGATCTTTACTACTGTATCGTGTTACTTGCCCGTATGTTTCACGTTTAAGGCCCATTTACACGATGCCATTTTCTTGTACATACAAGAGCAATAATTGAATGCAATAAATTGCGCGCAATAATTTGTTAGACCATTTGTTGTTTAGACCATGCAACTCATTTATTGCTTCAATTTAATTGTATACAACAGGCAAGAAACTGGCACCATGTAAATGGGCCTTTATAATCCAATCATATTGAGTATTCGCTCATGAGCCAGTCATTTGGTTACGTCACCGAATTCCAGAGTCACTGACTCTGAATGAAGTCCGGCTCGGCGTGACCGCCACTGTGGGTCCTCTGCGCCTATAAGATTACGCTTGAGTGAGAGTAGCATAGCTAAAACGTCGATCGTAGAATGAAACGCGACAAATAACATGAACTATATAACTCTTGAATGAGATGATATTTTATGATTAAAAAAATAACAAACAGTTTCTTTTTTGTGCTGTTGAAAATAAATATTTGATGAAAAAAAATTAAAACTATAATTTTGTTGTTGGTTTCTTTTTCCTCAATAAAATGATTAGGCTCTTGTATTATTACTTTATACGCAGGATAGCTGACACAATATTAACTTACTTACTTTTATATTTTTTATTTTTTTGAAGTATGCCATTGTTCTTTAACGTTATCAACTGTTTATTTAATTACATTTACTAAAGCGAAAATTTATATATACAGAAATAAAAAATATAAACTAGAACAATGAACGTAAAATAAAAATCTTAAAAAAATATAATATAGTAACTAAAATATATTATTAAAAGGAGTCCCTTTAGCCAAGGTTCCGAAGATACTGGCAGCGTTCTCCCTTTGAAGCGTTTCCCTAAGTTACTTATATAACAATATATACAATAAGAAAATTTATTATACGCACAAACTTACAAATATACACACGTATGGATGATACATAAACATATACATACTACTATAAATAAGAAGTTAAGGAATGTTATTCTATAATATAGATTGCTATAATAGCTTATAATATTATAAAAAAATAGTTAAATTAATGTTCAATTGAACAAGTATTCATTTATATTGAAAATTTATAATATTATTCCATAATTATAAAAGTAACATATAATTCGTAATATAATTGATATGCAATGTGACAATAACACCTTTACATGTTTTAATAAATGAAAATAGATTTATCGAATGCCTTATCCATATTTTTATAATCTGTTAAGTTGTGGAACTTCTTACCACAAACGGCTGCCGTGTAACTCTATACCTCTTGGACAGCATCTACAGACCATTCCTTTCCAGTCTGTTCCACCCGTTTCCCACGTATAACATTAACAATACACTCACACATGCTTAAATTGCCGTTTGTGTTTGTTACAGTTTCTCTTCAACAAATATAAGAAAGATCTTGCCACCCTAACTTCGCAGATAAGAATCTGGCTAATATTTTATAAATTTCTTTTCACCGTGGTTTATTAACATTAAGAGCTTTCATTCATACTTCATCAAAAAGTCCATAAAAAATCTTGTGAAATTCAAGATGGTCTGATGACCTAGTAGAAAACCTATTTCCTATCGAATTCTGAAATCTTTAGTAAAATGTGAGATAAGCCAGCTTTTTAGGCAATGTTAATGATCACACCAATCTACGATAAAGACAGTTTAAAGGGACAAGATAGCAAACGATAGGTTATATCACTTGCTTTGTAGAACTTTGAGAATGACGAAGACGATATAAAAAAGTATAAATTATTATTTTACGCAGGTCTTGCTGTGAGGCCGTGGCATTTCCCCATAGGAGCTGGCACAATCACACAGCAAGAGAAATCTTTTCATTTATTATTTAAAAGAAATATATATATATAAATGTATACAAAGGAATAGATAATGAATGCCTGAATGAAAGAATGTCTGTGCCTTATTTTTGATCTGCGTATAAATTACTCATCGTTATCGATCGGTAGATTTCTCATCAGTCCATCTCCGGCAATCAAACCTCGTATTTTACTAATTGTCTTTCTGATTGCACCTTGGCAATTAACCGCATAAAGCGAGCGTCGGCAGCCGAACGGAATTGCCAATCGGTTAATGACTGTGTGTAGATGTGTGTTGTGCTATCAATATAATTGTGTTTAACACTCAACTAATTTAACATATAACCTTCGGGATATGCAAAACCGTTGGTTTACTCGATGAGCTGATGCGATCCGTGTTGCCAAGGTATTGTAGCTAAGGTGGATCAATGTTTATTTAATGTAAATGTCATGTTTGTGACTTACCCTAAGGGCGAAGTAGATTGTGAACAGGTCGAAAGTCGTGGGGTGTAGGCTTGATCCCTACTACTTGAAAAATTATCTGTGAGAGGTTTAATCTAATAAAATAGTTTTATTTAAAAGAAAAGGAGATATTGTATGACGAAACTGTATAAACAATTCCGAATTTCAAGCTTAAATGAAAGCTTATTTACTGTGTGTAACACATTCAAAGTAAACAACATTATGAAGAAATCTTAAACAGGAACATTCAGTTTTCGTAAAGGACCAGAAAAAATACCAAACATCGTTAAAACCATAAAGGCGAACCATTAGATTATCGCAAGAGCGGGTAATTAGAAAAATGCGGAATCCATAAAAACGAGAGGTGGTAAGTTCATGAATATTATTAAAGGACTAAGTTCGTGATATAAGCACTAAAGTTAGATGCTCAAAACTTTAGCGGAGTGCGTTAATACCCGTTAAACGCCTAGTCCTCACCTCGTAAACGTTTGTCCGTTTCGAACTCCGATAATTATAAACTTTCCAGACCATTTATAGTACGCCCCGCAACCGCTAATTAGACCGCAGACAAAAATTAATTAATTCGCGCTAATACGGAGTGCACCGCAAAATGTTTCGGCCACTGACGCGCTCTTTAGCAATGCGATGCGAAGTCGCGAATTTCACTAAGCCCTACCATGGTAGCGAGGATTGCGGAAAATTAAGGTTTATACATATAAATATTTTCAGGATACATTTTTACACAACGTTATCTAGTTACAAACTTTGCAAAGCTTGTGCTATAACATTACGAATTAAACGTAATAACAACATTACGAATTATACGTAACGTATAACACTAGGTATCTGTTAACTCAGTTTTCTTTTGTAAATAAATGCATGTTTTTGACATATCAACATCTCTGGGTGTTTAATACTTAATATAATTGACTAGAAAAACCCTATGTTAATCATACAATATTTTTCGAGTACTGGGGATCGAGCCAGCACCCTTAGGCATAAGAGACAAGTCCACTATAGTTGATACCGAACACTGTCATTATTTCTAACCACCAATTGTAAATCAAGTCTATTTTTGGACCTACATCGTGTTCAATTAGAATTACCATGACCGCACTATATTCGAAACAGTATCAAATACTTTAAAGCATTTATCGATTCTGGAAAATTCGCGTAGATTATTAAATATAATGATTGATAAATATTAATTGCCGTCGCACTTTAATTACTACTCTGGTAAATATTTTTTTCTATAAGATGGCATCGTACTTCAGAACATATGTTTTATGATTTACTTCTTCGAGCTAAATTATTTCATGTGTCGAAGTTTAGCCAGGTTTTCGTTATAGTCAGTACATTTTTAGTTTCCACAGAGAGATTTAGAGTTTAGCCTTTACTTAAAATAGCTTGGATGTGCTACATTTAGCACTTTTTGACGGTTCAAAAAGTTATGACAAGATGCATACGCTACATGACTATTTCCGAAATGAATGTTTCCAAAACGGACAGACTGCAAAGTGAATTTTAGCCAATTGAAAAACTGAGGATTGATATGGGAGTATGAATTTTTCCCTAACACAATTTGATTAATTCCTCTGTGCCGTTTATTCATCTTGACTATGAAGGAAAAGAACTTTCTGAATTTTTTAAAGATTAGTCTGATTATGATAAAAAATAGTGTAATACATTACAGTAATACATAAAAATTGTGGGAAAAGGAAAATATTTCATTTTACATAATGTTTGTATGTAGGTACAGTTTAATGTATGACTGACATTGATACAAAATTGTTTCAAAGATAAATGAAATTAATTTACACGATACATTTGCACTGTGATAACATGTGCTTTTGTATAACACAGGTATTAATGCAGGGCAATTAAATTTATAAAGTGAACCGAATTTTCATAAATTATAGAATCCTTACTTCCTTACTCATATTATAAAGGCGAAAGTTTGTAAGTATGGATGGATGTTGGTTACTCTCTCACGCAAATACTACTGAATGGATTTTAATGAAACTTTACAACAATATAGCTAATACATCAGAATAAGATATAGGCTATAATTTATATACATATTTTATGTATATCTATCTATCTATCTGTCTGAAGCATACGCCTTCAGCCTATTCTACGCAGACGTAGTCGCGGGCAGCAGCCAGTTATTTATAAAAGAAACATACATTTCCGGCAAAAATATTATAGGCCTCATCATAAGCGTGAGAGTTTTATCTCATAATTATATTAAAAATATGAGTTAAAACTCCAGTAATCCAATTAGATTATTTTGTTTATTCGTGGAAGAACTTTCCGCTTCCACAGAATTATGACAGTGAGCTGATAAACTGAAACATTATTTTAATATTGAATACCTCCCACGTCTTCTCTTATTTTAGGTACGGAGAGCTCTTTGCTTAGATGTGAAGCCATAAAATTAAGTTCATTCGAAAGGTATATATTTTATGAAATATGTACGCTACAACAAACCTTTCTAAAATGTGTTAAGTTAATCGTGGTTGTTTCAAATGTTATTTACAACTTGCTAAGATTTTTAAATTAACTAAAATTAAAATTTTTAAATTAATTAAAATTGATACTATGTTAAAGATCAGGAATAGCTATTAAATATTAAGTTTAACATTTAAAGAAAGATGTCTATCCCAATCTTACGAAGATCCCGGCGCTCGCTTTTAATTCAATACACGCCAACAACCTGAGTAAAAATCCGAAATTGTCAATTGTAATCTCATGCGCTGACTCATGCCGAGGTCACCTGTCAAGGGGAAGGAAAACGTCGTGAGGCCTATAGAGTTTGTTGTATGTAAAATATTGAAACGCTAATTCCCTATGTGGGCTTGGCAGTTACTAATTAAAACTATCACAGCCATTAAACACGCGAAGCAATCGTCCCCCACCGCTTAACGTATTCGTGTTCGCAATCCGGGGTTAATTGACATCTGTACAAGTGCGATTGACGCTTCCACGTGAGTAATCGATTTAAGAGACTATCATTTGCGCGCGTTTCGGATTAATTAATGAATGAAAAGGGCCAGCGTGGTTACTCATTTCGTTGGGATTGGATTCCCGTGTAATCGATCGACGGCACTCTCGTCAGTTGTATGAACAACTTAGATCGAATGTTGCCTCGTTTCTATAAATAAAACCATTTGTAAAACTGTAAGCCTGTGCTAATCCCGCCGCTAAATATGCCTTATCAAAAGATTTTCACAAAGATGTTATTACTATAACATATTATGCATCTATTAGATGCATACATACATACGCATAGTAGAAGCATTCCTGCAATCGTATTTACGTTTATTTGGACTGTCTCGTTACCCCATAAAATCATCGTTTTAAATTTTTTTCTTCGAATTTGTCTATTTTTGACTAAAAAGTGATCGTTTAGTGTTTCTTTTTTTTTCACCAAAAACGTGACGGTGACACAATGAGAAATATCAAAGTCATCCTTAAGTGAGATTCCACGAAGGCTCCGTTTCGAATGTAAATATCTTAGCATTTATATTCCGCATGCAACGTAAGCCCCTAAACTACCCAGCCACGGTATACTGCATAATGAATTCACTTTTCTATTACCTAAACAGCCACTGGAACCGCCTTATCTCAGGGGATTCTGTTCGCAACTGCCCACGCCACCGCATGGCGAGAGGTGCTTTCATTAAATCCTAGTGTGAATATTGTTAACTTACCAGAGCATAACTTCGCTCGGCGTACGCTCCCCTTACAAGGTATCCGCCTTTTGTGCATAGACGTAGTTATCGTAAAAATTAACTGCACTTACCTGTACATAACGCAGAAAGTTATTTCATTCCTGCACCCCACGTTTGTCCACTTTAATGAACGTAACTTATCCCAGACTGTTACGACTTTTGTACTTTGTAATAGTTTAATACCTCGTTTGCTTCAATTTAATCTCCATTTGTTTTTACAACACGATGAAAGAACAGAAAAATGTGTTTTATATTTTTCTTAGTACCTAAATTAATTCCGACTCCAAATTTTTGCACAATTTATGATTGACCTTCACCTTCTTAACCTTTTTGTGACGTATTGCATTGTTTTTTTTAAACAATAAATTTATGAAAGAATAATAATTTTCCTCTCACTTCAGCACATCTGGACGATAAATCAGCAAACATTCAGAAGTTATAATTCATTGTTTAGTAAAAAACGTTATATAAAATTATGGCAAAATAACTAATTCACAATATTTAAAACATTGCTATGATGCCTGTTCTCTACCAAATGACAACCGTACGTAGCCTGTGTTTAAGACCTCACATAATAATAAACAATATCGAATAAATAATAAATGAAAACCAGAGAGAAAAATGGTAATGTATTTTATTTAAAAAACGCATGAAATTATAAAGTTTAACCTTTGATCGTAGACTTATTTGGACCGTAATCTGCCCTTTATGTATAAAAACCAGAAACAAAACCAGAGGCCTTCTTATCCCGAAATGATATTATACTTTCCTTTAATAACTAATGTGCTCATAGGTACAAATACCTACGACAACGCATATTAATACCCTAGAACTACTTTAACGCGACGCAAACAAAAATCACTTCATAGGTGCTTTTAAGTATAATTTACCTGTCCTCGGCTGAAGCATTAAATTTCTACATGGGAATAAAGCTGTGTTAAGCCTGCATTGCGCAAACTAATCCTCGTTGTTACTAAAATAATAAAGTGAACAATCAAGCTTAATTCAACAAAGTGACTTAAAACGTTTTGTTGTACTTAATCTCTAGCATCTAAGTTAAATCCTCACATAAAAGTAAGTATAAAGAGCGATGAAATTAAACGGCAGGGTGTTCCGTATATTGCATAAGACGCATTTGTCTAATAGGATTTAGTGCAAATTTGAATGACGACAGATTTTTCTATTTTTTATATCTGAAGATTCATTGATAATAAAATAAGCTTATTTCCACTACTTATATCCACTGTGCTGTCAGTAACATTGCAGACCATGGGTTCAAGTGCATCTCAAAAGCTTATTATTTTTTATTTATTCTTCATACTCCGTAGAGATATCGAAAAAGAATAATTATATAAGTAGGTGCAAAACATTTTTTGAAATCCGAGTTAGGTTAAGGTTGTCGTAAGCATAATTAGAATTGTAACAATGGAAAAAAACTTGACCTGGTAATCATAATCGAAACAATATTGGTGATAGAGTGAGTTTTAATGAAATGATGGCATCATTGTCATTGATTTACTGTATGAGAACGAGTGATGGAACAACATGTGAAGCAGACAACGGTGCACAGATGTACACTCGGCTGTCATTCACATGGTTATTTGTTATTGAAGAAGCAAATTTTTGCGGTATAAATGATATTCCTTGTGTTATTCCGCCGCACATGCGCAAATACACTACTTATCACAAAATCTTATTGTGTAGTACCTGTTGTATGAATAGGATTATAAAATTACATATAAAAATACCATGTAATAATAAGACATAATCAATATTAAGACATAATTGCACAGGAGAGAGAGAGAGAGACATATATATTAAGACATAATCAATCATATTAGAAATCATAAATCTTACACTGGCATACGCGTTCGCGGGCGCTTGACCTTCATACAAAACAAAGTGGAAGTAAACGGAAGCAGTTGATTAGTTTTAAATCAAGAACGCTCTTAATTTCTAACTTGGGCCACAGTCTACGAGAGTTCCATCAACATCAGAGGCTCTATCTACAAAGGCCGCGTTAGACGATACACGAAGCGTTAGAATATGCTTTGTCGACTACACGTTCATACATTTGCGTTGAACTCGGTGTTGGAGCTCTCTTTCATAGTGTTTACGAATTTGCTAACCAACGCACGTTTTTTAGCATTTTTCTAAAAATATACATCATATCATATTTATTTTATAAAACCATTTTACGAAAAGCCCCTTTTTTGACAAAAACATAAACATTTACTCCATGTTGCATTTTCGAGTTTTTGAAGTGCGTTAGTTACGTTTTTCGTAAACTTTAATACATAATTTTGACACATATTTTTTTTAATTGAATTTATCATGAAGATTACATAAATAGAAATGAGGATATCGTGCAAAACATAGAATCAAATGATAAGTGGTTTATATTCCGATTGCAATAAGAAAAACAAACAACGAACTGACGGAATAAGTATGTGAAATTATTAGTGTTTTGTTGTACCTACATAATTACGTGGCCAATCTTATCCGCACATTAAATTGCAACTTTGCAACTCGCGCCCCCTTATTTCCTTATTTATACACTGGTATTTCTTCTTACACTTTACGTATAACACGTACAGATAATACAATGAAGCATACAAATTATCGTCCGCGCCGACGTCCGAGGCCTTTTAAAACGCAACCGCTGAAATCGATCGGGGGTCAAGCTAAACGCGACTGTACGACGCACAGGATACATGTGATTTTTCTGATGTAGTTGGTGGCGTTTACGTCGTTTTCACGCTGGCCCCGAGGTCAGTGGTCGGCGAATAACTGGCTAAGACATGCTCATGACTGGTGGGCTCACACTCCACACCTCGTTACGTGTTAACAGCGACATTCGCTCACGACAAGATGTTTATCCCGCGCACCTCGAACGTACGCCACCAACTTGCTTGAGGATGTTAATGCATCGAAATATTGTAATGTGGGACCACACGATTGGCCCTAATGGCCACGGAGTCCCTTTCATAATGATGATATATTTTCTCACGTGTGTACGGTATATACATCCAAACAGATACCACCCCGTGTTCGGAATTCATAGAAACAAACGGATATTATTCCATTTATTATGTATGATACCTGCATTTCACGTCCGCCAATTAAAGCATACCACGTCAGTTACTTTACACACCTCAAGTTAAATTTTTCTTTAAACAATATAATGGAAATATGTCGGAGAATGATCGTCTAATGATTAGCAACTAATAACTAATAGCAAACATTTTTTAGATAAATTGCGTATACTCTCTACTTTTATTAGTAGTATTTGTATTTTTCTTATGTGCATTACAATTCCCATAAAATTAATACATTAATATGATATAACTAGCTGAAACCGACTAGGCTTCACTGTGCCTTTTTTCATTCCCGTTGTAACTTCAGAAAAAAAATATATAAAAACACTCTCATGTTCAATAGATATGTTCTGAACCAATACCAAGTAAATCCAGCGACTCGTTTTTGAATCTTGTGGACACAGACATACGGAAGCAAAATTTTTATATCTGAAGATTCATCATATCAGCCGTGGGACGTCCACTGCTGAACATAGGCCTCATTGACTTCCATTTCGACCGATCGTTAGCGGCCTGCATCTAACGCGTCCGCCTCTGAAGATTATGTAAGTAAAACTTGCGTTTAAATATTTTATTTTAAATTAATTTGGTTTTGGTGTCATAAACCCATTTATATAATCCCATAAACACAAATATAATTTTCAAAAAAACTAATTAAATAAAATAGAAATAAAATATTTTGTAACATCAAATTTGAATAACTGACTGGTTGCCGCAACGTCGCATTATAAGTCTCTCCTTTTAACAGTATGTTTTATATTCTTCTTTTGAATTCATTCAGCCAACTTATATGCTTAATGACCTTTACAAATAAACGTTACAGTTTTATACGTACGGGTGTTCTTAATTATTTGTTTTAGAAAATTTGATAACACGGTAAATATTGATGCTTAAAGAAAGTAAATGTTTAATACAATGTAAGAAAGTTATCCTTTACATGTGTGTTGACTTATGGTCGCGGTAGTAGCGCCACGTTGTATAGTATAACGTCCTGTTTTGCGTGGTGGATAGTGAACCTGTTCTTTGGGTCTGAGGGCGTGGGTTCCATCCCCACAAGTGGAAAAATATTGTGTTTTTTAGTGTCTGGGTTTTTATATGTTTATAATATATATTTATTTACAAACTGAAAATTATAGTTAATTACTTATATTTTAGAACTTACCTAGTAGCCACAGTGCAAGCTTTGCTTGATTTAGGTTTGCAAAAACATGTCCTGAAATATATTTATATGTATTTAGATATAGTCTGTGCACGTGCAAATGCCAACGCCGATAGTTAAAAGACGAATTTGGTACATAGCAGTTTTGTTTCATCATTTCCGCGGTAAATCAACGGAAGCTCACGGAATCTCGATTCGGTTTTATCGCCGACGTTAACTGTTTCGAGTACGTCGCGTGTTTTCGCTCAAAGCGCAACCGGGAGACCTTGGTTTTGAAACCTCATTTCAAAATGGGTTGCTTTTGAAGTGAATCTTGCGTTATCTCGCGTTCTTGGGGAACGCGCTTCGGGCGACTAAGATAATTTATAAAGTTCGTGTAAACTCGTTAACTCATTCGCCAAGATTGACGTGTGACCGCGCAGCGACAAAAATGTTTGTGGGTTTTGCTAAGCCCTCGGTATATGGATACATTATTTATAGATGTATAAAATACTTCGCTTAGCAAAACTTGCTATATGCTTATCTGTGACATTACATTTATTAGCTTATTTACGTTAAAAAAATAGTGTTAATTAATTTCTTGAAGGATTTTAAATCACTACATGTGTGTACTGTGTCGACTGTTTATCAGTACATTGAAACTATAATTGTATAATTTTTTTATAAATGTATTTTGTAACATTTTCTTAACTCCTCCTATCGGATTGACGTTTGATCGACGCGTTCACAAAACATTGTTCCCCGTCCGCTTTTAACCTCGTTTAGATCCGACATAGAACGCTGGTTACAATACAATTCACCTACGACTGTCGACATTGACGTTTTGTTGTTAAATAGAAACGGATTAGACAAACCGCATTCCAAAGCTTTGGAGGATATTACTTACGAGTTAATCGAGAACATGTTCTTGTGATGATTTTCATCGCTTGGTTAGCACCTAGCAAATTCGCGAGATGGAGTTGCTTGTGCTTAATAAATAACAAAAAATTTATCGCTAACTCCTTAAAATTGCTTCATTATCTATGTATTAATACGTTGAAGCAAAAACTTTGTACCCATTTTTACGAAAATTGCGTGGACGGAGGAGTATGAAATTTGCCACACTCATAATTTTTATGGACAAGGAGTGCAGAATGCTAATATTCTTTTAAAATTATGTATAAAAATACATTAAAGCTATAATCAAAAACATTACACACACTACCATCTATAATTAATTATAGTCGAATTTCGACCACTGGGTTACCACTAGTTTTTATGAAATTATGTATACCATCTTGATACCTTAGTGACAAAACTTGATAAAATATATTTTATTAAATAGGTCTTATGGTAAAGTAATAATAATAAATACCTCTGCGCTACCTTCATGGAACTATTGTAAAATATATGAAAAAACATAAAAAAACATTTTAGAGTAATCTTATAAGGATTTCTTTAATTTACACAAAACTGCATATGTTTATTGGTGAAAAGAAAACTATACGGAACACACATAGTACATCCCGTGACCTGATTCTGGATGATGTTTGTAACGAGCAAAATTCGATATCTATAGCGTGATTCAACAGCGTGATTAGTTTAAACAACTGAAATATCTTTTGTCAATTCACCATCGTACAATCTTAAAAGTTCGTAGTAAACCTTTTGTATGGCATATTTCATAGTGTATGAAACATGCCATACAAAAGGTATGACATTTAAATTATCCAAACCTATTTGTGCCTGCTTAAGCCTGCCTTTCGCTGCCTGTGGCTTCTGCGAAGTAGGTACCTAATTATTTTCTATATATTTCACTACAAAAATTTAGTACTAATAAGTAAACAAGAATTACATTGTTAAAACAAATATGAGTACCACTTGCCTTTGTAAATTTCGAACAGCCGCCATGTAACGCGTAACATCTTCGCATAAATCGTTGTTGTACAGGGCCGGTTAAATTAATTTAGAACATTTTTGGCTTGGGAACACGGCGAGGCCCTTCGAAGTTTCGATCTCGCGGGATTAGCGTATGTTGATGAGACGTTGAGGTCAGGAACAGTTATACAACGTACGCGAAGCACACCATCCGTCTGCGGGTATAAATCAACTCCGCGCTAAGTTTTAGAGTCTATTTAAGTCACGAACTTATTGCGGAAAGTATTTGAAATAACACTCAGTTTGCAAATGTTGCGCTTTTAAAACGTCATTCATCATCATCATAGTGAACAACCATTTACATGCCTACATTTTATGTTACAACGATTACAATTCTTCCTACGACAGTGATTAATCCAAATGTAATCAATACATAATCATATGTATGTTAATAAAATATCCGTAATGATTAATTCGGCAGTAAACTTTTTATATGCTTAAATTTCCGAGCCTGTATGGAATTGCTACTGTTATTTTAAAGTAGATAAAGATAAGCAAAAATAAAATAATAATATATGGGTTCATAGAACGATATTTGGGCTAAACATGAAATTACTTTATAAATTGTACAACATAATGTTAGTTAGTATATTACAATAACCATTAATAATCATCAAACAAAAAACAATTCCTCGTTTTTAAACCTTTTGCTACTGTTTCTTTCAACTTTAATAAATTTAAACGGCATCTCTTATAACTTACGCTGCTTTGTTTCAGAGCTCGTTTTCTATCTGGGGGGATCCCTCAGTCTTCATTACAATTTTCGTCTAATATAACATACGGATAATAAACAACATCCAATGGTCTAGAAATGTTTGCCATTTTAATGAGCGGTGTAAGGTTATATTTCTCCGTCGCGCAAATTCGTAATACCAATTTGGGTAGTCACGTTACAAAATCATAATAATAAGCATGCGAAAGTAATATCTTCGCTGTTAGTAAGATAATACTAGCTCTCTTAATCAAATTTCAATTTTAATACATCTTGATATCATAATAATGGAGCGCGCTGCATGTCATAAATTTTAAATTAGGCAACGATATTTTAAATTATCGTACAATCAAGTCGGTATTTAATTATAATTCTACGGCTTTATCGTTTTATATAATGCTAACCTGTATAATTAAAACGTTACTTTTGGACTTCCAGATTCTATGAAGTTTTATACTTAACAGTTACCGTCCTTATCAATAGAGAAATAAAGGAATGGAATTTTTCTGGAGTTTCAAAAGTATGCAAAGTGAATCTGTTAAGCCAAATCTGTTAATATGTTAAGACACATTTTTACACAACATTGTCTAGTACAAAAAACTAAGCAACGCTTGTACTAAAGTTATTAGTTAACTGAAAAACATACTTAAACTCAGTTTTCGTTTTTGAATAAATACATATTATAAATATATAAACACCCAGAAACTGGAAAAACACTATGTTTATCATACAATATTTTTCCAGTAGTGGGGTTCGAACCCACACCCTCTGGCGCGAGAGGCAGGTTTACCGACTACGCCAGTCGGGTCGTCAATAATATTATATAATATACTAGCGGACCCAACAGACGTTGTCCTGTACACATCACTTAAATCCGACCACTTAAAAAAAATTGTGAACCTAAACCATTATCGAATCGACCTGAAGATACAAAAAAAATTCATTAAAATCGGCCCAGCCGTTTATGACTTCAGTGACATACACACGTACAGAAGAATTATATATAAAGATTATCAAAGCATCCGAAGTTGTTTTGCGCAGCTTAGTTAACAAACGTGTTTCTAGGGAGAAGTTCGCCAGATTGAGGCGAGTCGACGTTGATGAGTAAGTGCACAGCCGAACACAGCCATGTTGCTTATAACGTGAGATATAAGCTGACGTGGCTCGAGCTTTAGACCGTCAAAGCGGCAAGGCGATAGTTGGTGGATTTTCTTAATTACACGCACACTAAACGACCGCAAGTTCTCCTCAACGTATTTCAGTAACAGATTCAATTCCAAGTGGAGTATTAGTACAGCGATGTTATACGCGAACGTTGTATATTTTAAATAAAATGTTTACGGATTTTATCGCGTTTAATTTGCTTATGTTTGCTTTTAATTGCTGTTAATAGCCGGTCTGTTCAGTCGCCATGCATGCTGTTAAGTGTTAGAAACGTCGGTAATTTAAAAAAACGAAGTGATCCCGAGGTGACATAGCTCCAGTGTATAGATAATTCACGAGCACATGAGCGACCCTACTCAACGTGAATAGCTGTATCAAGCTGTTATTTTCTGGCTAGCCCAAAACTTCTGCGAACGATGAAGCTTTAATAGCTGTAAGATCATCACATCAGAACTTGTAATTTGTGTCTTTGGGGTTAGTAAAAAAATAAAATAATGTCAATATTTTATTTAATGGTAAGATTACCAAATACTGATAAATGGAAATAAATGCCTTAACGGCTAATAAAATTAGTAATGGGGTTGTTTCCCTATGTACCGACATAAAAATTCTTTCGTTGATTTTGATGACATTCTTAATGGCAGATGCTGTAAGATGAATATGTAATAATAACACACAAAAACACGCATATATTATTATAAATCTATATAATTAAATATTTGTCGACAATTGTGTGCGAAACCTTCTTCTAACTGGCATTAATCCTGGCTATTGCCAGGGTCTGTCTTCCCACTTAAACTCCTCCACTTTGCCCGGTCTTCGACATCCTCAGAGGTCAGTTCAATGGCTCTCATGTCCTCTTTCACGACGTCCAGCTATCGCTTCCTTGGGCGTCCAGGGGGTCTAGTTCCTGGGACAGGTACATGAAGGCGAAGATAGTATTTTGCAAAATTTTAAGTACTATTTGCTTGTGTAAACCTATTTAGATATTGAATAGTGAATGTAATAAATAATGTATACTATGTGTGCAGAAATAAATTCGCATTAATTCTTTAAGTTTTATACAAGAAAAAGTACGTAGGTATCTGTCAACAAATTTCAGAGCGATTTGACACTAAAAAGGCGGAAGGAACCCCATGTCAAACATTCAAATACCTATTATAAATAAATTTGAAACTTTGTCAACGTTTGTGATAAATATTCTTATTTACGATTATAATTTAAATTATCTCCAGCTCCATGGTTAGCATTATTTCATTTTTGTATCTTTTATCACTTAAGTTTAAAAAAATATTGACCAAGTTACCATCTAAATGACAAAATAATGGGCAGTTTATACAAAAATTAAAAATATGGAAAGTCTAAGCCTCGGCAAGTTAAAACTTTAAATCCGGCACACAGTAGATTGGATAAGCATTTGACGTAATAAAGATTAGAATGAATATATTTGAAGGAATCGAGTTTCTCCAACGTAGATAGTTGATGCTTGGGTGGCGTGTCGGTTTCTTTGATATGCGACGGTCAAATTAAAACTGCTATATCTCTGTTTTATCGCTGCGTCTAGAAACTGACGGATGCAGCATTGATGTAAGTTAAGTTTAATGTCCACTACCGTGTCAGGTGATCGTAATGTGTGTATTGATCAATAAGAACACTTACAACAGTTTAAATACTTGTTTTATGACTCATTTTGACATTATATAAGTGATAAATTATGGGAAAGGCTTGGTCTTACCTGCGTGTATCAATGACTTTACCGTTTTACGAATTGATTTCATGCAAAAATTTCTGTCTATTGTGCTCTGTGACAAGAAACTGTTACGTGTAGGACTCAATGAGGTTACTGAAAGGGTCATTGAAAGGAAAATAACATTGTACAACCTCCCTTGAACGTCAAAAATAAAATAACATACCACAGCTGTTAATCTTTTAGTTAATCATGTTTATGACAAAGTTAAATACTCTTTAGTCTTTTATTTTCTACGAAAAGGTAGGATCGTATTTATGAGCTACATTGCGTAAATCAGTACTATGTTTTTTCCCCGTCCACATGTTGGGATTGGAACTCCGCTTTGAGATCGTATTTCGATAAGACTTTTTACAATTCAGTGGACATTTTGTCATCTGACAGCAAGAGCAACGACGCAGGTTTCGAGATTTTATCGCCCGCCACCGGTAATGAGACTTGGTGTTATTCGATTGGAAACTGACGCATATAATATATATGATATAACGCATATAATATATGTAGGTATGTTTATATTAATTTTAAGCTGTATTATTGTATAGGTTTAATGTTTTAAAAAAGCCTAGATAGAAATAGCAGCGACTGGTGCTGCTATTTCAATCTAGGCTCTTTTTAACGGTTCTTGTTTACAGGAAATAGTATTCATAGTTTAAAATTTTCTTGTAGCATATAGATGTAGATATATTTAGGCAAATTAAATGATATTATACAAATATTATCTTATTATCAGTCAGTAGTTAATATCAGATATCTTTTTATCAGTTGCACCGATGTAATTGGTAAACTATCTATCACTTTTTCAATATATGAGGGAATCAAGTCCATATTTCTGAAACCGTAAGATTTTGAAATCCTCAAGTTAAGGTATAAATTGATGCTGACCAAACATAAAAAAATATTTGTAATAAAAGTCGAATTGAAACTACCCACGTCCTTATTGAGTGGAAATTAAGAATTCGAAAAGTGAAATATTGGTCTAGATAATTTTACGGTTCGGGTTGGTTGCATCGGTTGCTCCCGAAGAATATCGATCTTGATAAGCGTCTAATTAGAGAATCGGCCGTTCGTTCGGCGAGGTGACTCCAGAGGCCCACCGCCATCTCCGAATATAGTGTAGGTCTCCGTAATCGAGATCTCAATGCTTGCACAATCAACTAAACGAATCGATTCAGATTACGCTCCGTAATTAGCTCCATCAATACTGTTCTCGAAGTTTCGTATGGACTCACTTCTTTATATAAAAGAGACGCAAGCGAGCGGGCGATTCACCTGATGCTAAGTGATTACCAATTAAAGATATGAACAATGCGTATGGGGTTGTAGATGTGTTCCTTTATTCCATTTGACAGAGTAGATCACCTTACTCTCTATATGAAAAGCGTTAATTCAAATGGTGCTTCTACTTTTTCTTTGAAGTTACTCAAATAATTTTAATATTTAACATTAGTGGGATTCACAGATGTCAAAAACATTTGGTTAATGTTTTTTGGTCGAAGTCAAAACCAAAGTCAAAAGTTCTTATTTTATGTTCTTCTTCTTGTCTTATTTATGTTTAATTTAGCCTTGCCCGAATAACTTTTATGAATATCAAGAAGATACCAGAGCTCAATCCCTATCTAAAAAAGAAACCACAGTTTCTTTTTACTTACTTACTTACTTTAACTTAAAGGACTTATCGTTATATAATTTAAAAAAGGCCATAACAGTTAGCAGACAGGGATGCAGTGACATTTCAATTCGAATTAAACTAGTTATTGTTTAATTGGTGGCAGCCATAGATCTTGGGTGAACCCTCGTTATACGCAATAATTGACGCGAATTTAATAAGCGTCGGTTAATTTCAAACCAGACAGTACTTGCACAGAGACAAAATACAAGGGCCGGTAATCTTAAATAAGTGATTGGATGAGAACACTAAAGATAAATTGATAGATAATTCTAAGATAAATTTTTAGAATATCGAACAAAAAAACCTAAATGAAAGCGCAAATATTACCTATAATACCATAACAATTCCTCTGATTATCTTATACCGAACACCGACTAAGATTATCATGTTTGTCGTATCTATTAACAGACTAGTAAATAGTGTACAACCTTCTTAGGAAGACTTTTTAAATGAGATATATATTTGTTCAATAATCACGAACGGGCTAGTACCTTGTTAGTGACAAACATCACGCGGATGGTAAGTGTTGATAATGTAGTTGGTCTTAAACGTTATAATTTAAGGAAGCCTCTTCACTCTTGTCTTTAGACACTATTGTGATCAGATGAAGAGGTGAACGTCTCGTCAAGAGAGTCTCGGTGAGAGTCTCAACAACAAAATAATACTAAAAAATAAATAAATCATAAAATCAATTTATTGCCTTATATATTACTTATAACTTATTACATTCTTAATCTTAAAGTACATATAATACAATAAAGGCAAAGGCAAAAGGAGGCGGCTCAACTTGTGCTGATCAGGACAATAGTTCCGAGTAACGCTGGTTTACAGCCTCTACCTACACCCTGAGGGGTTTTTCGGAAGTTTTACTTGTTACCTACCAAGCGACAAATTATGTTAAAAAGTATCTAACATGTATATAAAAGAAGAAAAGAATAATTGAAGCCATTGAAGCGTTTAATCATCAAAGGATTTGGCAACTTTGTGTCTGAGCTCGAGATAGGGTAGATTGGTTTTCAATGAATTAATGCAAGCTATTCTAACGAGATCAGAGCAGAGAAGACCCATGCCCCGCACATGACGGAGCTTGCCATTTATTCCAGGTCATTTACGATCCCTACGCGGTGCTTCGTCACCGGCGCATCCACACAAGGACGAGCAACAGTTACGTGTCTATTTATTTGTATTAATAAAAAGAGACGTCTTTAACAAATGTATTAATCTAGTAATCAAGAAAAATCAAAAACAAGTCCATGAGAGCACATAATAGATTTCAATCATAGCTCTTGATTAAACTGCAGTCTCGAACAATTAATTTAGTTTTAATTTTGCCGCCGACTTCACAGATGAAAACTAACGTTCCTCTGACGTTAGTGCCGCAACCGTCCACAGCTGCTACTTGACGTCATTATTAAACGCTTTTCAAGAACAGGTGTTGATAATAACGAGGGTGAACGTTTAATTAATGAACAGTAGCACTGGTTTCTTATATAATTGCAGAGGCAATAGTATCACAAGCAAGTTAGGCTGTCCTTTGTGAAGACTATGTACTGTTTTACCACTATATTATATTTTAAATACGGCGATTTAGTGCAATACGCTGTCTGATAAAAAATCTCAAATCACAGAAATTTACCAATAATGAGTTCTCAGTTTTGCGTTTATTATTTTAGATACCCAAAAGCTGCCTGGCCATAATTTCTGTGAATCAGATGGCAGAGGGAATATGTAATATTTTCCCTTGCACTATTTGATAGTCATAATTATATTTTTCAATTGACGGCGGAGACTTATTAACACATAAATTTTTATTTTAAAAATTTCATTTAATAAACCTTTTTTTCAGTGGGTAACTTTCATCGTCTTAATAGTAAATATATACATTATCTCCATTAAATGACATGGTATATTTTATTATAATTTTTACTGTTCAAAGCTCATCTTAGTTATAAGTTTATGGCTATTGCTGCATTATGTTTCTTAGTTATAAATATATAAAAAAATACATAAATTTATAAAAAAATACAACAAATATATAAAATACTATAGCATTTTTGGCGTCTTTAAGAAAAAATATGTGATTAAACAATGAAGAAACCATAAATAAAGTCATTCATTGGAAACAATATTTAATACTTTTTACTATAAAACCAAAAAGATAAAGCTGAAGGCAGTAGTCGCGAAAGATAATGTTAAAATTAACCAACAGACACAATAAGACATAAGTTCTAGGAACGTAGACCAATCGCCGAACAAGTCACCTAGTCATGACTTTCAGTGGGTTAGAGTAGCAACACCGTTTGTTTATTTAGACTCTAACAAGCAATGTACTCCTTAATGATCCACTGGTGGAATATCAAGATGTATTTAATTGGATTTCGTTACGTTAGAAAAGTGGAAGTGTTCGCAGGTGTTCCTAACACAGAATATAGATCGTACATATGTGATTTATGACCCTCGGAGCTAGAATTCTCCACTGGAAAGACCACCTCTAATGTTGGTTGAATCGATTTTATTTCTTTGCTTATTTAAATACCTCGTGATTTTTCATATCGTCACAGTTTTCCTGGCGTATTTCGTTTAAAAATGATGTTTACTTACATTTGTTACTGCTTATTGTCGTATATATTGAAATCCTCGAAAACAATTTTTCCTATTGCATGATAGTATACATATTTAAGAGTAATCTTTATTGAGTATTCTCTACGGAACAAAATAGTTATTTATGAATTATTACAAACAACGTACCAAATAACAAAATCATTAGTTCATATTTATACTTTTGACTCTTTTAAGTTTTATGAAATTTGTCAAACGTTTTTACGAATAAGCAACTGGAAAAATTGAAGAAAGAAAAGCTTAAAACTTTTTAAGTTTTAGCTTAGACACAAAAATTTATACAGTAACATTTAAACATAAGGTGGTAAATCTAGTTTCATATTTTCCGTTGTGAATGGTCGTGGTCTTAGTATCAACGATCTATAGATTGTCGCAACATGGGAGGTTAGCCTTTCCTAACGTTAAAAATTCTTTGTAAATAATAGCAGGCAGTCTAGTGGTCCATTACATTATTTAGTATGGATAAATTGACTCTCTTTTTCATTATATCTTTTTCATATTGCAAGATTTAAAATGAAGGTCAATTCGTAAAGCAGGTTTGTCGATGATGCTGCCATTGGCAAATCCTGAAGACAAGGAAACAATGCATTGATGCATTTCATCAATTTTTCACAAACAAAGAGTACTGGGCACAGGAGATAAACTTTTTAGTTTTTTTTCTTTTGTTGCCTAAGAAGTTACTTCTTAGGCGCACACGCAAATGACTCAAATAAGTATTTAAGTAGATTAAAAAATAAGTATAATAGATAACAATCCCCTTTGATGCCAGTTTTAATGCATAAACAAGTTTTCTCAGTTTCGCTCGCGAGGCAAAGAACGCGCACGTTCTTTGTGCGAACAGGCAGCTTAAAAAGACAATCAAAAAGAAAGAAAAAGTAAAAAAAAAAAACAACGCCGCATAGTTATTCTTCTTTCAAAGTCCCGCGTAAACACCGCGCGCTAGTCGTGTCGGGACGATAAATAAAAATGGCCACTGTAGCATATTACCTTATAAGCCCAAAGCTCTCCCTTGTCACATTGCTGTGAACCTAAATCAGATGCCAATGGACCTCTGCTAACCGTCGATTATGCAAATGCGGTTCGCTTTTAACTAATGCCGCTCGCAGAAGTTAGCGCGGATCGATCCTTTTTCCGGTAAGTTCATTTCATTTATATAATATGTATATATATATATATATATATATATATATATATATTATATATATATATTCGAGAACGGCTTTACCAATTTGGCTAATTCTGGTTTTAAAATATTTGTGACAGTCCAGGGAAGGTTTAAAGGATAAGAAATTATGAAAAAGTGAATATAAAATTGAAATAGCAACAATTTTATTTTCCCATGCAAACTGTTCCTATCTGTCAAACATTTTATGAGTTTGTTCCGAAAATTTCTTTTTCTACGAGTTCAGATTCACAAATTCGCTAGAAATAATTTATATGGCAAACAACGTTTGCTGGGTCTGTAATTCATCATCCTATTCTTTGTATTTCATATATATAATATCAACATAACACCGGTTTCCTGATGATTTGAGACCTGTACTACCCGTGGATACTCACAGTTAGTAAATGAACACTCAAATAAGACCTACGAGTATAACACAATTGACGTGACAGGCATTATGCCAAATACCGAGTGTCCACTCGTTACCTTCATCGGTAGATACGCAAAAGTATACTTCAAATCCGTCTTGTGTATTATCGTGGTATTTCGGATATTACATTATATTCGGTTATTACATTCAAGGTCTAGTAAGTCTTAGTCTCTAATTATTAAGAGGCTTTCTTATACAAGAAAGCAATGCATACGCAAGTTACATAAAATGCAGTAACAATATTTTTTTATCGTTTTTACTATAACGGACGAAAAAATTAATTTGTAGAACCTTACATCTTTTATTTTTCAATTACTAATACACATACAAATTGAGATTCGAGAGATGAAACTTCTGAACATGAAAAAGCAATATTTGCTCTTTTAGTTTTATAGCCTGCTCAAAAAGGCTCCAAAATCACACCTACAATGGATAGATAAGCACGTCTCACCTTTGAAGCTACTTAAGAAATTCCAATCCTAAACAAATGTTTAGTTATTCGACCACATTATGTAATGCTGTAGACTTTATTTCTATAAAAAATCTCATTACCTTTGCAAGACTGCGATTTCATATTTGAGAAACCCTTTACGACCCGTGTGTTCTTTATTAATTCGAAAATGGTTTTTATAAAGAAAATTATATCAGTGGATGTATCAGATGTTTTGTACTATTTTTTTTACTACTCAGTTATAAAAATATAGAAAGATAAAATGATTTTGTTTTTCTTCAAAATAAACTTTATAAATAAAACGGCGAGGTGAATTTTTTTATGTTTGCCCATCTAAATTATCATAAATCTAAATTTTACACACAATAACATTTTGCTTTAGGAAAATTTAGATGGGCCATGAGTAACATCGGATACGCTTTATTCGAATAATTTTAAGTTTTTTATTATGAATCTTGATAATTGTAGATCTAGTAACTTATTACACATAACAGTTTTAAGTTAAATAAAAAGAAAATAATGCTAAAATAAATGTACGGGAGTAAATGTAACGTACCGAGCAGAAAATTATAAACTGGATTGTTACACTCTATCATACAGTTAAAATGATCATTGTATCAATGATAACGTATGCGTTGTTGTAATAACGTGTCTGAAATGTTTACACTGTGACTACAATCAAGCGGTGTGCTTATTTCGTCCGTCTTCCGTAGGTTTCCAGTTACGCTTCGGACTTGGCCCTCGTGCAAAATGCAAACAAAAGAGATTGGTTCCGGGATTGCGTTGTAGGCCGCAATGTGCGCGTATAACGCCTGATGAAGCCAGCACATACTCGGTATGTTCGTAGATTGATAAGGTCACTGACTCGACCCATTTGAATAGGCATTACGTCATAGTTGTAAGCTGCAAAGCTCTACGCTTACACGCTAAATTACGTCTGTAAAGAGAATTTTACTAACATTATACATCTCTGGCCATCGTAGTGTGGGACGACCCCCACTAGATGGAGTGACGACCTGTGCAAATGTGCGGGAAGTCGATGGATGCAGATGGCTCGGGATCGTGCTTCGTGGCAGTCTGTGGCGGAGGCCTATGTTCAGCAGTGGACTCAAACAAGCTGAAATGATGATGATGATTCATCTCTGTATTAAACAATTGCTTGCAGAATCTATATCCGTGTCACAATATTACTAGAAATATTTTCCAGACTTCCAACACATATTTCATGTAGTTGTGATAGTATTACTTTGTAGATAACTTGTTTCTGAAATATTTTCAATTGTTTTTAATTTGTTATTGAATATTCATCGTTTGTTAATAATTTGATAAATGTGTAAGTTTTAACATAATTTGGTAGAAATATCTGAGATTGTTATCTATGTTGACCTACAATACACAAAATCAATAATAAGCAATGATAAATTTCTGCTTGTAAAAACAAAACGTCCGTATGATAAAAAAAGTAAACTGCTGATTCGTAAATAAACGACCCAAAATTTTTATTTTGTTTATACAGCAGTCATTAATCTTAATTAAGATAAACAAATCCGGATCACTTTCTAATTTATAACCAACCCAGTTATCTACTGTTGTACAAATTGAGGGACAATACCACTCATCAATCAAAGCAAGGATATCTATTTAAAAGTACATTAATGATAGCATGAACAAGGCCGATCCACTTCGAATACAACAGGTGCCCGTGCCCAAGGGAATTGTTTTACTGAACCCCAAAACATTACGATATCAACATTAAATTGTCAAAAATGAATTCGAGAATCGTAATTTAAATCTGTTTACCATCAATTTGATTCGGATGCGATAGCTGTGGAAAAACGACACATTAAAATAGAACTGTTTGGAACCCTGTCTAAGTGAACGGCATAAAACAAACGATATCAGATTGTTGGCGAGAAACGAGGTAATATGGGCGGATGTCGGCATGATGTGGGACTGACATCGTGACGCCATAATAATATGTAGACGGAAGGCTCGTTATGGAACAAAAACTTCTTAGGTTATGCTTCGCATGCGCTGACCCCTGCTTCTCAGTCGACGCCTACTGCCAACGTAAAGTACACGTATGGGTACATATATACACATAGGGTACTGAATATAACCAAATGTGTTCTTCCGGTCTGTTGACTCGGGCCTTACCACGACTACATTGTTGAACTGCTAATGAGCACTTAGTTACATACAAAGAGGCTGCGGTAATCAAAGTGTAACCAATTATACCAGTCGGCAGTTATCGGTTTAGTGTACAAGTTAATTTGCTGTGACGCAGTGCAGATTTATGACTGCCTAATAAGAGAGTGAACTCTAAGATTTTTATATTAAATAAAGAAATGAGTTCAAATGACCTGTCTAATTCGCATTAAATATATCTTTGAAAAAATAAAAGCACAAGGAATTTGAAACTGTGTTTTGACAGTTTTTGTATCGCAATGTAAAAAAAAGTCATATTTATTCAAGGCGTTGCGTAGTAATTATATCTACTAAGTTTAATAAACCGTTTATTTCGAAATTCGTATTCAAGACAGTCTAAATAGCGCTGGATTAAAGCCGAGGAAAGTTAAACTTGTCAGTAGGTTAATCTAAAGGCAGGTAACTTTTTAATTACTTTAACGGAATTGACATATTTTACTTTGAAAGTGCCGTAACAAAATAAGCGGTTGATGAGAGCCGAGGGTCAGTCCTGGATTTATATAAGTGTTTTAACATTCAGGAGGTAAGAGAACTTTGCAGTTTTGTAAAGCGAATTAGTTTACAGTGCCGAGCTGTCGCGGACGCCTCTGGCTAACTCAATGACGGAACACCCTTTGAAGTAGGTATCGCTTTGCGCCTGAAACAAAAGGTAAAACCCTTTACGACTCCCTCCGAAGACGGCTGGTAATTAACAAGTCTCAGATTTATTACGACTCGAATTAGCTTTCAACGTTTCATATCATAATCTGAAAGCGTTTTATTGTCTCGGGAACGACAGAAGGAATTCGTCGACTGAGCCTGTATTTAATTACACGTAACACTGCTTAAGGACGATTTGAAGAAACTCCCCCGAGAGTGCTTTGTAATGAAAATGAGAATTAAGCAAGTAATTGGTTTCCATTTTACTTTTGTGTTTGCTTTTCAGGAATCTGCCACAAATGTAGCCTTGGGTCGTAAAAAAGAAAAAAACTTAGCGCTAAGTTTATCAATATTAATTATTGATTCAGGGAAGTTTACATAAGTGGCTAGGTTAAGTAAAAGTACATGGAAATGTTTAGAAATTAAGTACGGGAAATTTGAATGAATGAATATGTGTTCAAAACACAATTATGTTCTCAATTAAAAATATATATAACTAAGACATGAATCAATCATGTAACCAATGTAATCTTGTAATATATTGTCTATTTATCATATTTTAACTGTGGTAGGGCCAAGAAACTGTGTTCACTGTTGCACGAATGAGCAGGTCCGTTGGGGTAAGTACCACGACCTCACAGAAGACCGGTGTAAAGTAGAAGTGTTACACTTCTGCGTTTCGTCTGGTTAGTGAGGTAGCCGGGTCCCTCTTTATTTAAAAGTAGCAACGCATTTGAAACCCTACGGGTGTTGCCATAGGCGGCGGTTATCACTTAACATCAGGTGAACTGCCAGCTCGTTTGCCACTTTTTCAAAAAAAAAAGATGTTAAATAACTACAAAAACTATCGCGGCTTATGGTGGAGCGTAACGCTTAGCTTAATGTGCACCAGGCACGGCTCGCTTTATACACGAGCACCCTGAGTTCAAATCCCGAATGCTGGCGTCAATGACATTTTGGATTTAAATTATTAATATTTAACCAGTGCTTATGCACTGATGTATTGTGCGTTCAGCGGTGAAGGAAAACATTGATTGAGGATACTTACATATTGTCGTAAATATTATGATAAAAATATATTTCGAAGATATGTGAGGTCTGCCAACTCTCAGTGGGTTCGTGTGGTAGCCTATGTCCTAATATATATACAGCAGAGACCTTTACTCAGCATGTGACTTTACTATAAACTAGACTAGGGATTTACTACAAATCGTTATGTAATACAATTAAAATTTACTTATCATCATTTTACATATATAAGATTATAAGATAATCATTTATGATAGACACATATGAAAACGGAATCGAATATCCTGGGCGCGACCCAGTTATTTATGATTACTTACTTATACGCGTATGTTAGACCAATGTTAAGGATCTTATGTTATCACTGTTATTAAATTCGTAAAATTTCAAATGCGAAGCGGCACCTTCGTTCACGAGAAGGAGACATTTGCCTTTCCTATTATATATTTCCTATTCTAACGTCTGCCCGAGCTACGGTCATTCGGGTAAATATAAGAAACCATTAAGCTTGTTACAGTAGTTTATTATAACTTGTGTATTACACCGCTGTATACAATTTAGAGCACATTGTGCGCAATATGTTAGGAATAGTCCTTCATTGTTAGACCGCCGAGTTCCGCAACCGTGCCCAGTAATTGCTCTGGTGACAAAACGTGCGTCTCCCGAAAGTCGGGCAACTGCCGGCCATAAAAGTCACATGCCCACCCCTGGCTTATTAGGGCAATAACAATTTAAGGAAGCCGAAAGGGTGGGTTTCTACGAAAACTTGCTTTTGTGCCTCAGTGTCCTGGATTGTTTTATAAACAATGTTTACGCGGCCAACTTTACGGTCCACTCGAATGTTTCGGGCGAACGTTGCAGTTCTGCTGTCCTATGAATTGCTTTGAACAATTTGCATTATGAAACATTGACGTGGATTTCACTTTTCGTGTTTTTTTTTTGTTGTTGTTTGTTTCGTTTACGATTGTTTGTTTTTGTAGTTTCACTTTCGTTGTTTTGATTTGTTCAAAGACTTTAAGCGTCCTTCTCTTAAACTGGGATGGTAAAAATTAAAAATAGAATTAGCGTTTTTATTTGACAAACATTTTTCAAAAATTACAACGTTTAACTAGAATAACAAGATGCCATAATGCATTCTTCGGAAATGTTATGTATAATGTAAGGTGAATCATGGATAGAACTAAAACTAATAACGTTCCTTAATTAATGATTAAACAAAAAACGTGAGACACGTATGAGAAAGATAAAGAATTGTACAAGACGGCACCGCTTTATGAAATATTAATGTTCGGTAGTTCTTTCAAATTTTATTGCGCTCCCTTAATTAACTTCCACGTCCATCGTACGTACCGACGATAGTAAAAATGGTTTTAGGGAATGTTGCCTTCGTCATAATCAAGTCTAAACCGCTCTTGATCACCAGTGATTTCGGCTGCGCGACACAGCGAATGGAGCGATGCGGGCCTTTATATATTTAAAAATGTATTACATTTAATGAAAGCTAATTAGGGGTCCATTTCAAAACATTTACTTGCTCCACGGTCCCTTCTCAATTTACAAATTGCCCTCGCATCCGAGCCGGTTCTTTCCTGGGCTCGTTAATACCGGACTAATGGCCTCTCAATAAGCTTTAAACGCGACCTTATACGGCGTTGTCTTATGGTTATTTTTAAATGTGAAAATTGTTAGGTTGGCAGGTTCGCGCACCAGCTGTCTAGCAATAAAATTGTATCCCGACCCAAATTATACGATGAGGCGGCTTGTTAAATTCGGACGCTTGTTTCAAATGAAACGAAAGGTACGAATGTATGATAATTAGATACTCATGTGCGTCATTATTTTTGTATACCCACGGTTTCTGATTCGATATATATAGAAATACAATTTGATGGCCTTGAATGTAGTGTTAAATAGCAAGGAAACATGAAAATCAGGCAGCATCATACGCTATATAGTCAGAGGAGTGCAAATAATAATATTTTTGTCAAGCACCATGCAAATTTTCTAACTATCTCAAATAACACAATTTCCCGCTAAAAGTAAACTGATAAATGGATCGGATGTAGTTATCCAATGAATTTGCTGATGGTATAATTTTCCGAGTATTCGTATAAACATGTCGTAAACGTATTAAATTGAAAAAGTTCCCGGGACTGTCCTCGCTCGCTCCATTAAAATTGGGCCACTGAGCATACGGTCGGGGCCAATTAAAGAATTTATGGCCGGAATGCATTGTAAAACAATAAATCCTACAATAGCATTCGGTATCACGCCGTATTAATTAACCAGCACTCAGCGGTCAGCATCTGAAAACCAGCCTTTTATAATACACATTATGAAAGTTAAATGAGGTGGCTATACCATTCTATCGTTTCCGAATTCGAATTTTGTCAAATTTATTATTACAGCTTCTCAGTCCCGATTCAAATATCATTCCCTTGTAAACAATAAACAGTGATTGATTTATTTTCACTTCTTTTTATACAAACCAAAAGCAATAAAATCGGCTGCTAAGCAGAGTTAATTTTTACTCAACACTATTTTTGGTCCATGATGAAAAAAAAAGTCTGAAACAAAAATTATGATAGCACGGTGAATACAATTACGATAAAACAGATTTATTTCTGTCGATGATATATTAGGAAATAACTTCGTTGTTTGCATTGCCTATTTTAAATTTAGTAACGTGTAAGCGATAAATTTTAAATAATCAGCAGTAACAAAGCTTATCCAAAGAACCCGCTCCGCCGGGCTATAGACGCGCCTCGAGATAACCATCTCGTAAAACTAGTACAATCGGGTGAATTTCACAATCAAAGTCGCTTCCAATTGTCGGACGAGTCACGGTAGAATTATTTCGAAAGAAGGCCTTATAAATCTCATTAATTTATATCCGAAACATAATAAGAGGAAAATGTTATTCACTCCACTATAAACCAGAGTGTCCCGGGCGCCTCACCACGTTATTTATGGCCCACACTTCTTCGGCATCAAGTATTTATAAAAGTAAATAAAGTTCATGAAATAGCTATAAATCTAGCATAAAGAGGACGATATATACTCTATGCCTCGGCAAAGGCGTGCTTTTGGTGAGGTATGGCAATATTCTGACACGCGGTTTGAATTATAAATGCTGCTACAATAAAGACCGGTCGTGCTAAATGTTTTCATAAATATACTCTGGATGATTTACGGCAAGCGCCTACAATATTAGGAATGATATTATGTGATACTATTAGATTGTGTGATCTGAGAACTCACAGCTCTACTTGTTTTCGTCCTTCCAAAACGGGGATAAAGTTGTTATGTGGAATGTTTGTGATCTTGTAATTTTGTTGCCGGTCTCATAAGTAACCTTGGTGAACTGTTACAATAGATGGTAGCATGAAGGAAATATTCGGTTAGGGGAACGTGTCCTCGTGGCCCATGATATTAAACTGAAACAGAAGTTCACGTTTCCTCTATCACTTTTTTATGTTTTAAGAAAATCTGAAAACAATTAATTTCATTCTAATCATCAAGAGTTTCGATCCAATCATTTATTAAATAATCGATATGGTAATCCATTTCATATCTCTACGTTCCTTGCAAACAATGTTTAGAAAGCTTGGTTAAAAAAATGTTAAAAATTTTAAACTATTAACGAATAGTTTAAAATCGAAAGTTTGGTTTACTAATGATCGAGTGACTGATCAATGTAAATATGCCCCCGATCCCATTAAAAGGAATTAGATAAAAAATAAATGTTTTTCCACGAACGTCAACCCTTTCAAAGCCTAAATTATCGTGCTTAAGCCCATCGATAAGAGACCGATTTAAATAATTGTCCAACACTTCCTGGCGGTACTAAAAATCACACCTTTAAAACACAAATTAAGAGTCTCGTTTTCTTAAAGCGGGGCTCACCGCGGGAAGGAATGACTAACAGGGGTAACAAGGTATCATTATAAGGATGGACGACCTCGATGTTTAGTGTATCGATACTTTTGCTCTCGAGTTATTTGAGCACAACTATATTATCATTTATTTCAATGTTAATATTTTTTAACGCTTCATGTGCTCTTAAAGAGTGCAATATGTTTATAAAGTAATTAATAATATATATTAAAATTTGTATAAGCTGTATAAAATTAAATTCAATAAATATTATTCATGTAAATTTATATGAAAACTGTTTCACTACTACGAGGTATTTGCAGCAACTTTTTACCTTTTTGCTTGCGAACATGGCTAGTGATGTAATAATGGATGCTTTCGGATGCAGACAAAGCTCTTCAACTTTTATTAAATTACTTTTAAAGCTGTTTAACCGGTGATTACATTATTGACTTGACGATGAACAATGATTTTCAGTTTTTCGGATTCTTTCCACAAATCTGCCAATTCACGTTTGTTCGGAATAAGTCAGACGAATGATCAACTTTCAGATATTAAAATGAATGGACTCATAGCCATCTTCGTTTCTCTCGTTAAGGATAGAGGTGTGAGCTTTTATAGAATTCGTGATATATATAAAATTTATCGATATGTTGAGTATCGACATAATATGACATCTCTATCAATGTTTGGGCAGGTGGTGAAACACACAGACAAAAGCCGGTCTGTATCATTATGCTGTCTTGTTACCGGCTCAGGCGCATCCTAACCGAAGCGCGATATAATTCAAGAGATGTAATTACTCAGAATACTAATTGAGCATCGCCTTCCTAAGAATTTGAAAACGATAAAGTTAATAGGTTATACAAATTTGGAATCAACGACTCGAGTCTAGAATATTTCAAATAAAAAAAGAGTGCATTTATTAATTACGGGATTAAGTCAAATTATCACTGTAAAACGTTATTTGAAATTGTTTGTGTGTTGTAAAGAACATATCAATGGATGCGGCAAGCTTGCTTAAAATGCAAAAAAAAGACAATGTAATAGATAAAATACGTTGAAATTTCGTCGGCGTGGCAATCAGCCGTTTAGGTTAGTTGGTGAAAGCGTCTGAGCTCGATCCCGGAAGACGTGTGTTCGATTCCCGCGGCTGCTAAAAACTTTTCATTAATTTTTCTAAAAATTTTAAGTATCTAAGGCTTTTTAAATGTGCTTAATGAATTTGTTACATATCATTGCTTAAGTCCTTTGCCCAAAAAATATAATTAAGGAACTTACAACAGTTTGTGTATGTGTTATGAGGATTTTATATTACATCCTATGACCCTAAAGTCCTATCTTGAAGAAGTGTCACGCTTATACTTTCTTCACAAAAAAATTACAAAACAAAATCAGCTAACGTAAACCTACTTATGTACGATTTTTATATTTGATAAGTCAACAATCGGTGCATATGATTCAACAAGTGTCGATTTAAAATAAAATCTGTCCGGTGGAATACAAAACTTTTGCTAAATTAGTAAGTATCTAGACCATTACAGTACTGACCATAACATTGTAGCGACTGTTTATTGAAAAAAACATCACACGAGAACGCGTGTTTCCAGTAAAGCAATCACAGTAGATGAGACGTCGAAGTTTTCACGTGAGGAAGTAACCCGGAAGGCGCTGCGCTGGTTCGAATCCTGGTAGCGATAATTTTGTTACGACAACTTCTGTACAGTATCAACAAGACTTCAAAATTTATATGCATCAACCGAATCTTTTAGTTTGTCTAGGTCGTGAAATACATAATGTAGTCTTAACAGCGTTCAGAAATAGCTACTGGTTCAGATTCGAAGTGAGCGAAGCATTCGTAGCGATGAACTCATCAAAGCAGAACTTCGGACATTATCACATTAGTGTGGTCAGTCGATAATTAAACGCTACGTCAATGGGCGTTGCCACGCATACATCATTTATGTTTAAGACGTTACACGGAACCACTGCGTGCGTACACATCGAAATGATCACGTCTTTTTTAGGGTTCCATACCCGAAAGTAACAACGGGACCCTATTACTAAGACTCCGCCGTCTGTCTGATTCACAGATAATGTATTTCTGACGCTATAACAACAAATACAAAAAAAAACAGAATAAAATAAGCACTCGGGGGCTGCCGCGGTAAAGCTATTGCATAGCATTTTTTATCAACTTATCCAATTATAATTATTTATTTTATTTTTTATTTATGCAGTATTTGCTATGCAATAGCTTTAAAATATTTAAGGGGTTTACTCCCATACAACAGACACGAGACATTTTTTTGCCCTTCTTAAAGATAACGGTAAGGAACCCTTCGTTCGCTAGTCCGACTTGCACTTGTTTATTTGTTTTGTTTAACGCCACATTGGTATTGGCACTTGGTCGGTTTTTATGTGAAACTTTGGCAGCGAGCAGGCAGACCACCTGATGCTTAGTGTTTACCACCGCCCATGAACATCTACAACACCCAAGGTTGCAGATTAATTACCAACCTTTAAAACATTATGCGATAGTTACCTCACTCTCCACACGAAACGCGAAGGTATAAGTACTTCACACCGGTCTTCTGTGACCTTGTGTGGCACTTCAGCGGGGACGTTGGGGGGAGCGGGGACTCAACGTGCACAATGTGCTGTAAGGTTAACACATCAAAATGATTATTTCGGGGATCTCTTAATAGTGACAGTTATTTTCAGTAATACTAGGTTTTACGTTTACGTATGGTACAAATGGTACAGTTTATATCGTGTTATTGTTAGAACATTAGTAACTTCAATTGAACCCTAATTATTTGATGTCCTCAGAAGAAAAATCATTATTTTTACATGTTTATATCGCATGTTGAATTTACAGGTATATGTACTTATCAAATTAATGCGTAGGCGTAACTTTGTTTCGGAATGTAATTCCTAAACAAAATAATAACAAAGTAATTGTATGTATAGAAATAGTCTGTTTTATATATTTGTAATAAGAAGTTTCAAAATGTTATATTGTTAGGATTATATTCGTATTAATTGTCTATTGTGTTAAATATGTGCATTTTTATGGAAAAATCATTCGAATCCATGATCGTGTAGGCTGTGTTTAAATTTTATTCAATTTATAACTGAATGTAAGTCTTATTTAGTTCAACCATTCACTTGCGTTCCGTGTTAATTTGTCGCAACGTGATTTCATTCAGCGCTGTGAAAAGCTTCTCCACGCAGTAGCGAGTGACTAATGGTCTGTATAGAATTGCTGAAATCACAATCAAAAACATCGGGGAGGAAATCATGCAGCTCATTCGGAGAATGGGCACAAAGCAGCAACTATAAGTCACTATAAATAACATTAATTTGGTGAAATTGACATTATTACAAGTAATTTAAATTGTAATTTGATAGACATAGTTATGAATTATTTCTATATTCCCCTTCACTTAGCCAATACCTTTAGTAAATTAGACCAGTACGAGAAAACATATATGACACGACGAAAAAAAAGCATATACGCTTATACTTATTACTGAAAACGCCATAAATGCTAAAAGATGTTAAAGTTCCCATGTCAAATGAATCACACTTATGCAACTAAATAATTTAAAAAGAGTCCAACGAAGATTACCAAAGTATTCAATTGTAATATATGGACTCAATATATTTATAAAAATAAAGATACAAAGATACTTTTTATGGATATAATAAAATCGCAAAACGTAGATCATTATAGTTAATACAAACCTGTCTTATGACTAATTAATGACTCATTTAATGTATTCAATATTATACAACTAAGTTTAGTGAACAAGAATATAAAAAGAAAAATTTCTACTTCGACATCGGACAAGAATATTCTCCGACGCTTAAAAAATAAACTTAAGCAAAAAAAAAAATTGTCAAAACAAACTCCATTCCAACACGGGCGAGTCAACTTGGCGTAAATTTTACCACTGGAACGGATTAAACTTACTAGACCGCCGCGCCGGCGTCATCACGGCTTAAAGCCGCTGTTATTTACTTTTAAGAATAACAACTTTATAACGCTGCTCGCTTAAATTTTATCTCGCAGTCCTAACGTAACGCTAATGCACGGAACATGATTAAGGGAAAGTGCCACCGTTTAATTTTATCCGAATGTTGTTTTCGTGAAAATGTAACGTGTTATTTGCGTCGGCATTAGAAAAGGAATATATTTAGTAACAAAGTCCTTTTTAAGAGGACCTTTAGAGTTGATTAATAATGTAAGTTAATGAATAAGACGCGCGAAAACCTCACATGTTTAGCGAAATTCTTTGATGTGTTTTTATTAATTAGTAGATCACCAAATGTAACAATGTAATGAGCGATATGTACGATATAATGTATGATATCCATAAAACTACTGACTGCTACGTACAGAAAGAAGTATTTAGCTAATAACTCAGTTCATTTTAAAAAAAGAATAAACTTTGAAGACAAGATACACTTCTGCGTTTTATCTAAGAACGATAGCTGAGGACGTTTTTTATTTAGGTGGAGAAGCATCTGCAACCCCAAGGTGTTGCAGATATTCATTTAACATCAGTTAAACCGTTCTCGTATAAAAAGAAGTATCTCATATAATAAGTAATAAATAAGTACGTTTTTTTAAATCAATGCCGATAAAATTTCAATTCTGTCTGGCCAATACTAGATGGTGGCCATCATTTGCCTTCAAATATTCACATAAAATATATAACATGGCAAAATATGCACTTTAGTAACTTACATAAATAGTACGTATTTAAATAAACTAAGATGACTTTGTGCCTGTAATTCATAAAGAAAGCCGTTGGCATAGATTTTAATAAATAAAGCTCACTTTCTACTCAGTTAATTAACTGTCTGCAACATGCTAACGTCTTCTTGTATTACTAACGTTTATGCTACCCGAACAAAGCTAGTCATGGAAATTCTAGTTACATCATATATTATAGTATAGCTTCAAATATCTATTTCATATTTTTACGCAAGAAACGTTTTTACAAAAGGATTTTTATTTTCTTTATTTGTTACATTCGAAAAGTAAGGTACACATGTCTGAAACTTAAACTATATTAAGACAGTTCAATATATTATAAAGTTAATATGCAAATCCAAATCCATATTGTATGAGTTTAGATCTCAGTTGATAGAGCACATTTGTTTAGTATTCTATCATAACAGGTTGTTTATAAAATCTTTTTATATTATAGCAGTGAAATGCTGACTGGGAGAGAATGCCAATAAACAAAATAAAAAAGTAAAGTAAAACTATAATGTCCCACTGCTGGGCAAAGGCCTACTCTGTAAAGAGGATATCAGGGCATGATTTACCACTTGGCCCCAATGCGGATTGGCGGACTTCACAATTATGTATTCGAAATATTTTCTTTGGTCATTAATTGGAAAATATGCAGGTTTCCTAACGATGCTTTCCTTCACCGCTGAGCACGTGAAGTCAGCACTTAGAATTAAGAATTTTACTGATGTCGGCATCGAGAATCAAACTCAGATTGCTCGAGTATACTGAAGTAAAAGCAAGCGCCTGGACAATGTGCTACCTTGGGTATATAAATAAATAAATGTGTTAGAGTAATAACTGCCTACATTACTCCAGCTCCACAAACAGCCCGATTAGTATAGTGTTACGGCCTTTCAAAAGATCAACGTTTATTAAAAATATTTATATTGTTGCCTTTGCTCCGTTGTTTTAATGCTCTCAGTGTTTGGCAATAATGGTGTGTTCAACTTCTCTGGTGCTGTCCATCATTACGGCCAGAAAAACACAAACCTTGCATCCCTTAGAAAGAGAGAAACATTAAAGCATCAGCAGAGTTGTCTATTAAATATAGAATTCAATATTTATAGTTCGAGATGAATATTAAGTACGTATCTCCCATTATAATCGCAGACGAAGTGCAAACTAATAAAAAACTGTTTAGTGAAACAATTCTTTTCAATACCTAACTGATGCGCAGTTGCATAACAACAAAACGGGAACCGTTGAACATTTCGCCGTTTGAGAGGGAGCGGAGGAAATTTAAATATTTCAAACGAGAAGGATAAGTTGAAATGGACAATTACGTTACGCATCGCGAGATTTCTCGGCCGCCCCGTGCCCAGATTCTCTCCATTTCAATTGCAAAATCGCGTCGAGCACTCTTGCTACGTAAACGTTTGCGACTGAAGGAGCCACTCCGGAAAAGACTACGATGAAGTAGTTCCTGGTTTTGCGGACATGTTATTGTGAGATGGGCTTAATATAGATAAGACTATGCGGAATAAATTTTCTTTTATGATGGATAAGGTAATTTTAATTCAAATGCCATATTAATTGTTAGACGCAATGACGTTTAATGTTATAGATGACGCATGTCCATACTGCGCGGCGTTAAAATTGTTCTGCTCTAAATTATATATCTAAATCGTCACATTCACTTACATATAAAATATTTTTTCATAAGTGAATGTGAGGCATGATATAGAACGTATGACACGGAAAGTGATAGCAGTCTATAGAATTGCATTCTAATTACACTACTTGGCGTAATTTGAGTGCCTCAGTTTCGGTGCGCTAGTGTAATATCTAGCTCATCATAATCATAACATAGTATGTATGCTTTGCCCTATGTACTGATCTTTAAAACTACGCAATGGATCTTGATGCGTTTTTTTTTTACTAGATAGAGTGATTCAATAGGAAGGGTTATTTGTATATTGCACTCATGCGAAGCCGGGGTGGGACGCAAGTATTTCTATATATTATAAAATAGAATATACCAATAAGTCTCGCAGATCACTGTTATAAACAGCGAAGGATTATTTATAAAATAACCGATAATAATTGATTGTTTCGTAGTTTTTTTTATTCGTTTGTTCAACAGATTATCATAAAACAGAATAATAAAAAGGTAACAACAAAGATATGAAGATAACGTGTAAAACTACTGTAACTCATCAACATTAATGACATTTCTTCTTCTGAAATAAACTTTTTGCTGACAGCACGTTAATTTTATTAAATTCACGACAATAATCTTATCCATACATTTCTAAACATTGCGGGTAACGCATAAATTAAACGCCGGTCGTTGCTCGCCGTATCTTGTGCACGTGAAACTCATAACATTCATAAAATGATTACGTGAGAAGAACCAACTCGACCCAGCGTACTGGATACACTGGCAGTATTCCAACTGGCGGCACAGTATCGTTGCTCAGTAGTTATCATTGGTTGAAACCGAAGACAGTGCGACTTAGACTCGGGCGCTCTTTGTGGTTTGAGACTCTGTTCGTATTACGGTTAGCGTTTAATTCGTTATGACAGTAAAGTGTTTTTATTGAACTCTATTTGTGTAATTTCTTGAGTAATGATTGTTACATCAGGCGAATTGGGTTATTGTTAATTACTACGTTATATTAAATATTTTTTTTAATACTTTTACTTTTTCTTTTAACTCGTTAAATTTGTTTTTTTTTAAAGAAAACGTCTAATATATAACCTAATCTATTTAAACTTTTGAGTCCAATACAACTGTTTAATAATACTTTTTAGTTATTAGCTAATTTACATACAATAACATTGAAAGATTTTTATGTGTAATGCAATATATATATATATATAACGTTAAGTTAACGAGAATATATATATTTATATATATAGTTACTTATCTTACATTCTCCCATGTGCTTTACGTCCCTGTATAATTAACTGAAAACGTATCTTATCTGTCTTTCCACACTACTTCGTAATCAAATTACACCTTTAAATCGCACTGGGCGAAATTTATAGGCATATCAATTTAATGTTAATTTAATTATTGTTTGCGTTGAGTAGTCCTTAAATTCGGCCAGCGGTGGGCCTTATTGATGTATACAATTATGAACCTTAACGCCATGACAAAGAAGCCAAACATGGTATTTGTTACATTCTGTTTATCGTCAATATTTGTGACGCTTTTATTGAAACGTTCGCATTATTCTTTTGTTTCCGTTGCATAATGCAAATGTATTCAAATTAATGCCCATTACGTCCTATTTCGCTTGAGTCATTGTAGAGCCCTCTATCCTTTCCGATAAAATTGTCCTTTAGACTTGTTCGTGCCCATTATAGTGTTTTTAATGGAACAAAGCACTAATTTAATTAGTACGTTGAGATAATATTGATTTATTGCTATGATACAACGCATTTCACGGTAACAGCCCGAACAAAATTTACTAAGGGATTCTTAGACAAATTATTAATGACCCTTGTTCATAGCAGATATATAAAATAGACGTCTCGTGTTTTGTAACATCCTGATCGTAATTATTTTCTAGAAAATTCTCATCGGAATTCGAAGCCAGTTGCGTTCTATTAATGCCGCCCAGCGTACTTAGCGATCTTCTAGAAGTTTATTTATTTACAGAATCCTCGAACAAAGCCCGTTCCCATTTCGCGGCGCAAACATCGGAGCCGTGGGACTTCTTTGTTTCGCCCCCATTTAGCGGCGGGCGCTACGTCGGTCGACGTCGACTCTATTAAGCGAAAAAAAAAATTAAGGAATATAAAAACCGAATAAAGAGGCAAATTAAACGTCGCAGTAGCGTCGCCGCTATTCGGCCGCTTATAAAAGTGTTTAATTAAACCGTTGTTATTGATGGGGCCGCCGCGAGATGGCGCTTAATCAACAGCTGTACCGGCCCGCGTTTGTTTCGACTTTATTTTTAATTCGGCTTAATTGCCGGAGTTACGACGCCGTTCGCCGTTCAGCCTTAGGACTGGGACGTTTTATGCACGGCACCTTTATTGGGAGCGTAAGTCGATTCGATCTTAATTACCAAAAAATACACGCCGAGCGAATGGGCCCGGACAATCGTATTGTAGAAGTTGACTTATATAAAAAAGGGACTCGCAACTTTGTGCGAAGCCGACATGGGTTACATTCTTAACTAACTAAGAGCATTTAAGGATACCAAATATATGCCACTAGATGTGTTCTACAAAAATCCCTCACATTCTTCGGCCCTCATAGACCGACCTGTTTCATCAAGCTTTATCATCATAATCGTCATCGTCATTTCAGCCTGTTCGAGTTCACTCCAGCACGTAGGCCTCCTCCACCTACTGCCACGAAATACGATCCTAAGCCACCTGCATCCATCGATTTCTCCCACATTTGCACAGGTCTTCCGTCATTTCAGAAGGGGGTCGTCCTATACACTACGATGGCCAATACGAGGCTGCCACTCGAAAACCTTTGTTTCCCATGGATCACCGGTTCTTCGAGCTATATGACGGCCCATTTCCACCTCAACTTACTTATCTTTTGAGCTATATCAGTTACCTTTGAGCTGTTGCGTATATCTTCGTAGAAACTTGCATAAAACCAAATGTAAAAGAAGGTAAGTGTTGTCATCGTATGCCTCGAACCGGCGCACATCTTATTTAATAACGATTTTATATCATTAAGACATTGAGAAATCCTTGGTGAATCAAATAGTTACGTTTAAAGCTACATGTAAATGGAATAGAAAGTACTATTCACATTTTACATCTCAAGCGATCATTCAAAGGCATCTCGTTAATTCGAACTTTTGATTCGCTGCCGAGACTAAATACTCGGTCTCGCTGCTATTTATTTTCAAAGCCATGGACGTTAAAGTGAGATGGGGCTTTAAGTGTTCTAGACGCTTCTACGAAGACAATAGTTGCACAAGAATGTAATTGAAATGTCAGCCTTAATTTGTAACTTCGTTTTAAGTCTCCGCGCTGCCATCCGAACGTTAGTAAGAATGCGCGTCCATTAATTTAAATTATTTTGTTGGGGTGTTGTATAATTTATTCTCAGGATTCGCACCGATTCGCACCTTCCGCTCTCATTGCGGAAATTCACGATGGGAAGTGGATCAAGACGATTATCGCGGGGGCCATTGTTCGAATTTATTTCGACCAGTTAAAGATATTGTTGAAATACTACGCAGTGGGTTTGAATGTTTTCGTTAATTTGCGTGGTGGTTTTGCTACTTTCTTTTAAAGTACACTGAGGTAATATATCCTATTTAAGTCCGATTGATGGGCAAAATTAGGCATATATAGCAACACCCGTATGTTTGCAAATGCGTTACCACCTTTAAATAAAGTGGGCCCCGGCTGCCTCACTCACCATACGAAACGTAGTGTAACTCTTCTACTTTACGCCGGTCTTCTGTGAGGTCGTGGTAACTACCCGGTCGGATCTCCCATTCGTACAACAGTGAAAACTGTTGTGTGGCCCTACCACAGTTATGCTTTCCCTATCCTCCGGGACTCAGCGAGCAAATCGCAAGACATGAATCCCGAATGAAAGCTCCCAAATCCAATAAAAACTATAACGGCATTAATTCAAAAAGCAAGCATGCTTCAGAAATATAATTTCTATAATCCTTTTAAAGAAATTCCTTCCATCAAAATACTGTAATCAGTGCTTAATGTACGAATCACACGCGCTCTAATATTTAAAAATTTATGCGGATATGCCAAGGGGCTTATTTGCAAATGGGAGTAATTTGTTTTCACGCATATATAAATTACTGCGAGCACTGTTCTGAGAAAACCATATGAATATTCGGTTAAGTCTTTCAGTTGTGGTTGCCTAAGTTATATTTAATATGTGCGTTAGCGCGGTTATTTGAAATATATTGATTTTCTCCTCCGACATGATCATTTATCATTGTTTAGTAGATTTCTTTAAGAGCATCTATGGAATAAAAATAATGTTCTATGTAAAGATTCTAGATATGGACACTAGTAATGTTTTCGACAAGTTTATGTCGACGCTCGTTTACAACTGGAGTAGTGTGCGGACTATATTACAGTACAGAACCTGAAAGCTGGCTAATGTTTAGGCAAGTAGTCTTGGTATCTTTGTTAACCATAAGCCTCTATCAAGTACCGCTATAGGATTTTTTCTCCGTGGTATGATTAGGGAGCGTATATTAAGTGCTCGCCTAAGGGCAACTTCTAGTGTATGACTGATATATTTGTGAGAAAGCCCTCAAAGAACTTTTTTTGAGTACTTATTCGTAGTTGTGTTGGTTAGCTTCCAGCTAACTGCAAATCTTCTGATAAAATTAGCTAGATAAGAACTTTCTAAGCCAACGATGACTTCTAATTCGCTAAGGGCCACATCGGGGCAGGCGTCAACTAAAGTTTGGGTTTCTGAGGAGTTACGTTGTGATACTTTTTACGTTGCATTTGAACGACCTGCTTAAGCTTGTATTAATGGTGTGCAGACGGCACTAATGAGAACAGCTACTAGTCCAGTATTCACACCAGTCAGGACCAGTTAGTGTCTTTCCCTCGTCAGTATGAAAAAATCTTTTAGTTATTAAATTAAATTTAATTAAAACTCTTTTTCATCGGACAGTAACCGCCTAGGAACCGCCTTAGTAGATGTCTTTTATTGATAAGACGTCATCTTTTGCATTGTAAATGGTTCTACATAAAGTTATGACTACCTAATATTAATACAGCACTCACTAATGGATAACCAATATTAATTTAAAAATTATCTGCAATTAATAAAGTTTTCATTTCTATTCGGATTCTTAGCGTAAATAATAAGAAATAATTAATTCATTAAATATTCAATGCCAATTATGCACTCTATGCCTTTAGAGAGACTCGTACAACAGTCAAAGCTCAACGATATTTTTCTACTTAAAGTACCATTTTCGGTCGGGTTTCCACCCTCACTCCGTCCTCTGCGGTTCTTCCGCAGTACAATTGCGGCGCTCTGTTGCGATCCGACATTAATTTCGTAATTAAGTGAAGGATTAAATCGATTGTTCGCAACGTGTACGGCATCGCTACCGTGAGTATCCTTTATCGGTTCGAATCAATCTCGCATTTCTCGTTTCATTCTGTTATTTCACCGTTCAAATATCTTAAAGCTTCAGTCAGTCAGTTAAACTTAAGTTGTAGATATAGTGCATCCGTGAAGTCCAATGTCTTTTTTTATTTCAGAATTTGGCAAGCGAGCAGGCGGTTCACCTGATGTTAATGACTAACCGCTGCCCATTGACATTGGCAACAACCGTAGGGTTGCAGATGCGTTGTCAACTTTAAACCACTTTAAAGGTGACAACACCATAAGATATCCGCCATGAGACATTTCATTCACCAAATGAAACTTGGAAGTGCTTAACTTCACGCCGGTCTTCTGTGAGGTCGTTGTACTTACCCGTACAGACCTGCCCATTCATGCAATAGCGAAGTCTATTGCGTCTATTGCGTTGTATGCATATTTATTTGTGAGTACTGTACTGCTAAAACCATTAAGATTCATTGTAGTAGTACTAACCCATT